>JARHVA010000954.1:2842500-3442500 GCA_037957365.1 Torreya grandis
AAAACATGAAAATGGCTAAACTAAGCCAATGGAGGGTTCAAAATTGAGATTTTCTACTCATAAACTAAAATTATACTAATTTTTAGCTTTTATGTGCTAAAAAAATGAGCTAAAAGGAGAAAAAGAAAAAGAAATTCTTCAAAAAATGCCTTAGATGCTCTAAAGAAGCTTTGAAAGGCTATTTGAAATATTTTTGACAGATTTAAATACCAAAAAATAGTAAATAAACTTAAAATCGATTTTTTTTACTAGATCCTTAGGTAGAAGATCATATCATAGGCCATGCAAGTCCTCCACAAGGTTGAAAATGTCTCAAAAATAGCTCTAATTGGTTAGATTTATTAATAAATGCTTGTGGTGCACATATCACAAACTTGATGAAGAGAGGCTTCACAATACTCTTGTGAACATGATATAGGATATACAAGTGGATTTTTTAGTAAACATGAGCATAAACACAGCTTAATAAGTCTGATTTATAACCTTATCACTTGATCAACACATCATAAGCTCTGATACCATGATAAATTAAGAAAAATAATACATAAGAGTAATGGATCTAGAGTAAAGACATACATGAAACCAACATAAGATATACGTGAAAAAAATTTCAAGAGGTAAAAAATTCACAAAAAAATCATATTATGAGAAACTAACAAGTACCCAATATAGTCTTTTTTCTTCTCACTTCTTCTTTATCTATCTTCACATAACTTTGTGTTCTCTACATTTCCTCATTTATCTCAGCTCTCTTTTTTTCATTGCATCTTACAATATAAACTCTTTATTATATAGACAAGGTAATCTAACCATTATAATGTGACCTTTTCCAACCAACACATTAATGGGTCTAACCTCTCCAAAGGTCATTTAATATATTTTATTATTTATTTACACAAGGATAAACTTATGATAAATAATAAAATATATTATTATTTAACCAATGCAATTTAATGTATTAAGGGTACATAAATAACACCACTTAATCATTAATTGTTCTAATATTTTCTAACCAAGTTATTACATAGAATGCTAAAAGAGGAGTTTGAAAAAGTCCATATGACCCACCACCTTGTTTTCAATGCCAAAGAGCTCATTCAAGGAGCATGCAAGGCACCAAACATGGAGATTTTATTAGAGGAGTGTTTGCAACTAGTCATAACTAAAGTTGTACTTGGATTAGTGATTGGATAAATTTTTCTTGTCTCCTCTATACCATATGGGCTTCTCTTCTTATCTTTTTCTATATATTCAGGGCTTATGGTTTATTTTTGGGATCCCTCAGGCTAGTATACAAAAACTATATACTGAAATTACAACTTGCACCTAGAGTTAATAAAAAAAGTTTGTCACGGACTTATTCATAATTGTAGTGTGTTTATTGATTGTTGATTTTCAAATAAGTGTGATATTTATCTTCTTTTGTAGGTTCTTTCCTTCTTACACTATTGTGTTTTCATCCCCTACAGATCATCTGAAGTGTTAAAGAATAGAAATTATGTTAAAGAATGTTAGTATGCAGTGTCTTTATAGACCTTCATTCCTCTACTTTCAATTTGTAGAGCTTCTATCAAAGCTTCGTCTAAAACACTCACATTTATGATTGTTTTATGAAATTATTGTTGATAAGTTAATCCCTTTTGATTCAAAAGTGTGCCCAAGTTCAAGGTTTATAGAGGATCATTCATCATTTAGGTGCATCACTATCAATAACATAGGTTTTTTAAGTAATCCTTCTAATTATTTTCATCACAAATCAAGCAGGTTTTAGTAAATGATAAAAAATTGATATATTTAGAGGAGCTAGTCTCATGATCTAGAGATTTGGTCTAGTTACAGGTACCCCATAGCCTTAGACCAATTCTATGTTAGTCCAAGTTTGAAGTAGATCTGAGTAGTCTACTTCTGTAGGATGCAACTTGGGTCACTAATAGTTATGGCATGCTTGATGGGACCTCTATGGGACCTCTTATTCATAAGATTTGGAGCATACATATGCATATTTGAGAAAATTAGTAAACTTCAAAGGTGTCAGAGGCATATTTATAGGCATTTCATTCTAAGAGTGGTTACAAGATCTTCCTCAAATGAGAAAGAGAATTAATTCATTGAATTGTTTTTTCATTCAACAAAGAAAAGAAAGCTTCGCAGTCTACTCCTAATCCTACACATCTTATTTCTCTTATTTTTACTCAATGATTTCCTTTTTTTCAAACAAATATTATCCAATCGAACATTTTTGTAAACCCCATACGCCAAATGGCTATTCCTAAAAGATAAGATTTTGTACCTTTTAATGGTGGTAGCCTCCTAAACATCAATTAGTTTGATGACATCCTAGCTACTACCTTAAAGATCCTCCCTTATTTCATAGGAGAAAATATAGTTACTCTTATTAAGAATATTATATATATATCTAATCTTTGTTTAGTGCATAATTTAACTCAGTAAAATGTGGCTATGATATTATTGGCAACTTCCTTCAAAGGCAAGGTGATGCAGGAACATCAGTGATAAAATATGAACTTTTACATGATAGGTAATTTATTGGGTGGAGACCTTCGAAGGTCAATACTTTGTTGTAAAATCTTTTTATCTATGTAAAAGGTAAAAAAAAACACTTCATCACCTTTTAATTAGGTGGTAATGCTACGTTGGTAAAAGATAAACTTAGTATGCACTAAGTTAAGAGAAGAATTATTGAGTAAGTTATGGATTTACACTCATCACTTATCTATGTTTGTAATAGAGATAATTCAAGCCTCATCTCCAAGAAGGCTTAATACAACATCTAGGTATGGATATATAGTGAAAAGAGAGTGGGTAGGTAGGTGTAGAAGTCTATATAAAAGAAACAAAGCCTTTCAACCGGCATATGTAAATAAGTCTATATGAGAAATTATTACTAGGAGAAATCTTGTTCAAGTTATCTACTGTTAGTTTGGATAAAATATTCTAGATTGCAATAGAAATGTGTGTACATCAAAGAGGTAAAATCTGATATGGAAGATCAAGCACATTGGGAAGTTATTAAGCTTGTGCAACATTTGGAAAAGGCTTGATAGGTGTGTATGAATGGGTCCATAATAGGATAAGTTCCTTTTTGTTATGTTGTATGGGTTGCATCAATGTTTTTATTTATTATTTGTAAAAACATAAAAATGCTAGGTTTATATAAAAGGAAATACATATGGGTTGCATTGATGTTTTGATTCTTGGCATTGTGATAAAAACCGATTTGATTTTTATGTAAATGCATATACTACATGATTATTATGTAATGGAATGCATATAAAATTTTGATGTGGTTTAGTGAGTTTGTATCGAGGGATATATGATCAATTTTGCTCGACTGTGTATATATATAAGACAAATTAAAGTTAAATATCAATATCCAAGATTAAAATAGTTTGTTCAATGATAAGTTGATATAGTATTTTAGATGTAAGAAGTGTGTGGTATTAAGGATGATATCAAGTAATAGGTGATGGTGTCATGCTAAGCAATTATGAGTTGGAAAGTCATTTTAGGATTTAGAAAATTAATGTGACTTTCTTCATTGTAATTTATTTTTGATTTTAAGCATAGTCACATAAGTTCTTTATTAGAATCCATGACTAGAGGTAATAATATGAGCCACCATAAATTTAGAGAAAGAGTGTGAAGAAGATTCAATGCAATTGTGAAGATACATAGTGATAGAGTATGACTGAATCAATAAGATCGATGCCTTGAAAGCTATTATAAAGGATACAAGCTTTAGATTTAATCCTCCTGAGTTTATTATTGATCTGTAGTATTCTTTTATTCATGTATGGATGTCATGAATGGTGCAAAAAATGTGAACAGTGGTTTGAATGTTAGTGGTGAGTTGATTTTGTGTTCACAGTGATAAAAACATCCTTTGATATGGTGATCCAAGAATTGAAGATCCATCAGAGATTGTGGGTGATTTGTTTCTTGGTGTAGGATAGATAAAGTAGGAGTATTTAAGGTACATCAAGAAAATCATTTAAATAATTAGAAATTCATTTTTTTCCTTGCATGGGTTACATAGATTAAGTATATAGAGAGTAACAGATTTAAACAAGGATGTTGAGTCAAAGACTTATAAAGTGGAAGAGGTGAAAGGAGTAACTTGCCTATAATACCAAGAATCTCATTTGATTGTCCTCGGCTAACACAGTTTGGTTTGACCATTCTTGAGGGAAATTTGAATAAGACAAAATATTGTTAAGAAGGGTATATACAACCCTATCTAAAATATGTTTTATATTCTATGCCAAAGATAACTATGTGGATAAATTATATAAACAAGAATATAATTCAATGTTTGTTCATTGTTAAGTAGACAATGCCAAGTTATACAAATGGTTTCTTGGTATCTTAGTTGTAATACAAATTATTGTAAAGAAACTATATTCAATAGTGGATTAATGGAAAATAAGTATATACAATCTAGCATAGTTTTACATAAATAGTGAACTGAGTAACTCAAAAAAGGAAAATAATAACAACAAGAAATCCATGAGGATGGAGAAGTTGAAATCATGAGCAAAAGTGAATTGTGTGTTTTGTGTGCAGGGCATGAGGGTAGAGAGAAACCAATTTGGTCATTGTTAAATAAAAAATGGTATTAATCATGAATTTATGTTTGAAGGAATATAAGAAGAGATTAAAAGATATTTTGAGCATAGAATCAAGCTTGACAAGACAAAGTGCCAGTTGGGTAGATATTGTAGAGGTAAGAATAAGAGAGAGTTTCTTATCTTTATTTTTAGAAGATAAATTTGTTGAAACATTTTACATCATTTTATGGTATTAGAACATAGGAATGATCTTGATAAATTGATCATTTCTAAAATAATGTGATAGTTAAGAGCTTTCTATGAATAGATTGTCAGATTGTAGATTACTAAGATCAAGCTTACAGAGGTTGAGAAAAGAAAGGTAACATCAAATTTTTGAAAGTTTGTGTTTAAGCACTTAAGAATTCATATTTTATTTCAATTGTAGAGATACAAAGAATTTGGTTAGGTAGTCAAATAAAATATTAAAAATAAGGTACAAATCTAAGAAGGCTTGGAAAGATAGAAAGTGAAGAAGCTTGTGAAGCTCAAGAAATAGAAGAGTATAGAGATTGCTCTTGTAAAGAGATCCAAGGTGAGGTAATTTAGATAATTGTCAAAAGACCAAGGTGAAATAGATTGGATGAGATAAGAAAGATGGAACAAGGTGAAATAGACTTGTTGAAAAAAGTGTAGATAGTGAGAAGATTGATTAGATAACTACCTAAAGCAAAAGACCAACTTAAGAAGAAGAAAGAGAGAGATGAGAAGGAAGCAAAAAGAGGAAGACTTCTAGAGAGAAATGAATGAGTTGAAGAAAATAACAACATGGTAAGGCTCATGGTTGAGAGCATGAAGAATCCAAAGTGTGGATGGGTAATGAAAAAGAAGGTAAGATGGTCAGTGAAGGTGATAGCAGAGAGAAGAAAGAAAAAAAATAAGTTACTATGTAAGCAACTAAAGAGTGAGATAAGAAAGCTCAAAATGAACATGTAGATGGAAGAAGATACTCAGAGGGAAAATTGGCCTCAAGTTTTTATATCTAACTTTTATTTTGATGTTGTAGTGTAGGTACACAAGCTGTGGAGGAAAATGAAGTCCTCGAGTCAATGGATAGACTCATGAGTGAAGATGATGATGGAGTTGTTGGCCATTTTTGGCCCACA
This sequence comes from Torreya grandis, assembly GCA_037957365.1. Lineage (NCBI taxonomy): Eukaryota > Viridiplantae > Streptophyta > Pinopsida > Cupressales > Taxaceae > Torreya > Torreya grandis. The sequence goes on from JARHVA010000954.1 coordinate 2,848,235, forward strand.
TACCAATTTTTACCCAAGAGTGAGAAGGTAGACTCTCAAGTAGGAAATGGCAAAGTATTTAGACTTTGAATTTCTTTCCAATGGTGCTTGACTTATAAATGTTTTATAAGTAGAAGTAATCTAGGTTTATGAACCTAAATTACTCATGGACAGTGCAGATGAAATTCTCCAAGGTGAATGAATTTGGGTTCTCTTAAGTGCACAACTTTGGGTTTTTTAAGTCAAAAGACTTAAATTGCTTTATAAGTAATCAAATTTCCAAACCCCAAAGTAAGAAGCCAAGACAAACCCGATTTGGTCTTGAAAAGTAGTCTTTGGGTTTTCCAAAGGACAAGTCTTCTCTAAGGGTCATTACCTTCCTCTAAAGGGCACTCACAATAACAAAGTAACTTTTTAGGAGAATCTTGAAGGGTATCTTCCCTTTAAAAAGGTTCACTTCAAGATTTCAATGGATGTTTGAAATAATCTCGAAGGGTATGTGCCCTTTGGGAGAGTCACTTGACAAGAAAGTCGAAGGGTAAGTGTACCAAGAAAAAAAGTCTGAGAGGTAATAAAAAATTCCAACTAATAAGGTCTAAAATAATTCCCATAGATTATTTCTCTATGGGAAATTGGTTGAACAAATGTCAAATAAATTATTGACTCCATATTAGAAAGAAAATACATAGGAAAATAGTCTGAGGCAAAATAGACCAAGGAAATTGATGAAAGGCTCAGGTCCATTACTTAAGGGCCTGTTCACTTTTCCATAGGACCATTGTAATATAAGGTCTCAATTTTTTTTGAAGGTTATGTTACCCTTTAGGAGGTGCCATTAACAAAGCCCGAAGGGTCTCTTGCCCTTTGGGAATGTCCTTTTCAAGAAACCCAAAGGGCTCTTTCCCTTTGAGAAGGTTCATTTTCAAACCTGAAGGGTAACTTGCAAAATATTGATAAAAATAAAAGTCTAAAGAAATTGATGATAGGCCCAAAAATGTCAAGTTTGAGCCCTTGCAAGTAATCATTAGCATTTAAAAGGCCAAAAAGAGCTATGCAACCTATGGAATTGAATTGACATAAATAAGATTAATTTAGGAAAACCAATGTCAGATTGGTTTTCCATTTATAAGGAAGATCTGGTCTGAGTTTCAAGGCAAGAGTTGGTAGGTGAAGTTAATGGGGAATCCACATCCTTCGATATGGCCACCATCTCTGACCAATAGTCGACAAATATAAAAGCAACATGGCTCAATTAGGTTTATGGGTGTAATAATTTTGTCCTCATACATAAGTAGACAAGTGGAGGATGGTGTGGAGATGAAAGATAAAGATTAAGTAATTAGAAAAGATAGCTCAGGCATTTAAGATGTTCCTAGATTTTTCTTCTTAATAGACCATGACATCATTGTCCTCAGCGAGTTTTATCTTCTAGTTCATTTATTGACCAATGAGAGGGCTAAAAGACTTTTGGAGCTAATGGTAGTTATTTTGTTACAAAAGGATTAGTTTTAATTAACCCAAGTATGGGTGAGAATTCATGGAGGGTGGTTGGGTCTCATTTATTGATTTCTATTTGCTTGCCTCTTCTATTTGGGTCTTCCCCTTTTATATATATGTCTCTACGCTTTTCAAAAGAAGATATCCTCATTTTGACAAGGAAGAACCTTGTCAAAATTTTGTAAGAAAGACCTTTTGAAGAAATAAAGATTACTTTTACCTATCTCTTGTCTGAAAATCATGTTTAGTAAGCTTGTGCATGATGGCCTTGTGAAGAAGTGTTCTTCCATGTTCCTTGTCCTTCCTTCTTACCTATTTTTAGGTATTTTTAGGTTAATTTCAGGTTTAAACTTAAGCTCTTTATACCATTAATGGATGCTTGGTGTGAATTTAAAAATTTCTCTTTACTTCATATATGGCTTACTGAGCCTAGTTTATGAAACACTAATATAACTTAACCAGTTGTGAGGTTGTGTAAATATAATTATCTTATGTTAAATTAATGTTTATTTAATGCTTATGTGGGTCACTCTCTATTTGGTGCATCACCTTTCTTAGTTTAGTATTCCCTTTTTATGTTACCTTTCTCTCCCTTTTCCTTGGTCAACAATAGGTTTTAGTGTGTGGGAACACTGAAGTGAGTCATTTAAGGAGCTATCCTCATTAAAAATCCTAGAGGTTCAACCTCACTATAGGATACCCATAGCCTAAGGTTGTTCTAATTTTGTAGCTAGAAGTGAGAGAGCTTGAAAAAATCTCCCACAAGGGTGAAATTCCAAGTTACAATAGGAGTGAAGGCTAAATGCATAGCCTTAATACTTGAAGAAGATATCTTGAAGGAGATAGAAAACTTTGAACAATAAAGTAATGAATAATTACTAATTGAGCAATCAAATAAGTTGTTTATCTACCAAAGTGAAGAACAACTGCAAAAAGAGGTGGTAGCCTTGGAGTATGCCATACACCATAAAGAGGAGGACAAAACATATCCTAAAATATAAATTGAGGAGATATACCATTGGTGTAATGCATAGATGAAGACAAAAGAAGAAATCATACTTGACCAGCAAGTATGGGTTCAAAAATTTGGAGAGACCTAAAGGTCTCAAATTTTTGTTTCTAATATCTCATTTGATTATGTATATACAATTTTAATTGAGAAGGACGTGGAGAAAATTGATAAGATATCTCTTCTAAGAAATTTAGAGAAGAAAATAGAAATTGCTATCCTCATTCTAGAGGATAGAGCAGTAAAGAAGAGGAATAAAGAAAAGACAAACAAGCACCAAGTCACAAATTGGATGAAGAAGATAATAAGATAATAAGATAACAAAGATATAAATGTGGAGCTAAGGAACATGTCCATATCTATGAAAATATCATTGAAACAAATTAAGCTAGAGTAGTTGTAGCAATGAGGGGCAACATTAAAGAAGATTATGAGTAGGGCCTCATGAAATCTATCTAGCCCAGTAGTCTGATGCAGGAGCATCAGTGACAAAATATAAATTTGTACATGATAGGTTAATTTATTGGGTGGAGACCTTAAAAGGTCAATACTATGTTGTAAAATCTATTTATCTATGTAAAAGGTAAAAAAAAACACTTCATCACCTTTTAATTAGGTGGTAATGCTACATTGGTGAAAGACAAACTTAGTATGTACTAAGTTAAGAGATGAATTATTGAGTAAGTTGTGGATTTACACTTATCACTTATCTATCTTTATAATAGAGATGATTCAAGCCTAATCTCAAAGAAGGCTTAATACAACATCTAGGTATGGATATATAGTGAAAAGAGAGTGGTTAGGTAGGTGTAAAAGTCTATATAAAAGAAACAAGGCCTTTCAGTTTGCTTTTATGTAAATAAGTCTGTATGAGCAATTCTTAATAGGAGAAATCTTGTTCAATTTATCTGCTATCAGTTTGGATATAATATTCTAGATTGCAATATAAATGTGTGTACATCAAAGAGATAAAATGTGATATGGAAGATCAAGCATTTTGTGAAGTTATTAAGCTTGTGCAAAATTTAGAAAAGGATCGACATGTATGTATGAATGGGTAAGTAATTGGACAAGTTCATTTTTTTTTATGTTGTATGGGTTGTGTCGATGTTTTGATTTATTATTTGTAAAAACATAAAACTACCAGGTTTTTATCAAAGGAAATACGTATGGGTTGCATTGATGTTTTGATTCTTGGAATTATGATAAAGATTGATTTACTTTTGACATAAATACATGTACTGCATGATTATTTTGTAATGAAATGCATTTGAAATTTGGATCTGGTCTAGTGAGTTTACATTAAGGGATATTATGATCAATTATCCTCAGTTGTGTATAGATATAAGCCAAATTGAAGTTAAATATTGATATCCAAGTTTGAAATAGTTTGTTCAATGATAAGTCGATAAAATATTTTGGATGTAAGAAGTGCATGGTATTAAGGATGGTACCAAGTAACATGTGATGGTGTCATGCTAAGAAATTATAGGTGGAAAATTCATTTTAGGATCTAGAACATTAATGTGACTTTCTTCATTGTAATTTGTTTTTGAGTTTAAGCATAGTCACACAAGTTCTTTGTTAGAATCTATGACTAGAGGTAATAAGTTGAATCACCATCGATTTTGAGAAAGAGTGTAAAGAAGATTCAATGAAATTATGAAGATGCATAGTGATAGAGCATAGTTGAATCGATAAGATCGATGCCTTGAAAGCTATTATAGAGGATGTGGGCTTTATATTTAATCTTCTTGAGTTTATTATTGATCTGTAGTATTCTTTTATTCATGTATAGATGCCACGTATGGTGCATAAAATGTGAATAGTGGTTTGAATTGTTGTGGTGAGTTGATTTTGTGTTCACAGTGATGAAAATGTTCTTTGATATGGTGATCCAAGAACTGAATATCCATCATATATTTTGGGTGATTTATTGGCTAGTGTAAGATGGATAAAGCAAGAGTATTTGAGGTATGTCGAGCGAATCATTTAAATAATCAAAATTTCATTTTTATCCTCGCTTAGGTTACATAGATTGAGTATGTATAGAGTAAAAAATTTAAGTAGGGATGTTGAGTCAAAGACTTATAAATTATAAGAAGTAAAAGGAGTAACTTGCCTACAAGAACAAAAATCTCATTTGGTTGTCCTTGGCTAACACAGTTTGGTTTGACCGTTCTTAAGGGAAATTTGAATAAGACAAAATCTTGTTGAGAAGGGTATATACAACCTTGTCTAAACTATATTTTATATTCTATGCCGAAGACAACTATGTGGATAAATGATATAAACAAGAATGTATATCAATGTTTGTTCATTTCTGAGTAGACTATGCCAAGTTATACAAATGGTTTATTGATATCTTAGTTTTAATGAAAATTATGGTAAATAAACTATACTCAACAGTGGACTGATGGAAAATAAGTATATATAGTCTAGCATAGTTTTATGTAAATAGTGAATTGAGTAACTCAAGAAAGGAATGTAATGATAGTGAGAGATCCATGCAAATGGAGAAGTTGAAACCATGAGCAAAATTGAATTATGTGTTTTGTGTGTAAGGCCTGAGGGCAAAGAGTAACCAATCTAGTCATTGTTAAAGAACAATTGGTACTAATCATGAAGTGATGTTTGAAGGCATAAAAGAAGAGATTCAAAGACATTTTGAGCATAAAATCAAGCTTGACAAGACAAAGTTCCAGTTGGGTAGATATTGTAGAGGTAAGAATAAGAGAGAGTTTCTTGTTTGTATTTTTAGAATAAAAATTTGTTGAAACATTTTACATGACAAGGCACTCCAATGGTATAGAGGTTTTACACCTGCATCCATTAACACCTAGAATAAGTTTAGAGAAATCTTGTACAAGCAGTTTGAAGATAAGAATGATCATCTTTCTTTAGTGGAACAACTGAATACAATCAAGATATTACCTTATGATTTCATGGTGGATTTCAACTACAAGTTTAAAAAATCTTAGAATAGAATCCCTATAGTTATCAAACCCACTCCTGATTATGCATTCTTATATTATTTAAAGGCTCTCAATTTAGATGTGGTGGTTATGATATAATCCATGGGAGGAAATAATTTGACAAAGGATGATGAAGTAGCCATAATGGTTGAAAACTACCTAATACAAGAAAGCAAATTATCTCCTAGACCACTTATGCCTTTATTTTTAGAGATTCATCCTCCTATGCCTAGTGTTGATCCATTACCAAATTCAACTAGTCTTCATCAAACATATGGTAATTAGGTGGATAAATTGGATAAGATAGAGAGTGAATTCAAGGCTTAGAATAATAATTTGGTATCTTTGGAAAGGCATAAAGTTACACCTTATAGGCCTTACCAAGCTCCCAATTAATATTATTAGTATAATATACCTCCATATCAATCCAATCAATAGGGTCAAGGGTAGAATACACAATCAAGGCCATATAATTATTATAATCCCAATGCTGCTAATAATTATAGAGATTTGGTTCTAACTTAGAGTAACTACAATCAATAATTTCAATGGTCTAATCAATGGGAGCAATCAAACAAAATGGCAATGGATCCAATTGGTGAGGTGAGTCAACAATATTTTATGTAACAAGTTTCAACTCTTACACCACATGATAATCAACCACCTTTACAATAAAAATAAGCTTCTCTACCATATGAAGACATTCCTTCTTTCACTCAAGCTAAGGTGCCAAATGAGTAAAGAGTAGGTAGTATTAAAACACTTTCTAAAACTAATTTTGTTAATTTACAAGAAAGTAAAAATTATTTTGATTAGATGGTAGTAAATCAAGGTTAGAATATGTCTAATGTTGACAACTCAATTAAAAATCATATAAGGTTCAAGATAAGGTAAATTGGTGGTGGTTTGGGTCCTAAAAAAAATCTCCTCTTCCTTCTCAACCACCTCAAAAGACCACTACTCAAGATGCACCTCAAAATCCATCATCAACTCAACAAGTACAAGAGGGTAAGGGGCCAAATTTGAAAGGTCCTTTCATTCCATTATTCACACAACATTTAGGTAGAATTTCTACTCTAAAATTATAGCCTAGGATAACCACTTATCCTCTTAGCACTATTGATCAAATAAAGATGGCTTCTATCTCTATTTTTATGTGGGACACATTGCTTATTCTGGGGAAAAAGGACCTCTTGAAAGAAGAGCTCTCAAAGCTTCATGTTTTAGATAAATCACCAAAAATATTAAATACTATTCTCACAAATTCTAATCAACCTCTTGAGCCTCAAGTTCCAAAGGTGATTAAGCCACCTCACTTCTATCTTTCATTTTTCATAGGTGACTATCTTGTTCATAATTTAATGATTGATAGTGGGGATAGTACCTCTGTCATGCCTAAATCTATAGTTGATAAACTAGGACTCTAGTATGAGCCCCATGAGAAAGGATTTCTTTAATTGGATGGGTTTTCTACTAAGACCATGGGTGTTCTTAAAAATCTTACACTCATTTTTATTTCTTGTCCTAATTTTACTATTTCACAAGATGTGGTTGTAGTTGATATTTCCCCCTACTTTGCCTTATGCTTGTCCAAAGATTCAACTACTAAAATAAGGGATATATTTCTTCTGATGGGTCCTACATGGTTTTTATATCTAGGTATGGAATAAAGGTCACTATAAGGTTTGAACCTATATCCAGATTCCACTTAGAACCTTATATGCCTAACTTGTCAAATGTGAATTATACTATATTAGAAGAGGATAAACATTTCAGTGATCAAGAACCTTATAAATCAGTTGAAGACATACTATATCTACTCCTAGATGAGTGGGTAACTAATAATCATGGCTATGGTCCATATAAAATCATTAAAGAATCAGGTTTAGGTGTCTACTGCATGCATGAAGAAGGTGATATTATGCCTAGTCTCACTAGCACAACATAGGATCAAGGAGTATGGAATTTGTTCTTGGATGGATCTAGATCAAAGAATGGAAGTGGGTCAAGTGTTATACTTATTTATCCTCTCAATAAAAGGTATTATTATTCTATAATATTTCAATTCATTTTTACCTCTAATACTATAGAATATGAATCTCTTATCCATTGTCTACAATGTGAAAGTAAGAGGGGTATTAATATTTTATAGGTTAAAGGAGATAGTCAATTAGTAGTGAAATAAGTAAGAGGTATGAGTGCTTTCAATAATCCACTTCTAAAGGCCTAAACACACAATTTTTGGGACCTTATGAAATAATTATAGGCATTTGACATTCACTCCATTCCTAGAGGAGATAATCAACATGTAGATAGGTTAGCTACCATTAGAGCACAATATGATATTTTTGATGAGATCAAAGAAACTAAAGAGTAGTCCCAAATAAAGTTTGTATGAAAACACTCAATTCTAAATAATGAGGTAAGTTGGTAAGTATTTGATAGCGACAAATAGATTTCCTATTTACTATAACATGAGATAGAATTCTGCCCAAAGAATCATGATAGGTTACAATGCCAATATGAAGAAAAAATTGTGTAATTGAGATCAAATATGTTACCTAAGGGTTTGGTAACTTTGGAGAACATTTTTAATGAAGAGGATCAGCCAAGAAAAGATAAGGTAAGAATCTATACCAAAAAAGGAGCATTATGAGCAAATTGTCATAGCTAAAGGTAACCTACACAAGTTTGGAAAAGTGAATACTAAGAATGAGAAGAATATTTCATAGCATTGTGAATGGGAATATCATTATTTAAAGGGGTTTGATCCTAGGTTGACACATCATAATATTGAGCTCGAAGAAGATTCCAAACTTGTGAAATAGAAACAAAGTACAATTAACACTAAGGTTGAGATCTTTATGAGGAAAGAACTTACAAAGTTAATTGAATCCAACATAATATTTTCCATCAAAAATTCTACATGGGTTAAAAATATTGTACCTATGAGTAAAAATAATGGAGAGATAAGGTTGTGTGTATATTTTAGAGATCTTGACAGGGTGTCATTGAGAGATCACTACCCACTTCCCTCCATAAATTAGATTTTACAAAGATTTTTAGGTTCATAAAGGTCTTCTTTACTTGATGAATACTCAGGGTATAATCAGATATTGGTGAAGGAGAAATATCAATACAAAACTACCTTCACAACTAAATGGGGTACCTATGCATATAAAAAAATGCCTTTTAGACTCTTCAATACTAGAGCTAATTTAAAAAGGGCAACAGATGTAACTTTTTAGGGGATCTTAAGTGAAATGGTACTTTTTTATCTTGATGATATTATTGTTTTTTATAAATATCCTAAAGATCATTTGACACATTGGAGATTGGTATTTGATAGGTATAGATAATTTGGGGTCTCTTTGAACCCCAAAAAGTGTATCTTTGTAGTGCATGAGGGAAGGCTTCTTAGATATATTGTATCCAAGGCTAGACTTTATATTTATCCTAAAAGAATAAAGGCAATCCTTATTTTTTACTTTACTAAACACAAAAATGGATTGTAAAGATTCTCAGGAAAGATCAATTTCATTAGGAGGTTCATACCTAGATTTGCAAAATTAGTAAGGCCACTAACTCATATGCTTAAGAAACATCAAGAGTTCACATGGAGCAAAGAAGGTAAGAGAAGTTTTGAAGAAATAAAATAGGCTATTAACCAAGATCCTAATTTTATTAATCTTGATTTTATTAAATATTTCTTCATGTATGCCTTCTCCACATGTAACACAATTTTTGCCATGCTCATACAACAAAACAATGAAGGATTGGATCAACCAATTACTTTTTTTAGTCAGGCATTGGAAGGCTACAAGGAGAAGTATAATTTTTTTTAGAAGCATGTGCTTTCTGTTATAAGAGGTGTAAAAAAATTTAGACATTTTTTATCCAACAGTAATATATTTTTGATGGTATCTCATCTTAGTGTGAAGGATTTTATCCTTAATAGAGACTTAAGTGAAAAGAGGGCTGGTTGGGTGACCAAATGAATGAAATATGACATAAAAGTAAAGGTTAAAAAGATATTTAGAGGTATATGACTTTTTGATCACCTTTAATAACATTTTAAATAAGGAAAATAAGTTATTTTGATAGTTCAATACATTCAACATGCAACTACAACTATCTTTTCTTCTAGTTAGACACAAGACATAGCAAAATTCCTCCAAATAGGAGAATGTCTTATAGGATTAAATGAATAAAAAAGGAGACATTTTATACTAAAATATATCCCTTACATATTTAATGATGGATTAATCTTAAATAAGGACATTAGAGGTATGTTTTTAAGATGTGTTGAAACTAGTCAAATAGACCAATTGTTAGAGCAATTTCATGATAGCCCTTCAGGAGGCCACTTTGCAGCCAATAATAAAACATAAAATATCATAAGATATGGTTATTTTTGGCCTAATTTGTTCAATATTCACATGTATGGGTTATAAAATTTTCCAAGTGTGTAATGTTTACCAACAAACAGAGACTAACTAACATGCCTTTGAAACCTATTCAAGTTGAGCAACCCTTCATGCAATGAGGTTTAGACTTCATTGACATGATTCATCCTCCATCAATTACTAGACATAAGTGGGTTTTGATAGCTATAGATTAATTTACAATGTGGGTGGAGGTAGTTTCACTCAAAGAATTAAATGAGAACATGGTTTTAGAGTTCTATGACAACCTAGTGACCCATTTTAGAGTTCCTTCAACCATCATATCAGATAATGCTTTGGATTTAAAAAATGAAAATGTATGTGGATGGGATATTGATCTTGGTATTTATCTCCAATATTCATTGAACTAATATCATCAAGGTAATGGACTAGCAAAGTCCATGGATAAGAATTTGATTAGGATCATCAAGAGAACAATGGAAGATAATCAGAGAGGATGGCATACCAAGTTAAAGAATTGCTTATGGGTAAATAGAATCACTCAAAATAAGGCAATTGGTCACTCTAATTATCTCTTGGTTTATGTTAGAGAATCAAGGATTCCTATTTCATTGGAACTTCCATCCATGGAGCTTGTACATTAGCTGACACTTATGGAGAATGATGCAATGGAGGTAAGAATGAATGAGTTTTGAGAGTTGGAGGAAACAAGAGACAATGCTATGTATACTATGTGGTCCAACAAAGAACAAGTCAAAAGGTATTTTGACAAGAGAGCTTCATCCAATAATTTTCAACAAAGTGACATAATGTTCAAGTGGGATGAAGACCATGCTAAACTAGGTAAACATTCTAAATTTGATAGTCTTTAGAGTGGTCCATATGTTATTACTGGTTGTAAGGAAAGTAATGCTTTCCAATTATCCAATTTGAGTGGTGAGGATCTCCCTATTCATATCAATGGCATGTTCATCAAGTATTACTATTAGGAGAGTCATCCTTTTGTACATAGTTATAATTTCATTCCTCTAAGTGCACATGCTACACATGATTTATTAGTTGTTGTGTTGATTCAGTTATTGGTTGTTTCTTATTTGTGTCTTTTTTTTTTGTTTTGTCAAGTATACACATTTTTATAGTTTTAGAAGTGTATTCCAAAGTTTTATATAGTAAAGAGATTCTAAATTTTCTTGACCAACACACTAGTCAACTCTTGTGAGTCACCAAAAATGTTGGCAATTTGGCTTATCAAGGCCAAATGCCAACCCCTACAATTGAAAAAATTTCATGGCCATCATAGTGTTCTTACTATTAATTTAAGAAAGAGTTTGTCTTAGTGTCATGTTAATAGTGTTAAGTGTCACTCTAAGGTTTTGATAGATAATTCAAGTGGTTTTGTGATCCAAAATGCCTTGATAGAGATGTATGAAAGTTGGCAATTGAAAAATCATAGATATACTCAGTAGTTTCAAGCATAATGGTCTATAAGCCTTAAATATAGGTGAAGAACATAAATATAAGTCTCATGAAGAGCTCAATTAAAGGTGACAAGGTACTTTTCCATGATATTTATTAACATCTTCTTATGAAAGTATGTGTTTATGATCAAAAGTGAAGGTTTTGACTTAAAATTATTAAATTACACCCTAATTGGTCATTAAATTATTAATTATACTTTAGAGCACCTTCACATTCATGACTCTACTTTAGTCACATGATGTCTTTCTTTGAAAATATCATTTCATGCAAGTCTAAGTGTAGAAAAGGCCTAAAAGAACTCCCACATGCCAAATTTGGCCCCATAAATATGTAAAAATATTTAATTATTTTTATAACATGATATTTGAGTAGTGGTCTTCATCTTCTTTCCCTAAATTGGTAGTTCAAGCTTTAGTTGTGAATAAAAGGCAAAAAATATTTCCATGCTGAAATATGGACTTGTATGGCATTTTCCATATAGAAGGGATCATGAGCATAAATATGGTGTTATCCTAGGTGTTTTAAAATAAATTTAGGGAAAAATGACATCATAAAGGCCCAAATTCGGTTCCCTCCATTCACCTTTCTTCTTTACACATAGTGAGAGTCCTTTATGTTTGTAGGTAGTATGGCTATGAGAGAGAAAATGAAGGTCTAAAATTTTTGGTAGAGAAAGGAATTTGAGTAGATTCTAGATATGGTAATTGGTTCTAAAATTTTCTCTCTCCTTCATGAACCATAATTTTTAAGTCAAGGTACTTATTAGGTTTTCTTCATCCAAGAAAGCAACTAATTTTTTGAGATTTCTCCTCATCTGGGAATAATGATAGGAAAAATCAAATTTTAAGAGTTTCTCAGGAGCATGAGACACCTTTCCATGACATTATTAAACTTATTTTCACATGTGTGAGATCATCTAGATCTAAAGAAGACAATACATAGCTATTTTGTAGTTTATAGATAGTTTGGAGAAGTTGTATGATTTAGAGGTTGATCCATGGATTTTTTTGATTCTTCATGACATGTTTTATAGGTTTCCTTCATGTTATTATGTTCCATATTTAAGATTATCAAATATTCCTTAAATATCCATAGCAAGGAATCCATAAATGTGCTCTCAATATCTTAATAGAGTCTGAGTTTAGCAAAAAATAAGGAAACTTAGTATTCCTTAAGGGTTTTTTATGATTCCTAGGTTTGCATTCTTGGCCGTATATATGTATCAGACACCTCCAAAATGATATGCTTAGTTAAGGTATGTGTCTACAATTCCCTCATACCCTTAATGGGATATCTTGATAGTGGGTTAAATTATTTTAACCTCCATATTATTTCATCCCCATCACATAATCTTTTCATTGCCTTTCATCTCCATCTCCTTTCTCATCACCATCTTATCACCACCTTTTGTCCACTTCTATCTCATTGATCCACTATTTAGAAGAATAAAGGATGATAAAAACCATTTTAATCATGATAATATGATTATTATACCTTGACACACTAGTAAAACCTACTAAATCTTTATCTACAACTAGGTCAAATATAGTCAAATATGTGTTTCATGGAAATGATGTTTTGAGAAGACTAGAGAGCATGGTTATCAAATGAAGAAGGTTGAACCATCTAATCAAGTTGTTTAAGATGAAGGAAAAGATCACTGATAATATTTTTTGATCTTCTCAAGGTCTAATTTAGACATAGTCCCTATAAAGGGACCCTACACAGTTACCTATAACCATGTTAAAGGGGATGGACTATGTTCAGGTGACTTAACCTTCAAACCTTAAGGAAGATTTTGAGTGAATGGATATTGAGAAATCATATTTCTAATAGGGAAAAAATAAATATATTGTCAATATGATCATTGGGTTGATCTAGGGTAAATATCCTTAGAGAAGATAACCTATAATCATCTCTTCAAGTACACAGTCATAAGCCCAAGGAGTGGGTAGAGCTATGAATGAGAGTTTCAAGAGAGTTTGAACTTAAAGTGAGGTTTTATAACTAATGAGGTTTAAATTGTGTGGAATGTATGAGGATTCATGGACATTGTGTAACCTATTCAAGATCTTCAAACATCCTGAAACTCTATCATAGTTTGTACAAGGTCTTGGTTTTGATACACAGTCAAGTTTACAAAAGAAAAATGTTTGTTTTCAAATGGTAGAGACATGAATTGAAGAAGATAATGTTTAAATATGATGGATATGATATTTTAATCAAATTTAGACTATAATTGAGGACCAAACTCAGTTTAAGATACATTTCCATGGGAATATTCACCTATAGGAGAGTATCTTAAAGTATGCAATCTTGAATCACATCCATTGTCAAGAAGGTGTTGCTATGAATTCAATTTAAATAATATTGTTGCCTAGGTAAAATAATCACTTATAATTGTGTGAAGATTTATATTAATCTATTAACTTCAAATTACACAATAATATAGTCTCTCTCCCTCATGACATGTTCATCTACAACCTTCTCAAAAGGACAAGCCTATCTCCAATTTACAAGAGTATTCAAGCATAGTCTATGATAGAGTCTCATGATCAATAAAGGATTCATAAGGGAAATAAAGATATGAATAAGGTCAAGGCATGAAAATTCAATGTCCAAGAAAGGCTATAGTCAAGGTCATCCTTGAAATTTCCACCTAAAACCATACTAGGTGGTTAATTGCATTATTATATCCAAATACCCTAAAGGTGTAGTTCAAGGTAAATTCATTCAAGAAGGAAATTGTGAAGTAATCTATACTTTCAAATCAAAAATTTATGTATTTATACCTTCTTCAAAATCATTTTTCCTCTACTGTCGCTGCCAACTCATGAGAGTATAATACACAAGCCTGTGTACATATTAGGATTGTGTAAGAGGCCTAAGAACACTATCTGAGGATCAATATGATCAAGAAAGAGATGAGAGGGAGGTTTAAAGTGAATTGGGATGTATGAAAAGTGAAAAATTATGTTGAAATATATATCAAATGCTTCCAATTCTCATGAAATCACCTACATCAATGTTGAAGATAGTCACAATGAGGTTTCCTGAAGAGATATAATATAAGTATGGTTTGATAGGTTCTTGGTCCAAGAAATGGCTAAATAAGAGATAAAAAATATTGTAAAATGGATTTTAATGGATTATTTAGAGATTATTTATCATATTAAAACACAAACATAAGGTCAACAGAGAAAAACTTAGTCATAGGCATATTGAAGCACAGGCAAACTGAGCTAGTTTTGAAAAAAATGCATTTTGAGGCCTCTATAGACAAGATCCAACTATAAAGTTTGGTAAAAGTAATGTTAATTAGTGGTTTTAAATATATATGGTCTTAGTGAGTTCAATTTACTAGTGAAATCATCCACTTTTTTATCACAGTCACCTACTTGTCTATTGACAATTAGAGTTGGAGCTAGGAGACCTTCTTGGAAGGCTACATGTATGATAGATGGTTACAACCTCATGGGAAAGGTTGTGAAGAATAATAAGGTAATTATAAGTATTAAAAAACCTATTGAGACTGATAAATTTCATATTTTCATGAAAATCATGCCCTTGAGGGCTAACACAGTCAAATAATCCTAAAATCCTTAAGAACCCTACCATCATATTCAACTCATTCATGGGAGTTATTTCATTTGATGATAATTGGGATAGTGTGGAGGGTATTTTAAAACCTTTAAGGAGTTTTTAGATTGAAGTTAATGAATAAAAATTATTATTTTTGACTCCTAAACCTTCTTTCTTGTACATAGTTCATGATAAGCACTTGATGCAAACTTCACCACATAGACATCTCTGCACATCTTTTGTATGGGAGATTATGATTTTCATGGTTGTTGAGGGGAAAAATGTAACCCATATATATGGTAATAGGTTTTAAATTAGGGTCTAAGAAGTTAATATCCCCTAAAACCTTTATAAAACCCTGATAACTACTCGATGGAAAAAAAGCCTAAATGTGCATTTAAATGATGTGTTTAAGATATGAAATGATATTGATGGTATTATAAACTCCCATGAGCACCTCCATGGATTGTTTATTGGCATGTTTAGGACTTTTTTTGTATATACTAGGCTAAAGAAGGCTCTTTTGAGTTCATAAGCAAGAAAATGAAGGGTAATTGCACATTCAATGAGTTGTAGAAGCAAGATGTGGTCTTAAAATTCTTGAATAACACTAATAAATTCATCTAAAAGGGTATTTTTGGTAATTTCCATAGGAAAATAGGTTTTTATGTCAAAACAAAGAGCTATGTTCATGTAGGTTGAATGTGAATGGCTTTATCCAGCCCATACCATGACTCCAAAGTATCATCTACAGGTTATTCATGTTGTCGTTTTAGTGAATTTTAGATTATATTTTGAGAAAGGAAGAAGAAGAAACTAAATATAGGTATGGTTGAAAAACATATTTGGTTGTGTGCACATTGGATCCAATGATTATGAAGAGCTCTTCTTTAGCTTGGGAGGATGACATGTAAATAAGACAACACTAAAGCAAATGGTTGGTTAGATAGATAGTTGGGTGGATTGCCTAGTGCTAGCTAGATATCAAAAGTAAGAGCTTCCTCGAGGGATATCAATCCACATGTTTTGAATAATTACATTTATAAAATAGAATATATAATGCTTACATCAATAATCAAAATCTATTGGAATTAAACACAAGAAATCCCTGATTTAGAAAAGAGGATAAAATGACTAATATAGTAATAAGCAAGTCAATACAAATGATAAATGGGTCAATTGTGTTTCAAAAAATTAGATAGGGATCTGTGAATAGGTAGGGACATAGAAAATTAGATTTGGTTGGGGATAAGAGGGTAAAAATAACTTGTTATTTTCTACCATAGTGACTGTCAGTGGTTGGGATGACCATTGGAAGTCAAGGTGACTATCGATAGTTGGAAAAACCATTAGTGGTTGAGATAACCATCAAAAATTACTATGTGTAGGCTTAGGCTAATAAATATAATGATTGTTGGGATCAAAAATTTAGATTCTGAGAGATGGGTTGGTCTTGGGTTAATTTATAAATGGAAATAATGTAAATGAATATTAGAAGACAAGTACTTATCTTATTGAAGATGCATCCAATGGATGGTTGAGGTGGTTATCCCATTGATAGAGTCTGGTGCAATTCTAGTAGAGTAATGGTACTTGGCTATCAATTGAGGGGTGGTGACAAGTTGGCTAACTAATGTGATGGATGAATCACTATATTAATGGAAGGATACCTACAAGAGAAGCTTTAGATGTAAAATCTCTTGATATTTGTGGATCCATTTCACCTCCTACTCCTCTCTTATTATAGGCAAGGAAGGAGAGGAGAAACAAGATGTTAACTAAGATTTTTAATTATAACTTACACATAAAATGGCATGCACATGGATTTAGATGAGATATTTTTAGAAAAATAAGGTGAAGTTGATGTGGGTGTTTAATTGGTTAGGTAGTGCAACCCTTACCATCGACGGTCAAGGTGACTATCGATGATTGAGGGCCAATTTAAAAAGTTGGTTAAAGGGTTGGATTAGTTAGTTAATCAAAATGACCATGGTTAGAGTCAATTAGGGGTGAAAGGGTCAAATTTGTCCCAAGGGGGTCTAGGGTTATTTTTATGTTTTGAATTTTGGTGTGTAGAGTTTTGGTGTCTATAATGTAAAAGAGCCTTTCAATTCATCTTAAATTCAAAATACTAAATAACTATACATACACCTATGCTTATCTATTGAGATCACTAGACAAGGCCATCAATAAGGGGTAAAAATTGAAAGAAAATGGTCATGAGGGCACTCCAAGTCTTCATGAACATCACCATAAAGTCATGAGAGATATGTATGCCAATTTTGAACCATAAGAGATGCATTATGATTGATCATCTTGGCTTTAGAACACCAAACATGATTAGAAAGCCTGTTTTCCACTATGAGAGGAGACTTCACATTCTCACCATGGTAAAAATATTTTTCATGGAAAGATGAGTACTTTGGGAGAGTTAGAGGGCCTAATAAACTAATGTTTTTTGGCATTGGTTTAAGTATTCAAGACCTAGAATTTATGAATCATCATTAAAAACCTTGAGCACTCTAAAACCCTTGCAAAACCCTACTATAGACCTATTTGTGAATAATTGAATAAGAATTAATAAAAAGTGATTTAAGTTAGATAACTACCACCTGTATCATCAAGTACACTCTAAGAGCTTCATGTCCATGGTAATTGGTTATACAAATGGTATATGAACATGACAAAAAATAGGATTTTGAGAGAAAAAAGTGCAGAAGAAGAGGTACAAAGAAATTCAAATAAGATAAAATAATTATTGAGAAAAGAATGAAACTTATTATTCCTCCTCAAATAATCATAATATCAAAACCATGCATACAAATGACTTTGGGAGTTAATTCAAAATAGCTAGTTTGCAGGATTGAAGGACTAGGTGACCTAGTTTGACCAAGTTGCAAGAGTTTCTCATTAGAGAGGAACTATTTCATGATATTGGAGATTTTAAAGGTATAAAAATAATTTTATTTTTATGTTTTAAAATTTTTATGCAGGTTCTAAAGGATATCAAGTACAAATAGTTAGGCTATTAGGCCTAATTGGTCCAGTAGACTTACTTTATTAATTCAGATGAAGATAAAGATGGCATAGAAGCTATTAATAAGATTAAAATAAGTGATAATGAAGTTTATAAGAGGAAATAAATGACAAATAACTTATCCTTTATATCAACCACATGCATAATTGGTCCTTGTGATGAGTTAACTGGTCTATAATTGCCAATCACATGCATAACTTATGTTGAGTATCAATACATGAGTTAACTCACCTCAAGTGGAGTTGTTTAACCAAGTTATGGTGTATAATAATATAATAGGAGTTTGAAAAAGTAAAATATGGATCAAAACCTTGTTTTAAATTCCAAATATCTCATTCAAGGAGCATGCAAGGTACTAACATGAAGATATTCTTAAAGGGTTGTTTGCAACTAGTCATAACTAAAGTTGTACTTGAGTTAATGATTAGATAACTTATTATTATATCATATAAACCACATGGACTTATATTATTCTATTTTTATATATATTTAATAATTATGGCTTATTTTTTAGATCCCTCAGTTTGGTATATAAAAACTATGCTGAAATTATAACTTGCACTTGAAGTTAATAAAGAAAGTTTGTTACAGACTTATTCATGGTTATAGTGTGTTTATTGATTATTGATTTATAGATAATTGTGATATTTATCTCCTTTTTTAGGTCATTTAATTATTATACTAATATGTTTTCATCCTTTATAGGTCACTTTAAGTGTTAAATAATAGAGATTGTGTTAAAGAATGTTAGTATGCAGTGTCTTTACAAACCTTCATTCCTCTACCTTCAATTTGTAGAACTTCTATCAAAACTTCATGTAAAATACTCATTTTTAGGATTATTTTAAGAAATTATTATTTAAAATTTATCCCACTTTGATTCATAAGTGTGCCCAAGTTCAATTTTACAGAGGATCACTCATCATTTAGGTGCATCACCATCAATAGCATAGGTTTTCCTTTTCAGTAATCCTTCTAAATCTTTTCATCCAAAATCAAGTAGGTTTTAGTAAATGATCTAAAATTGATATTTTTAGAGGAGATAACCTCATAATATAGAGGTTTGGTCTAGTTACAGGTACCCTAAAAACTTAGACCAATCAATGTTAGTCTAGGTTTGAAGTAGATTTCAGTAGTCTACTTCAACAGGGTGTAACTTAGGTTGCTAATAGGACAAAAAATAACCATAAAATAAATAGTACCTATAGATTCTCTCTTTGTATTATCATAGGCCTTAATTTTAATGGTATATATCTATATGTTAGCTATTGTATAACCCAAATTTTGGATTAGCTTAAACGATGTGATGTTTAACTCTAACCATTGTCTATAATAACCTACTTGAATTTATGGTTGGAAATAATGGCCTCAATGTATATGGGATTATTTTGAAAGGTAACAAGGGATGACATATCATTTTATTCAAATGTGACTTACTGACCTAGGGACAAATTCCCCACCAATTCTTGAAACTAGGTTGGCTCGATGTCATTGGGCACTTTGTATTGTTGGATAAATTCATTTGATACGGTCATGTGAACTTAAAACGTACTGAAGAGGTCTAATATGGATATCTACACGTGAATTTTACTTATTTATTCAATGATATTATATGGCTTCTCCATATAATGATGACATGGCTTAGATTTTCATGGCATAGTGTTTCACACATGGTTGGGATTAATATTGGTATTAGAAGAAGGCAAAGGGCCTTGGAGAGTAAATCTTGGACATCTAGTTGTAACTATGAAATTTTGAGAAGGAAAAGAGTTATGTGAATTAGAGGAATTTTGTGGAGGTATAGGAATGGTAATTCATGATGGTCGAGATGTAATCATATTGATCTAACCCATGCTATAATTACCAACGGTCAAAGGTGGTAGTAGCAAAATAAAAGGGCTAACACTCTAATGAGTGTTAGTTGGCCTAAAAGGAGTGATTTTGATAATGGTGATGTGATTACTAGTAATACATCCCATGATATTTATGTAATCATAAGGAATACTTCTATAGATAACTTGGTTGGTTTGGGTATCATGATCCTGATTATAATGATTTTGGTTCTAATTTTGGCCTTGTCCTTGTTGTTGATGTTGGTCATGTCCTTGGTTCTAATTGGTATGCTGCTACTGATTGTTATTCTTTAGAAAGGGATTCTTATATATTCCCATCTCCTAATTAGTGTTGGGTGCTCATTTTTTTAATTTAATTTCCCCATTCTCAAGAAAATTCTTAATTAGATGTCTCAAATGTATGCACCTATAGATTGAATGGCTAATCATGCGATCGCAATCATAATACTCATTATCATGATACCATGTTAGATTATGCTAACCCTTTAGAAATTTTTTGAGATTAGGCCACACAATCATATTGGTTTTTACTAAATTTTGGAACGCAACCTTAATGGGCTCCCCAAGGTCACTGAAAACTCTATCTTTGTAGTATCCTTATCATGGGGGATAAATTTTTAATTCAAGCTAAGGGTTAGATGGGGAATTTTGAATAGGTTTTGGTTATACTATTTTCACATATCTTGCCTCTATAACCCCATTTCTAACCATGTTTTTATTTTTAATAAATGCCTTCTACTTTTCATCTATGGTGGTCTGAATTGGCACTTAATTTGGCATTTGGTTCTAGACTATTATTTGGGTATGAGAGTATATCTTTACAATACCCTTGATGATAAGTGTTTTCTCTATATGTACCCATTTATCAATTATATCCTAAAATGTATTGGAATAATTGAGTTTGAGATTATTTGAAATATTGACATTTAGGTTTTATGTAAAGATACCTATTAATTGCATATCTAGCAAGTTATGTGAGAAATGGCCAAAATTTTTGATCATTATAAGTATGACAAGAATATTTCTCCTCCTCATTTCTTGGAGTTTCCCAAATCTAAAACTATTAATTCATGTTCTATTTTATATGAGAAATGGTTGAAAATGTTTTTTTATAGGTCATTTAAAGGAGTGACCAATCCCTTAGGTAATTTAAGAATCCCTTCTAATGCTTGTCCACCCAAACTATGTAGAAATATGCATAGCAAATAGACGATGTTGTAAGCTACCTCTTGGCATGACACAAAGAATGTTTTTAGATGTTCTCTTGGATCTCCTTTCCCTTTATACTTACCAAATTCTGGCATTTTAAATTGAGGTGGGAAAGGTACTTAAAGAAAGTTGACATCAAATGGATAAGGACATATGTCATCAAACTTGTAATTTTTAGGTACTTTCTTACCTACTTGTAGTTTTGAAACTATTTCCTTTAGTGTATTCCATTTGTGGATGTTGAGTGTATTTTGAAATGAAAGTAGGGTACTTTTCTGGGTATTTATGAATTTTTTGCCTTGGTTAACATTGGCATAGGTGAGAATAATTGATCCTTGTATGGTTTTGATAGGGATATTCACCATATATCCTAAATTATACATTTTATGAGGGATATACTATTGGTTTGGATTGAAATTGGAATACGTGAGTTGTTTTTGTTTCCAAGGAAACCATTATTGTGAATGGTAGGGGATCTATTATTGGTCTGGTAGAACTCTATTGTTAGTTTTTTGGAATTTTTTATTGATTTAGAATAAGTCTTTGTTATTATTGGTTCAAAAGAGGCACTTGTTTTCATTGTTGTTTTGTAATAGGAAATTATTTTCATTGCTTTGAATTAGAAGAGGTTGGTAATGTATTTTGAAAATTATCCAATACCTGCTATGGTAGTGGATTATTTATAACTTGTTGGGAATGGTTTGGAACTTATTGTGAATCATTAAGTGCTTATCTTGCATAAAAAATGACCTCTTGATGGTTAAACAATGCATGCCATGTATCAAGTGGAGCTTGTTGTGAGGCATTCATTAGTATGGGTTATTCAAGAAGTACTAAAGGATCTACATCAAATTTAGGATTAACTAAATCTTGTAGTGTTTGTTTATGAATTTGATTTTGTTATATAGATTTGATGTTGTTGAATGAGGTTGTAGACAAAGAAGCTGTTAATTCAATGAAAAGATGATCAGTGTAATGTTGACTAATTTGATGTATAGCAGATGCTAGAGTGTGACTAGTTTGGGAAGGATCATCTAATGGACCTTTCCCTTTGCTAGATGAAGCAATGGTCAGTTTTAGAAGTTGAGTACAAGGTTTCTCTTATGGTTTCTACTTTACTCAAATAAGGGTTTTCATTTGGAAAATTATGAGGGAGCCTAAATCCTAATTATATTAGCTTTAATAAAGATTTATCTTGATGTTTTATGAGTTGATTATTGAATTGACCTTGACCTGATCCCAAAATGGGAGGGTTATCTTCAAACACAATTAGGTGTTCTTATCCATCCTCAATATATTCATAATTTTTAAGGTTTCATAAGTGATCATATAAAAATTATTATTCAAAATTAGGGTTGTAATAGGTCCCACTATGACTGTATCTAGGCATGCTAAAAATGGTACTTGGTTTTTAAAAGCATTGCAAATGTGATCTTGGTCCAGATTGGTATTTAGAGTTTAAAATAATGTAAAATGATATTTTGGATTTTTATAGAAGATTATTTGACCTAATAAGTGTAATTATATAATAAGGGTGAATAATCTTGGTCTTCATATATGGTTTGGATTTAATAAAATCAATGCCTAAAGTGAAACCTAGAATAAGGACAAACAATCTGGGTTTTCCAAAATTGGAATTATTTAAAATAGATATTAACATTGGTTGGTATTTGGTTATGATTATAAATGAGATTGAAATAGACTCAACTCATTCATATTTTTGGAATTTCTTCAACATAAGTAAATGCAAGTCTAAATTAGAAATGAAATAGGCAACATAACCTTACAAAATGAGACACATGCTATTATTTCAAGTGGTGAGCAAAACACTATGAAAATGACCAAAATTGGCTTGGAAATGTGGAAAATGTGAAAATATCAAATGGAAATGAAAGGAGATCAAATTTTTCTTTGGAAATCAGGGTGCAAGTCAACACAAGAAAACCTAAGTCTAAATTTAGAAAAGAAATGGGTAGTATAACACCTAAATTTATAAATAGGTGACAATGTGTTTGAGCTTATTTGGTCTAAGAACTTGGTGTATTTGTTTTCAAATGAGGTCATGAATACAATATGGGTTTTAACAAAAAACACTTTGAGTAATCATGTGGAAAATGATATGGGTTATAAGATAATCATTGAATCCTTTTGATATACTTGATTTTAAAGATAAAATTCAAGGTTCCTTAACTAAATTATTGCACGTTATTGTTTTTAATCATCCATTCTCTCAAAATTTTTTATGTAAAATGTAAGATTCAATGGAGGTTAACCTTTACACCCCTATATTAGTGAGATATCTATGTATATGGATTTCTACACAATTTTTTTGATGGTAAACTTAATGGTCATAATATACCTTGTGGTATGTGGGTGTTTTATAATAATTTATTAATTGGATGTGAGGTATTATGGGCTATTAAAAAAAGGGTCTAGTATCTTTGTGACCACTTTAGCCTTAGGGTCTCAATGAAGTGTTATCAACACAACTAGGATATAAAGTACATACCAACTAAAATACCATTGGCACTGCTCCAATTTTTATACCCTATCAGATAATGGGGTTAGTATGCTACTAGGATGTTAGTTCTTAGGTCAATGCACCCCTAAATACTAGTGGAAAGGTGATGAAATCCACCCCATAAAGTCAAAATAAAATGTAAGGAAAAATGTGTTTTAACTTTTGATTTTTAGACCCCACTAATGGGAAAGAGAAGAGTGTATGCAATCAAAAATGCATCATGTCTATAAATCAATCTTAAATTGAAGAATATAGATAATATAGATAATACCATACACTTATAATTGGAGACATATTTTTAAGTAGGAACATGACCAATATGGGGATCTGCTATACTCGATTAGGGGATATCTTATTGTACTACACCATGCCAAGGAGTAATCCAAAGCCTTCGTCAAGCAGAATCACATTATAACCCTAAGGGAGTCATGCATTTTGATATATCACTAAAATAACAATAATTAAAGTAAATCTAATCTAGTTTTCACCAAAGATTGTGGCACAAAGTAGGGGTTAGAAATAATAAAATTAAACATGCATAAAAGACACATAATCACATCAATGTATATGAAATCCTAATGCATGGAAGAGAAGTATAAATGCATATATATATACATATATATATATATATATATGTATATATATATATGTGTATATATATATATATATACATATATATATATACATATATGTATATATATATATATATATATATACTCTTAAAAAGGAGAAACAAAGCTAGGAATGTGAACATAATATTTAAATAAGGGGAGATTAGTATGGTGTTAGTGAATGAAATCAAAATCCAAACAAAACACACTAATACTAACACCTGAAGCCTATCTCAATGGGGGATCATAATAACAATACCAAATGAGAAACAAAATTAGAATGAAAAAGACAAAAAAATACTTCACCTTTCTTGGATGCTCTAAATAACTTGTTGAAGTGGCTTGCTCAGCTTGTGTTCAATGAGTCATCATCAAAGGAGGCTTGGCTATCTCCTCTTCTCCTTAGCACCAATAGCTTTATGATGGATTTGGCTCAATATTTAGGCATAAAAAAACTACATCAAGATGTGGCTTGAAGCTATTTGGTCATGGTAACTTTGGCTTGAAAGAGCTTAGAATTCAATAGGCAAGGCCTCCTATTTATATATTTTTGAGAATGATCAGAATGAATTTGAATCATCCATCTCAAGATGAAGATTTGTGGCTAAGAATCCATTTAATTTTTGAGATAAAAATAAATAAATGTCCTGATAAATTTTTAGGTATATAGAGGCATTAAAGAGGCATGGAAGGGCTTAATGAGGCATGCGAGGGCTTAATGAGATATTTTATGCATTTATGGCCTAGAGATGTCTTCCCAAGAAATGATGTCATTTGATGATGCAGTTATTCAATATCAACTTTTAAAAATAAATATTCAACAAGTTCCATGGAAAATTAACTTAAGATCTTAATTCAAATTGATTAACATTAAACATGATTAGTCAACTTTTATGCAAATCTTGGCAATTAGTGCACAAATTAATCAAATTGATCAAAATGTTGTATTATTGGCTTGAAATTTGATTGGATTAGAATTAAGATGTAATGTTATATGAATTATAACCATGATCCCATTTATGATGTTTCCAATAAAAAATAACAAGTGCACATGTCTCATGTAATAAATTTGTTAGAAAAGAGCAATCTAGAGCACCCAGGTACAAAAATGTCATTTTGACTCAAAATGATCTGATCAAAATTAGTTGTCTCATAAATTACATTACCTTATTTAATGATACTTTGGCCAAAATCAGAAATTTTATATGACATGTTCACACCATTTAATGTGTTTTAGTGTTTTTATCCCAAATTATGCATTTTGATAGAAACTGGTCAAAAGCCTAGTTGGAGGTCATTGGTGGTCACTTTTAGGTGTCTATAGTTTGCCCTTGTTTGGGAAGACATTGAAAGCTATAAGAATAGTAATGTCTTATAAAAAAATTAAAAGGTCCTACATGCTTACAACTGCAATGGTAATGGATGAACTATATGATACCCCCTTGAGGAAATGGTTGGCACAAGTAGGTTGGTAAATGGTCCCTTAAAAATAAAGAAGTGAAATGAGGGGACCAAACATATGAAGATGATAGGGTGAGAACATTATGATTTTTAAAAAGTAGTTAAAATAACTAAGAATGCAAGTGGGATAGTGTACAATGGTTTCCCCAAATGCAATTATAAGCACTATACCCTAATAGTGGCAACGTGGTATGAAAACACAATGATTTTATCAAAGGTGGTTATAATCATTGAGAAGATGAAGCTACCCTAGTTAGGATAGATGAAAAGATAAAATCATGCCTTTGTTTTTGAAAAAGAAAGTAAATTTGGTGAGAATATAATGATTTGCCCAAAGGTAGTTATAATCATTGAGAAATATAAGTGGGATGGTGTACAATGATTTGCCCATAGGCAGTTATAATCATTACACCTCAATTATGGAAAATATGATTGATTGGTTGATGATGTTAACTTGACACAGAGGGTAATGATGAATTGGAATAACCTAATAGTAGGGAGATGCTCATCCAAACTAATAAAGTTTAGAATTTTTTCATGGTTAATTACTCTATGTGTGATATGATTGGGATGTTGTTGATGTCAATGTCAAGGAGATGTTGATTCTATCATTGATGAGTTGAATTTTTGAAACTAATTTTTACTAAGCACTGTACATTAGGCATCATGATAGAACATCATGAGGACTTGGTTGAAATATACATAAGGACTGACTCCCAAGATCCAATACTCAATAGAAAACAATGCACTAATGATAAAAACCATGATGACAATGTAGAGGTATGAATATGGATGGATTTAAGTATAAATGTGTAAGGAATTACCTAATGAATGCCCTTAGACTAAATCAAGGTGAGAGTGCTAAAAGCAAAAAAATAGGCATACAAACAACAAATAAACAAATAAGTAAAGAAAAAAATAAAGAAATAAATAATAGTTAGTCCTATAGTTAGTATAAACAATGTGACAAACATTGCCCCTAAAAATAGGAGACAAATTAAAAAATAAATAAAATGGGGGAATAAAAGAAAAGGAAGGGGCAGCTAAGGTGTCTTTATATGCACTAGGCAAGTGGATGATTCCTACATAGTTCTATGGATATAATATCCAACAAAAACTTTAGGCCAAATGTAGTTCTCCAAGGAAATGGGAAGAAAATGATAACTGATAAAAGCAAACATGATGGATGAGATAGAAGAATAAGAATGAGCTTGCAAAATGGTGAGAGTGTGGGATAAAAGGCCAAAAAAGATGGGGAAACTAAATGACAAGTGATTTACTTGTAACTTAGTAAGGGTTCCTAGAATCCTTAAGGTAAACAAGTGGTCAATGTTTTTGGCTTTTATAAATGATTTTACAAATATTTTTTGAATTTGTGAATATCTCAACTCAATCGAGAATGATGAGATATGAGATGGTTCAAGTTCACAAAATGGTGAGATCATTACTTAAGATGCTCATAAAATGGTGAGATCATGGCTTAGATTACTCACAAAATGGACATATAATGGCTTAGGTTTATCAAAAAATGGTGAGAGCATGGCTTAGGGTCATTGAGCTGACCTCAACAAGTATTGAGTGCTACTTACATAGTCCTAGGGTAGGACCTCAAGTCACTATAGTTCCACCTTACAGTGGAGGAATTTGACTAGTGTAGTAACTAATTCAAACAAAACAAGCATAGTTGGTGTAAAGACACAATATGGCATAGGAAATGGCTAGTTGATATGCTAAGGTACAATAAAAAAGTGTCATCCCTCATTTTCCCATAGGCGGTTATAACTAGGATATAATGACATAGGTCAATGATACTAATTTTAATATAGGCAGTTATAATTAGTAGCAAGACTGATGAGATACTTAGTTTCCCATAAAAAATTATAATTAAGCACACTTGGTATAGAGAATGGAATAAGAAATGAAGTATGCAACTACCAAACTATTGTCTTACTGCTCCAAAATATGGCCTCTATCTAGAATTCTTGAAATAACTACTAAAATTGAATCTGAATCCTTTTACTAAATGTGGCAATGTAATAAATGGAATAAAACCAAGGTCATAGGGATGGGTAAGGTAGGAGAGAATAACTTGGTTGATGAAGAAGGTATGGTAAAATGGATAGGCGATAAGAAAAAGTGATAGGTTGGTAGCATGATAGGATGGTAAAATGGTATAGTACAAAGAAGAAGAGTGATAAAACGATACAACTTGAAACAATCATTATAAATAATACACCAAGTTATTCAAGTGTAATATCACTTGAGGTTGATAATGTTCATCAGCTCATTAAGTTCATGTCTGTCTGGTGTGGCATGCTTGTATGCTCCTATTTCATAATTTGTCATAATGATGAAAGGACCAACCTAGTTGGGTTTAAACTTGACTTTATGCTTCTTTTTGGCCATGGTATTCTTTTAGTTCTCTTTAAGGACAAGATTACCAAGTTAAAATTATCTATATTTCATACACAGATTGTAGTGGCCCCAAAGTTAGTTCTGATAGGCTTGAAGAATATTCATCGCTTCCATGCATTTCTCATCAAGTAACTCTAGTTCTTGTAGGTGAGCTACTTGATAGTCATTGTCATCCAGGACATGCTTAAAAGAGATGCATAGAGATGGAAACTCAACTTCAATAGGAAGAATGACTTTGTAACAAAAATAAGTGAATATGGCATGTCTCCTACGGGTGTATGGTGATTGGTACAATATGCCTAAAGCGTGAAAAATATATGAAGATGCCAATCACGATCGACATCATTGACAATCTTTTTGAGAATGTTGACAATATTTTTATTTGATGCTTCGACCTAACCATTACCTTGAGGGTAATATGCTGTGGAAAAATGTTTTGTGATTTTGTATTCAAACCATAGATTTTTAACATACTTTTTATTGAATGATCCTTCATTATCAGATATAATGTCAGAGGGATACCATAGCAGACAATGAGATGATTGAAAATGAAATTGGAAATTTGTTTTCCAGTCACGTAAGGGAGGGGTATAGATTCAACCCACTTAGTAAAATATTTGGTGGTGGTAAGGATATGTTTATGGCTATTAGATGAGGTGGGATTGATCTTATTAATGAGGTTGAGGCCCCATGTAGTGAATGGCCATGGTGTAAAATTGGTTTTAGAGTTTTGGTGAGGGTATTAATCAAATTGGCATGTCTTTGACACTTGTCACACTTATTTACATATACAGATACATTTGCATCTATTATGGGCCAATAATAACTAGTACATAAGATATTTTTGGATAAAAATACCTCATTGGTGTGGGCCCCACATATCCTTTGAGAATTTGCCATAACATTAGTGTAGATTATGTTAAATTTAAACAATGAAGCAGAGTTCTATTAAAACTATGATGGTAAAGGGTTGATCCAAGTAAGGTATAAAGAGTGGTGTGGTGGATGGAGGCTTTGGTTTTTTTTTTGGGTTAGGTCAGGTGGCATAATTTGGTCATGGAGGTAGTTGTAAAGGTATGAGTACCAGATAGAGCTAAGACCAATAATATCACAAATCATTATGATGGTTGAAGGCTTATGAGCTGGTGCTAACAAATTCTCACCAAGGAATTGATATTATGTAGCTATATTTATTTGTTAAATCAGAGATCCAATAGTGCCCATAGAATCCACAGTTCTATTACTTTCCTTTGGTATATACTCAAACTAAATATCAGTAATATATTGCGAGTGTCAACCATGGCCTTATATGGAAATAACTTGTCATCTTTGGTCTGAAAGTGGTCTGTAACTTGATTAATGATTAAATGAGAATCACCATAAACCTTGAGATGAAATATGTTCTATTGTACCACATGGTGAAGCCTTACAATAAGTGCTTCATATGTGGCCATGTTGTTGGTACAAGAAAAGTTGATCCTGAATGATTTAGGGATTAGATCCCCTATGGTGTAATAAATAAAAGGTCTACCCCTGATCCATGTGCTATGAATGATTCATCAAAATATAATTTCTAGTGTTTCTCCCCAAGAGGTGTGTCAATGATGGTCATTATGGATTTATCAAGAAATTATAATGTTAATGGCTATTTATCAACAAAAGGTACTTCATCAAGCTGATCTACAAGAACTTGCCCCTTAAAGGCTTTTTGGTTGACATAATCAATGTCAAAATCATTTAGAATCATGATCCACTTAGCCATGTGGCCTTGTAAAGTTATTTTAGATAGTAGATACTTGAGTGAATGTAATTTTTAAATAACCATGGTCTTATTATTTAACATGTAATGGCATAGTTTCTGAACCATGAAGACCATGGCTAAACATGATTTTTCTATAGGTGTATAATTATGTTCATACATGACTAGTGTATGGCTTAAATAGTACATGACATGTTCCTTTCCATTATCATCATGTTAAGACAAAAGTGCCCCCAGGGCATTATCAATAGTTGATAGATATAACAAGAATGACTTTCTTGGCATAGGAGGCAAAAAAATAGGTAGATTCTCTAGATAGTCTTTTAGCTACTAAAAATTTGTTTGGTACTAATCATCCTTATGAAAAGTGACTCCCTTCTTCAAAATATGCATAAAAAATGGCATTTGTCAGGCAATTATGATATGAAACATTGAATAGACTATATCTTTCCTTACAAACTGTGGAGTTGCTTCAAAGTAGTTGGTGGTTTCATAACTATTATGTCTTAGACTTTGGCTGGATTGACTTCAATGCCTTGATGAGACACAATGAAGCCCAAAAATTTTCTTGAAGTAACACCAAAGACACTTTTTAGGATTAATTCTAACTTTTTACTCATTCTTTCAAATATTTTATGTAACATTATTGGATGATCAGCGTTGGTCTTGGATTTACCAAGAATGTCATTGACATAGTCTTCAAAAATGTCAGGCATCATATCATGAAATATGATGATCATGGCTCTTTGATAGGTGGACCATGAATTCTTAAGGACAAAAAACATAACTTGATAATATAATGTTCCCCATGGAGTGGTGAATGTTATCTTATGTTGTTCTTTTGGTGTTATCCTAATCTAGTTGTACCTTGAAAAGCCATCTATTAATGAAAGTATTTCATAACCCTCTATGGATTCGATGATCATGTCAATGTTTGGAAATGCAAATTAATCCTTAGGGAAATATTTGTCTATATAATGGAAATAATACAAATTTTGATTCCTTTTAGCTTTTTACTAACTGACACAACATTAGAGATCCACTCTAAATAGTCGATCGATTAGATACATCTTACTTCTAAGAGTGTTTCCAATTATTTATTCAATAATACAATAATGTGAGGATGCATCTTATGAAACTTTTGTTTTATCAATTTGGCATTAGGATTGACTGCAAGGTGATGCAAAACCAAGGCATGGTCTAAATCTAGCATGTCAGAATATGCCCATGCAAATATATTAATAAATTACCTCAAAAGGGTTGAAAGGACTTCAAACTCATTCTCAGTAAGGGATGCTCCTAGCTTGATCCAATTTGGGTCATTTGGGGACCCAATGCTAACCTTTGTTATATCTTACACTAGAAGGGTTGAACCATCTTCAAGGATAGTGGGTAAATATTTAAACTAATTGGTAATATTAGAGTCCTATGTTAGGATTGGATCTTTGAGTTCCCCTAGGCATGATGAATCAGAGTCCCCTAATGGGAGGTTTGGCCATGTAACAAAAAATATTGGAAACTTCTGAAGGATTCAATCAAAATTTTGTTATTCTTCAAAACTGAACTCAGACTCATAGACAAGTTCATTATTGGTGGTCTCCTGAGTTATGTTTGAAGAAGGTTGAACATCCCCATCTAATGGTGCCTAAAATAGGTTTTCACCACTATATTGGCCTTTTAATTTAGTTTTTCCATAGTTAAAAATCACCTCAAAGAGGTTTTCACTTTGTGACCTAAATGTTTTAATTATTTTCTTTTGGCTAAGGGTGTTCACCCACTCTCCAAAATAAGCTTCAGGATCTAACTTGATTAAGGACCCTGATTTATAGCCCCAAATGAAACATTGTCTCTAAGTTTGAGAAAATCACAAAAAGCCTCATCATTTTAGAACTCATCAATCAAGACATTATATTCTTTTTGGTCCCAATCTATCAGCTGGGGATAATACAATGGTAGAGGGTTGTGGTAAATGATTGGTTTAATAGTATAAATAGAATAAGAATTAAATAGGTTGGTCTCAGTTAGGTCATCAAAAAGTCTATGATTAGATGTTACTTTATTGTCTAGAGGACAAAACCATGACTCTGTAGTGACAAAACTGTGACTTCCATAAAAATGGACTTTTTCTCAAATTTTTAACTTCTTTGCTTCCACACTCCAAGATCCCACATGAAAATGGTTGTTAGTTTGCTTGTAGGTTCTATTTGACCATATTTGTGATGCTAGGTCTCATTAGGCATGACGTATGTGAACATAGGGTTGTAATAAGGGGAGATTAATATGGTGTTTGTGAATAAAATCAAAATCAAAACAAAACACACTAATACTAACACCTTAAGCCTATCTCAATGGGGAAGCATAATAATAATACCAAATGAGAAACATAACTAAAATTTGAAATACAAAGAAATCCTTTATTTTCCTTGGATGATTCAAATAGCTTGTTGAAATGGCTTGCTTGGCTTGTGCTCAATGAGTCTTCATCAAAGGAGGCTTGGCTATCTCCTCTTCTCCTTCATACCAATGGCTTTGTGATGTCTTTGGCTCAATATTTGGGCATAACAACACTACATCAAGATGTGGCTTGAATATATTTGGACATGGTAACATTGGCTTGAAAAAGCTTAAAATTTAATAGGCAAGGCCTCTTATTTATAGATTTTTTAGAATGATTAGAATGAACCTAAACTATCCATCTCAAAATGAAGATGTGTGGCTAAGAATCCATTCAATTTTTGAGGAAAAAATCAATAAATTCCCTCATCATTTTAGAACTCATCAATCAAGACATTAGATTCTTTTTGGTCCCAAAAAGCCTCATCATTTTAGAACTCATCAATCAACACATTAGATTCTTTTTGGTCCCAATCTATCAGCTGGGGATAATACAATGGTAGAGGGTTATGGTGAATGACTGGTTTAATAGTATAAATAGAATAAGAATTAAATAGGTTGGTCTCAGTTAGGTCATCAAAAAGTCTATTATTAGATGTTACTTTATTGTCAATATCCTCATCACTAGTTGATGGCGATGGCACATGATTAAGGTACATGGGGTCACTCTCAGGTAGTTCAAACCTAAGTCCATAGAGCCCTTTATATCTAGTCATGGAAATTGGCTCAAATGCTCCTTGTTGGTCTGGTCCAAGGCCTCTTCCTTCATAGTCTTAATTCATCATGATCCTATTGGGAATAGGATACTTATCATTATTTTAACAATCAACCTGCTTGTCATTGTATAACCATGATTCACCCCTTCAAGAGGTTCTTATTCTAGGCCAAATGTTGGTAAGAACATGATGGGTCTTAGACTATATTATTTACCTTTGCCCTTTTTCCATTCTAGACAAAGTGGCTTGGATTTAGGTATTCTAAAGGACTTGGGGTTATATAGAAGATTTAGGATGTGAAAGGTATCATGGATTAAATACTCTCTTAGGTCATTTGGTGAAATAGTATAATGGTTGGATATCTTAGGAGGTGACATGTAGGAGAGGGAATCAAGGGTATTAGGATCAATAAATTTATCCTCTAGTGAGTTAAGGAGTACTATATTTCCCTTATCCTACTTGGCCACTAGATTCATGCCAAAATGATATTTATAACTCTTAAATTCAACCTCTAGGTGTTTTCAGTGCTCAAATGGCTGCAAATATCTTAGTATACAAACTTTCATCCCTGAATGGGAGAAATTGATACATTGGTGCAACATCGATAGGACTACATAAATTTCATGTAACTAAGGTCTACCCAAAATCATATTATATGACAAATTGAGATCTAACACATGGTAAAGTATATCATGGGTCAAGGGCTAAAGGATAACTAATACAAAAATGGTGCCTTATGATTCTCATTCTTCATTGTCATAGGCTTTTATAGTTATGGTCTCTGCTTGAAGATCTACCATTATGTACTTGAGAATCTTGATGAGCTTTAGAAACACTATGCTTAGACTAGATCCATTATCTATAAGGACACATTTCACTTTATGCCATTTTATGCAAACATCAATGTACAAGGGGTTGTTATGCGATGGGCCAAGGGATGACATATCACTTTGGTTAAAAGTGACTTATTGGAATGGAGCTAGGTGTCCAATCAAAGCTTGGAATTTGTCAAGGGATATATCGCTTGAAATTATGGATTGGCTAAGGAACTCATTCAATTTTTGTAAGGATTGTTGATGTATGCAAAAAATCTAAAATAGAGATTTGTGTGGGCATCTTTTGCAATTGTTACACAATGTTAAACTTATTTTTGTGTTCAGTGTTAAATGGTTTGTTTGGAGGTAAAATAGTCGATTGGGTGATGGGTGAAGTGGTGGATGGATATGGGTATAGGATGGTAATCTTTGACCTCCAAGTTATGATTGCACAATTAAGATTAAATACAATACCATGATTACTAACAAATAATGGTGATGGTAGAGGAACATATAAGATAAGTCTTGATTGTGGGTGAACTTGTGTGTGGTCATGAGGTAATGATGAGTTATCAGTATAGGGTCTAAAATTAGTAATCTCTACTTACTGGTACACTTGTATGCAGTTCCAAGTCAAAGAAGGATTATCAATGTGAGTTGGTGGGTTGGTATTGTTTATCAAAGGTATTTATTGATTGGTATTTGGTCTTAGATTAATGGAGATGGTGTTAACATGAACTCCTATAATATGACCTATAACCCTATTATAGTCATGTGCAATTACATGGTAGGTTTATTGGTTGTTTCCATCCTGAGTTTTTTTTTCCATTGTTCAAATGTTATTGGTTCTACTATTGGTGATTCTATTGGTTTAGTCTTGGTTTTTGAAACTATTATTGTTAGTGTTATACTGGCCATTGTTGTTGTTGCTATGGCTAAGTGTTATGTTAGGGAAAAGGGTTTTGATAGATTTCAAGGGTCTAATTGGAAGTGAAAGAACCACCATCCAATGTTATCCCCTTGTTATCCAACATATTCTAAATTAAATGTTTAATTTACACACAGTGGCATAAATTATGTCTATTAACCTGATGATATTCACATAATTTATTTTGGTGGTACCAATCAAGATAAAGGATTCCTTAAGCATAATGTTTCAATATAGGCTAGTTAATCAGATTAATAGTGGTTAACTTACAAAACATAGATTTAATAGGCTCTCCAAGGTCACTAAAAATGTGATGAGTAGGTGCTGTTATCCTTAGAAGAGGAGCTTTAATGGCAAATGTTGTTGTATTTATTATGTGGGTTTGGGATGTTGCACTTACTGCATTGGCTAAAAAGGTCATGGATTAGGAGTAATTTGAATATTCTACATGGGTTGAGTAGATGGTTTTTATAGCATTTGGATATGTCATGAATATGTTACTCTATTCTTAACAATATTTTTTTATGGTTGAATAGCCTTGATCTATCATTGTTATTGGCTTGGGCTAGTTGTGATTCTTACGCTTAGACTTGATGTTAGTTTTGGCCATTTCCTTGATTGATACCCTAATTCTTATTTGCTGAAGTAAGATTGATGATACCTTTGTTAATAATGGATCATTTGATAAAGAAACCTTTATCAATGATCTCATTAAAGGTATGCACACACTATAGTTCCAGATGATAGGATATCTCATTGTGCAAATTTTTAGTAAACATAGTGGTTAATTGTTTATCTAGTAAATTTTGGGTGAATTAGCTTATAAAGTCTCTCCATTGATCTAGATAAATTTAAAAACTCTCATCTACCTTATTATTGGCTTGCATAAAGTTGACCAATGAAATCTTATGTTGGAGATTGTATGAAAAGTGTTGCATAAACTTGTTTGAAAGATCATCAAAATTAGATACTAAATTCTTGGGTAACTTCAGGAACCACTCCAAGGCTTGTCTTGCTAGACTCCTTGGGAAAAATAACAAAAGGTATATGTTTTTATATTCCAATGGATAGTATGTAATAAATAACTAAATCAAATGGGCCTTGGGGTCACCTTTCCCATTGTATTTATCAAATTTAGGTGGTTCATATTTTAGAGGAACTGGTATATGTAAGTACTCCATGTTAAATGGATAAGAACACATGTCATCCAATTTAAACATTTTGGTTTATTTCCCATCTTAGATGACAAAAATTACATCTTTCATCTATTGAAATTATTAGGCTAAAAAACTAGAGGGAACATTGGTTTGAGGTGAAATATTGGCCTAGGTAGATGATTGAGCAATCACAAGTTGAGCACTTTGACCAGGGTATGATGGAGGTATTTTTTGGGCTATGTGGGTTTGGTTAGGGAATGGACCAAGAATACACATGCATGGATTAGAAATCAATTATTTAAATTGAATTTGTGTTTGTGCAATATTCTAGTTGGGGTTGGATATGTAAGCTTGATTTTGAGGATTTTGAGGTTAGGATGGAGGGATATGGATATACTATGCCTATTAAGGTTGAATAGGGACATGCTACCAAATAATAAAACCTTACTATTGAGGGGTTACTTGTGAACCAAGACCCTATCTTTGAATTAGTGGCATGTTCTGTGTAAAAGGCAAAGGCTGCCTAATTGGTACTTGAGGAACATTGGACCCTCTAGGTTATGTGAATCAATGTTTGGAAGTTGATGTTTATTGAATATTAAACATTTATCACTAACCAATATTTGCATGCTATTGATTAGACATCATTTGGATTTGAATAGGTACATTGGTCTATAAGGAATTATGTATGTTTGTTGTTACTTAGTGAGGTGGAACATTAGTTACCCCCTATTGAGGTGGCAATATGTTCTATCTCTACTATGTTGGTATGTTGGATTGTGCTTACTATTGTAGAATATTACTCATTTCCTATTGGGGAGGAATAATATTCATCACATTTTATTGTCAAAGCATGACATTGGTTGTTGGGTGACTACCTAATCCTTTTGGTTGAGCACTTGAAGAAGAAGATGGATGAGGACTAGTAGTAGTTATTGGTTGAGTTTGGGATATAGAAATTCCTACTCCCTAATTTGAATAACCACTCATGGTATTAAGTAAAGGTACACTTTCTTATGTATTAGTTGTTGGTATACTAACACCACTTTGGTTTGTATTTGACGTTGCTTGCACATTATCCATTATGTTTTGCTTGATATTATATGTAGAAGTAGATGACACTTCTTTGATGGTTGGCATATGAGCCAGGTTATCAACTGAGTTTTTTTCATAAAGGGGTATACACCTTGATTTTTGAGACCAATCAATTTTATTAATACTCCTATTGAAGGAACTAAATCTATGAGAGGCCTATTTTACATGGTTATCTGGTTAAAATTACATGCTAGGTTCAAGTACATTTGGTATGCTATATACATTTATACAAAGTGATCCACCATGAGGTACTTTCATTTTATAAGAATACTAGGGTATTGATATGTCATTTTAACTAGAGCTAAATGATTGCTAGAAGAAGACTATTGACTATAAATTATGTTATGAGGCATTCTTACTAGACTTGACAAATTTTCATGGGAGAAGTTTGCTGGAAACTTAGCCCCTACTTCTCTATCTCTAACCAAAATATCATCCTTATTTTCTAACAAGTGATGCTCAAAGAGATAAGGATCATATGTGGATGGTGTAGTAACATAGTATGGTTATTAAGAAACAAGTTCTTTCACTATTGGTATCAAATCTAGATACTGCTCTATTTATTCTTGATCTTGATCCAAGTATGGAGGCATGTTTACCAAGTAATGAGCCAATGGGTCTTGGTTCTGTTCCCCTATTTGAGTGTTATAATATGGATAAGGATCCATCTCATAAGCAAGATTATCTGCATAAGGGTATCAAACCATTTCTTCTTGTGTGACCACATTACTAAATCTTGGATTATACATGAGGCCACTACGAGTGTAAGAAAACATGTTGGGATCTATATTAAATGTTTCATGACAAAAAGGAATATATTTATATAAAATCAAAAAAGGAAATATCTAAAAAGGTTGATGCAATGACTTATGATAAAAAAAGATAATGTCAAGTATCTAATGTTTCATGTCTCACACAAAAAGGTCAAGTAAAAGGATTGAAAATAGAAAGGCCAAATTCTAGGTCAAAGTGTTTTAAACAAGTCTAATTTAAGAAAAATAAAGGTTTCTAGGAATTTTGGCCGAATTATGTCAAAATATAGACTTTAAAAGATGAGATATTTAATTTAAAATATTTGAAACACTTGTAAACAAAACTAGGCATTCGACTCTTGGACATAAACTGGATCAATAAGTACAAGGTATGAAACAAAAGGCACTTGGAGATAGTTTATCTTCTCCCAAATAATGGCACAAAATAGACTCTTTTGACTGATGAGCTAGACAAAGGCTCTTAATGAAACTCAAAATGGTTGGAAAATTGGAATTTTTTTTTGCTCTATGAGAATAGGCCTATGAAACAAGTTCTAAAATAATTTGAGAAGTGTAACCTCATAAATATGCTCAAAATATGTGGTAAATTCTTGTTTCAAGACTCCAAGGAAAAAATGGGTTCAACATGATTTTGGAAGCATAAAACTACTCTCATTAACTTAAATGATACCCACACACAAAGTTGTGACAAAATTTCTAAGGCAAAAGTGTGTTATCAAATGGACTCAAGACAAATGAAAAATAGGATGGATAGTACAAAATTTAACCTAGGAATCAAAGCGTTAGTAAATATGCAAGATAAATTAAGTCCTACCAAATGATGATAATGATGTTGAGTCTAAAAACAACTCTTAATTCAAATTGGGAATGGAACTCAAGTTAAAACAATTTAAGTGTAAAGTGGCAAACCCAATTTAACACATCAACCTTTAAAACTTGGAATAGTCCAATTTAAAATTTAAACTATCAATGAGGTACTTAAACAATATATGGAAAAAGGTCTAGACTCAAATGGGAAACATAACTATGCCAAATTGGAAGATATGACATAAAGTTTATGATAAAAATTTTGAACAAGAAAAAAGATGATTTTCACTTGGGAAGCATAACACCTCCTTGTTCAAGAAAATGATGGTCAATGTGTTTCATTTATGTAACCCTTTGTTAATAATTTTTTTTGAATCCAAACAAAACCAGGTAATCTAAGACAAAGACAAATTAACTAAATAATTATCTTAAACCCTAAACTACAATTTATGGAAAATTGGGGTTAACTAACTAATAAGTTTTTGAACATCTAGATGGATCAGGTGCACAATAATTTCACATCAAAATGCAAGAGAATTAACACATCAATTGGGTCCATGACACTTGGATTATTTTTAGAAGGTCTTGACATTTTTACAACCACTACATCTATCATTCATTTAGTGTAGTGTGATGTTCAATGTGCTCAAACATCCTAAGCATAGCCCCAACAATAGGAGATGGTTTAACCACTCAACCATCATCCCAATGGGGTGATACAAATTTATATACCTCCCATAGAAAGGGGTTGAATATGATATTGGGAAATGAAACCTGGGGTCAAATATTACCTAAAGAACTTATGGGAGGTGATGAAATCCCCCTCAAAAGCCAAGATGCAATGAAAGTAAAAAACCAAGTAAAAGAGCTTTAAAGGTTGTTTCTAAATCACCCAAGCCTTGCGAGTCTTAGGGAGAGCCTTCATAAATTATATTTTACACATTTGGAATAGGGTAATTTGTAATGAAGTTGGCACTTTTGATCCCAAAAGTTCCCTATAGGGGAAGGGGGAGAGCATACACACACAACTCTCTATTTTATCAATCAAAACTAACTAAAGAAATAATGAGAAACAACTTACAAAAAACTGAAATGTGTTCAATTTAAAAGAACTAAATTAAATGTGTGGTGATGTTCTTTAGCCCCTTGGATTTAAGATGTAAAAAATTATAAATAAAAACAATAAAACATTCAAGAAAACATCTAAGTGTTTCCTTAAGCACCAAAATGAATGTTCCTAATCCTTTTTAAGTACTTAAAAAGAGTTAAAAAGTCTAGCTTAAGCTTGTTTAGATCTCTTTTTCAAGTTGGCCCTGTAAGAAAAAAGTCAGAGTTTAGTTTAGCCTTGAAGCACTTTTCCAAATGAAACAAACAAATTTTTAAAATGAGCTCATGGATTTCACACAGTGCAATCCTACTACTCCATAGTGCAATCCTGCTACTCTATAAAACTGTGACTCAAATAGACAATATCGCTACCCAAGTTATTTTAATATAAATCACATATCTCTACTTGGGATAATAATACCAATACTCAGGTTGAAAATATCACAACTTAGGTTAATAATATTATAAATTGGGTTGACAATCCCATAACTCAGGTTGACAATCCTATAACTCAAGTTGATAATCCTACAACTTAGGTTGACAATCCTGTAACTTGGGTTGACAATCTCGCAATTTGGGTTGATAATCCCACAACTTGGGTTGACAATCCCATAACTTAGCTTGACAATCCCATAACTATCAAGTCATGGTATTTCAATAGCATGACTAACTAGTCATGATATTATAATATCACTACTAACGAATCATGGGGTTGCAATATCACTACTTATGAGTAGCGTTATTTTAATATAGTTATAGAATCATAGTTAATTTAAAGACATAATTTAAATCAAATATCATGACTTTAAATGAAAAACCCATGACTGTGTGAGTTATGAGATTATAGTCTAGAGGACAAAACCATGACTCTGTAGTGACAAAATTGTGACTTCCATAAAAATGGACTTTTTCTCAAATTTTTAACTTTTTTGCTTCCACACTCCAAGATCCCACATGAAAATGGTTATTAGTTTGATTGTAGGTTCTATTTGACCAAATTTGTGATGCTAGGTCTCATTAGGCATGTTGTATGTGAACATAGGGTTGCAATAAGGGGAGATTAATATGGTGTTTGTGAATAAAATCAAAATCAAAACAAAACACACTAATACTAACACCTTAAGCCTATCTCAATGGGGAAGCATAATAATAATACCAAATGAGAAACATAACTAAAATTTGAAATACAAAGAAATCCTTTATTTTCCTTGGATGCTTCAAATAGCTTGTTGAAATGGCTTGCTTGGATTGTGCTCAATGAGTCTTCATCAAAGGAGGCTTGACTATCTCCTCTTCTCCTTCATACCAATGGCTTTGTGATGTCTTTGGCTCAATATTTGGGCATAACAACACTACATCAAGATGTGGCTTGAAGATATTTGGACATGGTAACATTGGCTTGAAAAAGCTTAAAATTTAATAGGCAAGGCCTCTTATTTATAGATTTTTTAGAATGATTAGAATGAACCTGAACTATCCATCTCAAAATGAAGATGTGTGGCTAAGAATCCATTCAATTTTTGAGGAAAAAATCAATAAATTCTCTCATAAATGTTAAGGATAGAGAGGCATTAAAGAGACATGGAATGGATTAATGAGGCATGGGAGGGCTTAATGAGACATTTTATGCATTTATGGCCTAGGGATGACTTTCTAAGAAATGATGTCACTTAATGATGTAGTTATTCAATATCAATTTCCAAAAATAAATATTCAACAAGTTCCATGTAAAATTAACTTAAGATCTTAATTCAAATTGATTAGATTAAAACATGATTAGTCAATTTTGATGTAAATCTTGGCAATTGGTGCACAAATTAATCAAATTGGTCAAAATGCCATATTATTGGCTCAAATTTTGTTTGGATTTAAGATGCAATGTTAGATGTATTGGAATCATTATTCCATTTGTGATGTTTCCAAAAAAAATAACAAGGGCACGTGTCTCATGTAATAAATTTGATAGAAAAGAGTAA
Source organism: Torreya grandis (assembly GCA_037957365.1). NCBI lineage: Eukaryota > Viridiplantae > Streptophyta > Pinopsida > Cupressales > Taxaceae > Torreya > Torreya grandis. Next base: position 2,889,796 of record JARHVA010000954.1, read on the forward strand.
TCTAGAGCAACTAGGTATGAAAATGTCATTTTGAATCAAAATGATCTGATCAAATTTAGCTGTCTCATAAATTGCATTACCTTATTTAGTGATACTTTGGCCAAAATCAGCACTTACATATGACATGTTCACATCATTTAATGCATTTTAGTATTTTTAACCCAAATTGTACATTTTGATGGAAATTGGTCAAAAGTCTAGTTATAGTTCATTAGTGGCCACTTTTAGGTGTCTAGAAGGAATACTTACCTTTGAAGATGAACCCATCGAGCCTTAATCTCTCCCTTGGCCAAGGTGCTTTGCAAGAAGTTGTTGTGGTATGTAAGGACGATAAGGACAAATCATCTCTAGGCTACACAACCTATCCATGCATATAAAATACTTCTAACTAAGATAAGATCCATATCTCCAAAGAAAGTATGAAACCCTAAGCTTGTTCCTCAAGTAGAATTATGGATAAACAGATGCACAATAGCTCTTACTTATTCTTTCCTCTAAATAATGGTGAAATGAACTCGTATATATAGGTAGATTTGACCCTAAACCTTTCTAAAAATCCCACCCAATAGAGTTGACCCAATCAACCTAGCATAATTTTAGACACTTATTTACTAAGTCATGAGCTAGGTCAGCCAAAGGTCAAACTAGTTACTACGTGAAAATCACTTGAAACTATATAGGGTTGACCCAATTGACCTATGCAACTGACTGATAAAAGTGACCTAAGGTGAAGAATAAGAGGTTAAAATGTAGCAAATTATTGGAAAGGGTACAACATAAAAGAACAAGCTTAGGGACAATTTTCTTAGGAGATAAGAGTGTAGATAACAAGTAGAAAAAGGATAACAATCCTACTAAGCACCAATGGTCTACCTACCCCTTTCTCGGTGCACCCCTTATGACATGCACTTAGAGAGATTGAGAATCGATGGGTTCCTAGAAGATACAAAGTGTTAGTAAGTGATAAAAGTTTGAAAATATTATGTGTATACATATGCCCCACTAAAAGCCATCACATGTCATGTAAGTGCAACAAAGGATGGTGCTTTAGGAATAAAACATGATAACACATAATGTTGATGCTAAGTAAAGTGTAGTAAGTAGAAAAATAAGATAAATGAAAAGACAAAATTGAAAAACACATACTTTAAACTACCTTAGTGTTATAGATAAAGAAGTATATTGTAATACACATAAAGCTGTCTAATGTGAAGAACATTAGGTGAACTTGTAGAAGTTATGCAAAAATTCACCAAAAATTGAAAGTTTTGGAAGATAGGCATATAGTAGTGAAAAAGATTCTCTATGTCATCATGATTCCAAATTATTTTACAATTTGAAAAATGGATTAGTAGAAATAAAGATATAGGCAAAACAAGGAATCTAACAGAAAATATTTAAAAGATTAAGATTTTTGAAAATTAAATTTAAATAAGGTCAAAGGGAAGTCATTTGGTTTTTTTGACTTTGTGAAGGAGAGAAAAAGAGCTATAAAACACCAAATGATCTAGGATGGTAAGGAGATGGCATGCTCAATGAGGGGGACCCTCAATGATAGGAGTGGGTGCACTACAGGTAGGCAACTCAAAATCTCAAGCTAGTTTTTGAATATTTTAATGATTTTAAGTGTATTTTAGAAATTTGCAATTTAACTCATTTTTAGACATCAAAATGAATGTAAAATAAATACTAAGGGTAGGGAAAACCATTTAGGGAAATAGATTTGAAGGGTTAGAGGAAATAACTGCTAGAAGGCATTTATTTCACAAAATGTAAGGGGTCAATAGGTAAAAACAACTAGGTCCACCTAGTCGACCTAGTAGGCCAAAATTTGGCAAAATCAATGCTATCGACCTAGTAGGTATGTGCTGACATAGTTTATTTTTTAGACTATTGACCTAGTACATTATTTCTAACTGGTATAAAAAGTCACCATGATAACTCGACATTAAGAGGGGAAGATAAAGGGGTTGAATTAGTTTGTGAAGTCAACTAGGTCAAAATAGGGAAAATTTTGGTCAAAATAGTTTTTGACCAAGGAACTAGAATAGTACAAAAATACATGCAATAGGTCAAAATAGTGCTAAAAAGGCCCAAAATGGTTGACTGAGGGATAGAAAGGCTGACTAGGCTAAAAATAGGTTGAATTGATTAAAAATGAATAAATTAAAGAAAATAAGGCTTATTTTTAGTTTAAAAATTTAAAAGAATGTATTTTGACTATATATGACATGGAGGATCTAATACATCTTTTTTTGTTTTATGGTTGTAGGAATGTCCAAGGTTTTGGCACTTAGTGGATGCATCATGACTCCAAGACTTAGAGCACTTGTCTATTGAGGATAGATCTAGATTAATCTCATTAGGCCTAAGAGGCATAGTAGACATGTGTAGGATACCACTTAATTTAGATTTGTTAGTCATGTTCCTAGGATCTTGGTAATGGTTGACTAACACCTTTAGCTAGGAGGTGGAGGGGGATACCATAGAGGTGGGTATCACCTTGGAGGATGTGCATGTCATCTTGGGATTACCCATAGTAGGTATACCCATGGTCAGGGGGTACCAAATAGTGATGAGGAGAGGAGAGCCTTGGCTATATGGGTGATGGGCTCAGAGATGATATATCCTAGTTTGAGAGTGAGCATGTTTGATATATATATACTTCATAGATTTTGGATATTTGGAAGGTTATGATAGGACTTATGATGACATGGGTGCTATGCCTAAGTCAAATGGTAAGGTAACACTATTTATGATAGCCTTGAGTTAGATGATATTAGAGTAGCGGGTGTTATATGATTTAGGATCTATCATCTTGGTATATCTCATGCAAGACATGTATGGAGTTTTTTCTAGAGGGAAAAAGTTAGTGGGACTAATTATATTGTTGATGGGATGGATATACAAAAGGTTTCTCATGTATTGGCTATTTGGGTTACCCCATGCAGTCGATGATAGGTTACCTTAAGTTTAGAGATGGAGAAAGGACCAAGTAGTGTGGGCCATGCCCCATGTGCCAACACTACAGATAGTGAGATGAATAGAAATTGTATGGTAGTCATATGGGTACATCACTATAATATGACCTAGTTGGGAGATAATGGCACCAACTTTAACATGGATAGAGGTGATAGGGTACTATATTTGGTTGATGGAGCCATGTCTAATGGCACATATACCAAGGAAGATAGGATTGCCTCACCCAAAAGCACTGATAGTGGTGCCCACATTTTGGGCCTAACATGTCAAAGAGCTAGGGGGAGAGGAGGACTAGGGCCACTAGTTATGAGGCCAAAGCTCATACCACATTGTGAGAGACCATAAACTAGTCAAGCATGATAGGTAGTAGAGTGAGAAGAGATGGATGTAGAGGAAAGAGTACCAGAGGGACCATTTCTAATACCATAATAAGAGGAGAAATGCCCACCATAAACATGATGTTGATGGAGGTAGTAGGAATAGGAGAGAGTAGAGATAGTAGACATCTTAGATGACCCATTAGATAGGTTTGATTAGAGCTGGGCTATAGAGAGACCACTTAGGCATAACCTAAGATAGGTATAAGTGGTGACTTTTAGATTTGTTTTTAGGTGGTGACCTAAAAATGAGTGTCTTGGAGGATTCATTGATGGGGAGACTATGCTCGATGAGAACATAGATGGTGAGATAATAGTGGCTGACACATAGATAGGTAATAAAACATGGTTGAAGTATGTTTATTTGAGATAGACTAAAAATAGATAGTTTTTGAGATATATTAGTGATCTAATATTTATCTGGTTTGGTTTTTGTAGGTGTGTCAAAGGATGAATGGACCAGATGGGTGTCCCTAGTGAGGAGAGCACTCCATGATATTCTAGATGATGCACTGATGTCATATAACCCTACTATATTAGAGGATCCCAAGGTACCATCTACCCCAATTTAGGCAAGATGGTTTAGATTAGCAGAAGAGGTTATGAGGTAGTTATGAGTACATAGAGAGGGGACCATTGATAGAGGTGAGTGTAAGAGAGGTATGGGCATGGTAGACCTTGGATGAGGAGAGAGTTACACATCTAGCTATCATGACATATATGGGATAGTTATAGGCCCAAGAGAGAGTGACACATGTAGTGACCCTATCCCATATGACACAGGTATAGGAGTAGGAGAGAGTGACACATCTAGTGACCCTAGCCCAGTTGGCATAGGTGAAGGCTTAGGTGGCTCATCTATAGGGGGAAGGTAGTAGGATTGAGATATTAGATAGTCTTTCTACAATATTCTATTTGGAGGAGTCAAACTAAGGCATGTATGGATAACATGGCTAGGTCACGATATGGGTAGGATGGGGTCCAACCATAGAGTTGGAGGATTGTATATGGTTGCATTATTATATTAATACTCATGATATATATAAAAATGTCTCATTTTGGGATTTGGATTGCTGATTGTATATGTTTGCATTATGGTTGTGGTTGTTAATGCTTAGATATATTTATTTCTAGCACATGTATCTACCTTTTTTTGTATATGCTATGGAAAATATGAGTTGTGGTTTATTTTATAACATTATGTAGAACACATGCATGGTCAAAAATAAATAAGAAAAAAAGAGTTGGTAAAATATAATCAATTAAAAATGTACTACACACTATTTCACATTGAGAAATGTGTAATAAAAATAAAATGATTGAGTATAAAGAACCAAAAATGTGGTAAAATAAGATGGTAAAAAGTTTTTTTTAAAACAAAAAATTGGCACCAAATTAAAATAAGTAAAATCACACTAAATCACATTGGGAAGTATGAAAGCAATGTAATAAAGTGGAAAGCACATGAAAGGAAAAATGGTATAAAAAGAAAATTGATTAAATAAATCAATCATACTAAATCATGTTGGGAAGTATAAGAGAAAAAAAATTTAGCAAAATTTGATCTTGATTTTATCACACTAGTTCAAGCTGGGAAGTATGAAAATTTCAAGAAATGGTTGGATTCTTACATACAATCAAAAAATAAGAAGATAAAAGTGAAAAATAAATGAAGTAATCATAAAACATACTAAATCAAGTTGGGAAGCATTCCAATGACATGTAACTTCATAATCGATCATATCTTATCTCATATTTGACACACGTAATTTTGATTGCGACATGGATTATTGGAAAATTTTATGAAGAAGGCCAGGTCCTATCCATGGTCTTACACTATAACTCAAAAAGGAACATCACTAAGGTGGAATAAATGTGAAAATATGGTAATAAGGGATGTTGGTAATAGGAATGTGAAATTGTGATAGTTTGTGAGGAAGGCTAGGTTTTAGCCATGGTCTTATAATGCAACTCGCAAATGGAATCCCTAGGGGAGTGATCAATGAACAAAACAATATTTCTTAAGAGGAAATATGAATAATGTAGGGCATGAAAAAAGAAATGTAAAAAACATAACTTAGGCATCTTATGAGAATACCTTAGGAGATAGGAGGCATACTAAGGACTTGAGAAGACATTAAGTGACTAGTGACCATTAATATATAAAGAAAACCTGTTTGCTATAGACATACAACTATGTAGGTAAATAAGCATGATACTAAGATAAAATAATGAAGGTAGATTTGTATAGGAAAATTAACATGGACCAACCTTCCCTTTGACATGTTCCCCATTCCTCAAGACCCCTTATAGAGCTATCGGTCTACTACGAAGATTGGGTACTTGCATGAGAAAGTAGGTAGTACTATTTTTTTAATTTTCTTTTTCTAATCTACTAGCGTACTACACCCCAATGGACCTTGGCTATATCATAAGGCCAAATATGGAGTTTGAGCTTTGAACAGAAGAATGAGATTTGCTTTGAATAAATTTTTTTAGTGTGATTTGACTTTTAAGAATTTTATAAAGTTTTTGCCTTTTCTTATCATTGCCTTTTGTTAAATGATTTTGGATTTTGAAATTTTTAAGGATTTGCAATATTCCTCCTCCATATAGACTTGGAATGATAAAAAATGATAGATAGAGTGATACAAATGAATGAACTATAGGCTTAGGCTAAAGGAAGCTAAGTAATTAAAGACAAGACTGATGAGGACACTTAGGCTTAATAATGAACCAACATGTTATCTCAAGTCTCAACCATGTATATGCTTAGTTTGTGAAAAGGGAATTATTATCACTTGGATTTACACCCTTTGAGGAGATGAAAATCTATCCTTATACAAGTGGAATAATTTAATCAATTCTAAGCTTGTGGCTAACCTAGAGAATGAGGTGAATCTCTAAATAGGGCTATCTCCCTTGATGTACCACTTTGGATTGAAACTACTACTAAACTTGGGGGTGAAAAGGGAGAGAAAGAATTGAAAGAAAACTAACCTAAGGGAGGTGATACATAAAATTTAGTGATGAAATAAAACCATATGCATATTATGCTTGAAATCAAAGGACAAACTGAACCTATAATTCTCTAATATTCATCTTCTCACATCAATGTTACATTGTGAGGTTATGGATGAATGTGAAAATTTAAGAGGACTAGAAAAGAGAACTATGAGGGAAATAATGAAAATAATAACTCAATAAATATTTTAAATATCCTAAAATACTTCACATGCCCTACAAGAATAAATGTTCTAACTGTAAATATGATGAAATAATGACAAAACATGCTAAGGAATCCATAGTCTTCACTTATGTAAAATCAAGAATTCAAAATGAACACACTAATAATAGTAATATAATAGTTAAAAATAAGTTTTATTATTTATTAAAAGGTATAAATTTTATCAGGGCTTCACCATACTCAGGTGGAGCATCTAATACAATGGCCGAAATGGCTAGTTCTTATAGAACTTGAGAGAGAGAGAAGAAGAGAGAAGGAAAATTTTCACAAGGACACTTGGAAAGATAAAATAAGAAGTTATTTATTCATGTGATAATGATAAGGGATGAAAATTTCAAGGTTTGGAAGCACAAGTGTCAATTCAAGGCATACACTTGATGAAAAGTGGTAAGAAACTCCTCGTTCTAGCTCAAAAAATGCCTTCATGATTTGGAAGTATTTTAACTCATTAAAAATAATTAGGATTAGGTGAAATTATTGGGATGGAAGGGGAGGATCTCATAAATTCCTCTACATGCATTAGTTACATTCTTGGTCCTCTAGAAATCTCTGAAAGTGAACCATAATCATCTGCTATCCAGAAAACACTCCTTTCATACGCCCTACACACTTGGATTACAAAAAGAGATTATTTGATCATAAAAATAAATAAAATTTAGTGAATAATATGTTTCAAGGCTATAAATTTACTTATAATCATTAGGGACACCTTAAACTTAGCTCACTTGAAGTTTTCCATCTTCTTCACTAGCTTGTCTAATAGGCCAATTTTGACTAGCTCAGTTAAACATATTTTTTGAAGAGATTAGGAGTATTTATATAGTATTAAATTTACATTATGTGTTATAAAAATTATATATATTCCTCCCAAAGGTGGTTTCATGCTTAGAATCCTTACAAAACCTACAAAACAAATACCTTGTTTTTGCCCCCATTCGTACAAGTACATATAGATATTTTGCATGTAATTGATATTTAGTGAGTAATATTAAACCAAAAATAGGTTTAATCATCAAAATATTCAATTTTATTTCATTTACAACTCCATTTTCACAAACTAGTTTGGACTGAGGGTTTGAAAGGGTATTAGGCATGTTTCTACTCTTAAGGTTGGTTCATAAAGATATGACATACAAAATTACCAAAAAATTCAAAAAATATGGAATTTAAGACCCATTATAACATAAAATAACTCGTTTTTCACCCATTCAAGGCCTCATGAAAGATATGAGGATTGAAGCTTGCCCTATCGAGCTCTTTTTCTCTTTCTTGCAAGTCTGAGTTGCTTCAAGGTCCAAAAATGGTTAGTCTTTGGTTTTATTTGAATTATGAGAGTTTTAAAACATATTTAATAACCCACTTAACATTTTTAAATATATTATAAGGATTAACTCACAATATAAGTGATGATAGACCACCATTTGGACACTAGGGCTAGTCATGTCCAATAGGCCTACCTATAACCTTTACTCAAAATGGCCTTCCTTGATGGATTACATACATTAAAATATCTTATAAACCTATAATTTTATATTGTATACATGATTTTTCCCATTATAAATTTTAATTATGTCTATAATAACATATGACCCTTCATTTAGGCATTAGGCCTAATCCTTATTAGGTATGCCTGCATCATTGAGAGCATAGGACACCCAGTTTAGTTTATTTATCATGTGATTGGTTTTATATTATTTTATAGGTTTAATATAGCTTATTAAACAATTTTTAAAGGTTCAAACCTCATTTTATTTAACACCTTGCCTCCATTACTCAAAACTACCAATTTGACTACATAAAGGAGTGCCCTCTATCTGAGACAAGACAAAGGGCACTCCCCTCCCTCCTTAGATAATGGTGAATATTTTATAGGATTATTTTAGTGGTAAATACCATATGCATAAATATATATCCATTTTTAAGGTTTTTAGACCCTTAAACCTCCTTTATTTCCAAGATAGATCGTGTAAGGGACACTGTGTCCAAGGTTTTAAAGAGTGGGCTGAGTATGCATGATAGATCTCTTTTTCTACCCTATCTCCCTATCATGGAGATTAAAAAAGGTGATCATAATAAATGTATAGGATTTAAATAGTCTTAAAAAATCTATCAACCAAATTTTCATCTTGGAATGCACTTTTACTTAGGCTTGAGTGCTAAACTTACTCTGCCCTGCTCAGAAAAGTGAGCCTGTGAGTAGTGTTTCCATGCTCAAAACCTTGGTATTAAAGTGTTTTTGGATTATATTTATTAGATAATAAACATATAATATTAATATTGAATCATTAATTTCCATTTAGTGACTCTATATCATCACTTAGGTCCTCCTTCTCAACTCATTGCCTGATTGTGTTTTTTGTTGAAGAAAAACCCTTCCTTGTAGGTATCCATGCTTGATTTGACTCCAAAAAAATGTTTAAAACCTCATATACCTGATTATATTATTATTATTATTATTATTATTATTATTATTTTTATTAATTCTTGTGCCTATAGGAAACCATTCTTTAGGTACATCTCTCATGTGACTATCTACCTACACTAGCTTGCATTACCTTGTTGTAAGTGCATACAAGGATTTTGGGGCCTAAGTAGGTTTGTTTCTCATAATGTTTGAAGCTCATGAAATCAAAAAAATAATTTTTGAGGTGATAAAATAATAATTCATTATGCTTAGAATTATCATACCCTTTCATGTGCACCTTGGTTCATAAATTGAGAATTCATCCTATGATTGAGACACCTACTTTTCATTGATTCATGTAGGTTACCATTTTCTTCTTTGGGCTTGGTTATATTTTGAAATGAATCCTTGAGTTCAACCTAAGGTCAAAAAATATTTATTCAACCTTTAACTCATCTTTAATTCACTTATATTCTCAAAGGAGGCCCAAATTGTGTTCTCTTTAGACTGAGACACCCCTACCCTCAAAACTCTATTATAGGTGTGGGTGTTTGAATTAAGCCTTAAAGACATGTTGTGGACCCTTATCAAGGTTTATATGAAAATTTTATATTTATTGGACCCATTATTTCACATTTAGTGACTTATGTCACCACTTAGCCACATTTATCATCTTATTACCTGTCATGGTCATAACTTGGCTGTAGATGGTCATTTCTAGATCATTATACACATGTAGAGGGATACTTGACTATAAAATTGTACCTTAAGCATCATTAAAGTCATTAATGTGATTTTAAAACTTGGTGAGGTCCCTAAAGCATTAAAATATACTTATAATTATCATTTTTAGGAAGTGGAGTCACTTTTTAGGTCAAAACCTATAGATGACACTGACTGAGTTCAGTGTATAAAAGTGCTTTTTTGGAGCTCCCAACAACCATCCTCTTTGATTCACCTACCCTTGATACTTTGAAAGTTTATTTTATTATATAAAATATAAAATTAAATCATATTATGATTCTTCAAATCTCTTTGAAACTCTGTTATGTGATTTCCACAAGAGGACTAGGTGCTCTATTTTCACAGTTTAGAGATTTGATTCATGAACCAGTCACTTGCCCGTAATCAGGGTAGTTCTTTACTACCATTTATAAATCCATAAATCCAAATGATTATTATATTATCAAAATAACATGTTAGGACTACAATATAAACCTATCCAAGTGATTCAACACTTCAAAAAAATCCCTTAGCTTTCTGTTAAGCCACCTATACATGATTATTTCAGTATGCATACAAAAAATACAATTATGGATAGTGGGAATTGGTTTTGACCATAAATTTAATTTTAAATTCATATTAATACCTTAAAATTAATCATTAAAATTCAAAAAACACCTGGGGAAAGTATCAACAATTTCTTTGCAACATGAACACCTCTTTCATGGCACCATGCTTCTTGTGTATAACAATTATAGGCAGATTGACTAAAAGTACTTTGTGAATGCAACCTATAGAAAATTTTCTTGGAAAATGAGATTTGAGGGTAAGGATAATTTAATATGACATTTATAAGATGAAATTAGACCTATCACAACCCCTTGAATCCATTGTCAAAGCATGATCATTTGGAAATGGTGGAAAATGTCTATTACTCTCAAAAGAAACTAGTCTACAAAATTGAGGTTATTAGCTCATAAAATCAACTTAAAAAATGAAACAAAGAATTTTAATCATGAGGATACATATTAAAAATAATTTATAACCAATATTAGCAAGTTTATTATACATATCTTCTCAAACCAAGGTAAAACTCATAGGGTGCACATATTAGTTTGTATATTTACATAGTCAACTTTTTAGAAATGGTTCATAAAGCTTAGACCACCACTCTTACTCAAAAAAAAATGGAATACAAATAAATTTATAATATACCTATAAGAGTATTTTTATTGAAACCACTTATGTTGATATACTAAGTATAAACCTGCAAGTCACATTTGCTTGCCAAGAAGGGTGAGAAGAGAGATGAATGGTTTTGAGAAAGAAATGACACTTCTAATTCAATTAAATCATGAATATGAGTGTGGAAAATGTGAAGGGTCACATTTAAACCCTTTTCAAATGGCACACTTCCCAAGGAGGCCATGTAGGTGTCATTTTCTTCTTTTTCTTTAAGAAAATTGACTTTTCTTCTGATGAGCCTACAAATTTTAGTTTTTTTAGTTACTTAAGACTTATAGGGACACATGGGGCATGAAATCAAATTTTTTCACTTTCATATTTCCTAAAAAAATTGTACAAATCATTAAATTCACCCTTTTTGACCCCTAACATTATCCAAAATGATAAATATACATAAAAAACATATTGAACAAAGCCAATATACCATTAATTAACATCAATTGAACTACAATTCACCTTATGACAACATATTAAACCACCTAAAACACCTATAAAGTCAAAATTTTCCTATAGGTGCCCTAATTTGACTTAAAAGTCAAATTTAGTCAACAAATTAGTGACTCATAGGGGTAGTATGCCTACTATACTAACTATACCAGTAGCCTTATCAGTCCATTGGGCTTAGGAGTCATCTAAAGACTAGGAAAAATAAGGAAAATTTTGACCATTGACCATAAGCTTGACCAAAACAAGACAACTAATGACTACCTCAATCACACAAAGTAAAGGACACACATAAAACAAAGAAAGCAAACTAAAAATACACACACATGTGCTCAAATTAATTAGGGGAATTTTAAAAAAAATATTATGTACAAATAACATCGAATCATACCTCCCTCATAGATCAAATGGAAAGTTTCTTGAATCTCCTTTTGCATGAGATGGATGAGGGTGTGAAGCATGTTACTCTTTAGATTGAACACTTGATGAAATAGACCTATTATTTAGCACTTTTTTTGAATTGTTCTCAAGTATATCATATTAAAATAGGTCTCCAATGTATACATATTCCTCTTTACTTTGTTTACATACTTCATGTTTTTGCCCACTCTCTTTCTCATGATCAACTTTCATTTTCTTCGTAGGCATGGTCTCAAAAGGAATTATCTCTTTATCCTTGAAATATTGAGGCCAATAGAGGTTTGTCCTAACATCCCTAGGATTATGTTCAATTTTTTTGTGCTCACTTATGACATGTTGGACAATGTTACTTTGCTCATTTATGACATTTTGGACAATGGCATCTTTCTTGCCATCACTTATAACCAGCTCTAAAGGAGTTATAGAACCCTTGAGATATTTAAATTATTTGTAAATGTCCTCAAATATCTACCATAAGTCATCATATTCAAATTGATCAACATTATGAAGGGGAAAAACAAGAGAGACTCCTTCAACTTCTTCTTTAGATTTCAAAAGGACCTCTTCCAAGATTTTTTCCTCAACACAAGGAGTGTATGATTCATCATCAACACAAGAACTCACCTCTTATTCATCACTTAGGACATATTGAGAGTTTTTAAATTTCACCTCAGATTTCATAATCTAATCTTGTTTGTCAATGGCTGAAAGATCTTCAAATTTCCTTTATAGTGATGCTAAGACTAGGCATTTTGAAATCTAGTGACCTAGCCCAATAAGCCTTCAAAGGAGTTGCATTTTATTCAATCAAGAGTTATGAAGTTTCCCCAAATAGTTTCTCTTCTTAAGGTTCTCAGACCATCGGTATATCAAGGTAAAGGGTATTGTGATGAGGACAAAAGGAACTAGTTGGTGGAGGCAAAACATAGGGTTCAAAATCAGATTGAGAATGCAAAGTAAGAGGTTCTTTTGAGAGCTCTTAAGGAAGGGGAGGTAGACCTTGGGTTAAAACCACTTGATTTTCTTCTTTATAATTGAATAACACCTCATTCACATCTGATTTAGCTTAATGAATATATTGAGGAAGGTTAGATGGGTGTGTGTTTAGGTATAGGATCTTCTTTTGGGTCTAAACCTTCCATCTCACCTTGACTTAGTAACCTCATCTTTGACTCTAACTCTTCAATTTGCTTGGATAGGTTCTCTTGGAAAAGTATTTATTTAATATCATAAGAATAATCATGATTATGAGAAATAAATGATGGCTAACATGTAACACAAAAATCTTCTTGAGGAAGGGTGGGAGGGGCTTGCAAAGGATCAACTCCATTCTCCATTTCACACTCCTTGACACTGTTTTTATCTTATTGCTTACCCCATGACTCCACTATCTTATTCCAGCTTAGGACGTTAGGATTATAAGAATTTTATTGAGTAATGGTAGGAGGATTTTTTATAGGATCAAGAGTCTTCTTAACTTCACACTCTTTGTCAAGGCTTTTCTCCCTTTTCTTTCCCCATGTCTCCACTATTTTATTCCAACTTAGGACATTGGAATTATGAGTCTCTTTTTGAGGTGGTAGTGATGTAATATGAGAGGGAAATGAGGAATTGAAATCCAATTATTTGGTTTCTAACATGGACTAATGCATATGAATATTTTATAATTTAATCTTCCTATCAAGATTAGCTTCAAACACAAGGTTTCTCTTTTCAATTCTCTCCTCCAACTGATTGGGAAAAGGATGAATTTGATAAAATTGATTTGGTTCATGAGTAAGGGTCATGTATGGATGATAGGAAACTTGGGGAAGTGGATATTAAGGCTAATAGGTATGATGAGGCATGCCTTTAATGAACTCCTATCCTATCCTCTAAGGAAGAAACTAGATCATTCATATCAAGCATCTCACTTGTGAGCCTTTGCCAATTGACTCTCTCAATAGGTACCCACTCTCTTTTGATAAAATATAATGATTATCTCACCTTAGGAATAACATGTTTAGGAAAATCTATACCAAATCCCATTTGAGTATCAAGATCTAACATATATCTCACATAGCCCAAAAGTGTCTTCTTGATGGTAGGAAATGGGTTGGATTGAGAAGTGGCTAGGTTGACTAGGAGGAGCAAAACATTGAGGAGGCTAGTTATAGGACTAATATACTTCATACATGGGATGAAATGGATCATATTGAGGCTGATGAAAGTCATATTGATACTATTGAGTATCATAACAAGATTTACTAAGGACTTGTTCATATTGATAAGTAATGACATAAGATTACAATATCTCACCAACTTGTAGAGAACAAAACTCAACACCAAATTTAGCCATGAAAATTCATTGAAAGTAAAAAAACAAAGAAATATATTGATAAAAATATTCAAAGGATAACCTAGGATGCTTCACCAGATGATATATCTTTAGATTTGCCATTGATGCTTTGATAAATGCCTCTAAAGGCTGATTATTGAGAGACAACACCAAAAATATCTCAACCTCTTGAAGCAAGAATCCCACTGGGCATGCCAAAAACTATTGTCACTTGGATTTTCAAAATTTTATGAGATGAAAATATCTCCTCATCCAATGTAATCACCTATAGTTTTGTGGGGAAGCCTAGGGAATGAGGTGAATCTCTAAATAGGGCTAGCTCCCTTGATGTACCACTTTAGATTGAAACTACTTCTAAACCTGGGGGGGGGTGAAAAAGGAGAGAGATAATCAAAATAAAAATAACTTAAGGGATGTGATACACAAAATTTAGTGATGACATCCAAACATATGCATAATACACTTGAAATCAAAGGACAAACTAAACCTACTCTTCTCCAATCTTCATCTTCTCACATCAATGTTACATTGTGAGGTTATGGATGAATATGCAAAGCTAAGAGGACTAGAAAATAGGAATATGAATGAAATAATGAAAATAATAACTCAATAAATCCTTGACATATCCTAAAACACTTCACATGACTTTCAAGAAGAAGCTTTCCAACTGTAAATAGGATGAAATAATGATAAAACATGTTAAGAATCCATAGTCTTCACTTATGTAAAATCATTTATTCAAAATAAACACACTAAGAATAGTCATGAAAGAGGGTAATAATAAATTATCTTACTATAAAAAGGTATACATTTGATCAGGTCTTCTCCATATGATTAGGGCTTCACCATACTCAGGTGGAGTATCTAATACAATGGTTGGAATGGCTAGTTCTTATAGAACTTGAAGAGAGAGAGAGAGAGGAGAGGAGAGAGAGAGAGGGAGAGAGAGAGAGAAGAGAGAGGAGAGAGAGAGAGAGAGAGAGAGAAGAGGAGAGAGAGAGAGAGAGAGAGAGATGAGAGAGAGGAGAGAGATAGAGAGAGAGAGAGAGAGAAAAGGGTCACAAGGAAAAATTTTAATCTAAAAAAATTAGTTAATTTTGAATGTGATAAGGATATGTGATTAAACATGCAAGGTATAGAAACACAAGTGTCAATTCAAGGCATAAAACTTCATGAAAAGTGGCAAGAAACTCCTTATTCTGGCTCAAAAAAATTCCTTCATGATTTGGACCTATTTTAGTGAATTATAAATTGTTAGGATAAATTATAATGATTTTATGGAAGTATAGGATCTCATAAATTCCTCTCCATGCATTATTTTAATGTTTGGTCCTCGAGAAGCCTCTGAAAGTGAAACCATCATCATATGTTGTTTAGAAAATACTGTTTTTCATGTACCCTACACCACTTCAATTCCAAAAAGAGATTATTTGATCATGAAAATACATAAAATGAAGTGAATTACATGTTTTAAAGGCCCTAAATTTCCTTATAATCATCAGGGACACCTTAAATTTAGCTCACTCGAAAGTTTTCCATCTTCACTAGCTTGTCTAATAGGCTAGTTTTGACTAGCTCAGTTTAAGCTATTTTATTAAAGAAATTAGGGAGTATTATCTATAGTAATAAATTGATATTATGTGTTATAAAAAGTATATATCTTCCTCAAAATGTTTTTTCATGTTCATACTGCTTATATAACCTAAAAAACACAAAAAATAGTAAAAAATACCCTATTTCCCCCCATCTATACATATCCATACAAATATTTGGAATGTGAAGGATATTGAGTGAGTCCTATATAAATTAAAATAGTTTTAATGGTATAAATATTCCATTAAATTTTATCTCCAACTCCATTTTCATAAATTAGTCTTGACTGGAGGGTTTCAAGGGTTTTAGGCCTATTTCTACTCTTAAGGTTAGTTCATAAAGATATGACATCAAACCTACCAATAAATTCAACAAATATGGACTTTAAGACCCCTTATGACTTAAAATAACTAATTTATCACCCATGCAAGGCCTCATGAGATATATGAACATTGAAACTTGCCCTATTGAGCTCTTTTTCTATTTCTTGTAAGTCTGAGTTGCTTCAAGGTCAAAAAAATGGTTAGTCTTTGGTTTTATTTACACTCTAAGAGTTTTAATACATAATTAATAACCCCATTAAAATTTTTCAATATATTATAAGGCTTAAATCATGTTATAAGTGATGATAAACCCCCATTTGGACATTAGGGCTAGTCATGTCCAATAGGCCTACCTGTAACCTTTACTCAAAATGACCTTCCTTGATGGATTACCTAAAATAAAATAACTTATAAACCTATAATTTGATCCCATATAAATTATTTTCCCAATTATAAATTTTAGTTAGGTATATAATTGCATATGACCCTTCATTTGGGCATTAGGCCTAATCCTTGCTTACTAGGTTTCCCTGCATCATTGAGAACATAAGACACCAAGTTTAGTTTATTTATCATGTGATTCATTTTATATGATTTTATAGGTTTATTACAGATTATTAAACCATTTTAAAAGTTTTAAATCTCATTTTATTTACCACCTTGCCTCCATTCCTCAAAACTACCAGTTTGACTTCATAAGGGAGTGCCCCCTGTCTAAGATAAAATAGAGGGAACTACCCTACCTCCTCAAAAAATGATGAATATTTTAGAGGATTGATTGAGTAGTGAATAAAATATAAATAAAATTTTATCACTTGGTAAGGTTTTTAAACCCTTAAACCTCCTCAATTCCCAAGACAGACCATGTAAGAGACACTGTGTGCAAGGTTTTAAAGAGTGGGTCGAGTATGCATGATGGAGCTCTTTTTATGACCTATCTCTCTATCATGGAGATTATAAAATGTGATAATAATACCTATATATATTTTAAATATTATTAAAAACTCTATCAACCACATTTTCATCTTAGAATGTTCTTTTTTACTTAGTTAGGCTTGAGTGCTAAATTTACTCGGCCCTGCTCAGAAAAGTGAGACTATGAGTAGTGTTTACATCCTCAAAACCTTGATATTCAAGTGTTTTTGGATTATATTTAAACCATATTTACAATAAAATATTAATATTTACTCATTTATTCCCATTTATTGACTCTTGATTATCACTTAGGTCCTCCTTCTTAACTCACTACCTGATTGTGTTTTTGGTTGACAAAAAACCCCTACCTATAAGTATCCATGCTTGATTTGACTCCAAAATAATGTTGAAAACCTAATATTACTGATTGGATTAATTTTATTTTTATTGTATTTTTATTCATTCTTGGGCATAGATCAAACCATTCTTTAGGCACATCCCTCATGTGATTGCCTACCTACACTAACCTGCATTACCCTATTGTAAGTGCATATAGGGATTTTGGGGCCTACATAGGTTTATTTATAATTATGTTTATAGATCATTAATTAATCAAAATAATTTTTTATGTGATAATATAATAATTTTTTAGGTTCATAATGTTCATACCCCTTCATGTGCACCTTGGTTCATAAATTAAGAATTCATCATATGACAGACACCTACTTTTCATTGATTCATGTAGGTTACCATTTTCTTCTTTGGGATTGGTTATATTGTGAAATGACTCCTTGATTTCACACTATGATAAAAAAAATATTTATTTCACATTTAAATAATCTTGTGTTTAATTACATTCTCAAAGGAGGCCCAAACTATGTTCTCTTTAGACTGAGACACCCCTGCCCTTAAGACTCTATTGTAGGTGTGGGTGTTTGAATTAAGCTTTGAAGACATGTTTTGGACCCTTACCAAGGTTTATATGACCATTTAATATTTATTGGACCCATTAATTCACCTTTATTTACTTTAGGTCACCACTTAAGCACATATATCATCTTATTGCCAATCATGGTCATAACCTGGTTGTAGATGGCCATTTCTAGATCGTTATACACCTATAGAGGGATACCTAACTATAACATTGTACATTAAGCCTCCTTAAAGTCATTAATGTGATTTTAAAACTTGTTTAGGTCATTCAAGCATATAAATATAATTTTTAGTATCATTTTTAGGAAGTGGATTCACCTTTTAGGTTAAAACCTATAGATGACATTGACTGAGTTCAGTGTATAAAAGTGCATTTTTGGAGCTCCCAACAACCATCCTCTTTGAGTCATCTACCCTTGATCCTTTGAAAGGTTATTTTAATATATAAAATATACAATTCAAGCATATTAGGATTCTTAAAATCTCTTTTAAACTCTATTATGTGATTTCCATAAGAGGACCAGGTGCTCTATTATCATAGTTTAGGGATTTGATCCATGAACTAGTCACTTGCCCTTGATCAAGGTAGTTTCTTATTACCCTTTGTCAATAAATCACTCCACATGAGTTTAATATGATAAAAATAAAATTTTAGGACTATAATTTGAACTTCTCCAAGTGATTCAACACTTCAAAATAACCCCTTAGATTTTTGTTAAGCCACCTGTAGGTGACTATTCTAGTATGCAGGCAAAAAAGGTAATTATAGATAGTGGGCATTGGTTTTGATCCTTAATTTAATTGTAAATTCATATTCATACCTTAAAATTCATCATTATATTAAAAAAACATCTTTATAAAGTATTAACACTTTATTTTCAACATGAACATCTCTTTCATGGAACCCTTCTACCTATGTATAATAGTGATAAGTAGATTGACTGAAAGTACTTTGTGAATGCAACCTATAGAAAATTTTATTAGAGAATGAGATTGAGGGTTATAAAAAATCAATATAAAATTTATAACATGTAAATATACCTATCACAGCCCCTTGAATCCATTTTCAAAGGATGATCATCTGGAAATGGTGGAAAATGCCTGTTACTCTCAAAAGAAGCTAGTCTACAAAACTAAGATTATTAGCTCATTAAATCAACTTTAAACATGAAAAAAATAATTTAAATCATGAGGATACATATTTAAAATCATTTTAAACCAATATTAGTAAGTGGATTGTATAGAGTTTCTCAAACCAAGGTGAAACTCATAGGTTACATAGATTAGCAGGCAGATTTGCCCAATCAACTTGTTAGAAATGGTTCATAAATATTAGAACACCATTATCCATTAAAATAAAATAAAATGGAATTTAATTTAATTTATAATTTACCCTAAATATAATTTTTCTTGAAACCCCTTATGCTGACCGTACCAAGTACAAACCTGCAAGTCACTTTTGCTTGCCAAGAAGGGTGAGAAGAGATATGAATAGTTTTGAGAAATAAATGACACTTGAAATTTAATTAAAGAATGTAAATTATTTTATATAAGGTGAAGAGTCACATTTCAACATTTTCCAAGTGGCACACTTCTGAAGGAAGTTATGCAAGTGCCATTTTCTTCCATTTCTTTAAGAAAACTAACTTTTCTTTTGATGAACCTACAAATTTAATTTTTTTAGTTACTTAGGACTTATAGGGATACATGGGGTATTAAATCACATTTTTAAACTTTCACATTTCCAAATAAACTCGTACAAATCATTAAATTCACCCTTTTTGACCCTTAACATGACACAAAATGATAAATGAACATAAAAACTAATTGACCAAAGCCAATATAACATTAATTAACATCAATTTAACTATAATTAACCTTATGAAAACATATAAAACCCACTAAAACACCTAAAAAGTTAATTTTTTAACTATAGGTGCCATGATTTGACTTAAAAGTTAAATTTGGTCAACAAAAATAAAGGGAATAAAGGAGATCTAAAGTGGATGGTGAAAGGAGAATATAATGAGATTAATTGTTTGCTATTTGATCACATGGTGAAGAGGGAATGATTAAAGGAAACTAGGTGTGTATAACCAATTCACAATGACACTTAGCTATTAAAACTAGAGATAATAAAGCAAATAATCATGAAGAGAAAGCAATGATAAATAAGACACATATATGCAAACTTAAATGATAGTATAAGTAATATAGAGTGAAAAATTAAATTCATAATGTAATATAAATAAGAATTTGACACAATGTCAAATGATATAACAAATAGATATATATAAGGTTGAACCAGACATCTAATTCAAAATGAAAATGTAAAGAACACCATGCATGTGCTTATAAATACTGATAGATTTTCCCACACATATTATCTAGAACATTTGATAGATATTTATGAAGTTGGAGGTGAACTACAACTAATGTCTCATCTATCTTCAATAAAAACTAGGAAAATAATTCTCGTCTAATCTCTTCAATAAAAGAGGTAGGAATGCTAGATGGATCATGCTAAGGAGGGATATCAGGAAAGTGATTCCTATAAGAATGCATGGGAATGGACTCTATAGTAGATGTAATAATCATTAGTGGGGAAGGATCCATAGGTGATGGACTCACAAGTGGATATAAATCCATAGGTGAGAGAAGGTCCACATATGAAGGATTCATAGGTGGAGAAACAATAGGTGAAAAAGGGACCATAGGAGGGGATAGAACCATATGAGGTGGAACTATGGGGGAAGAAGGGGGAGCCTTCTTACAAAAAATACCTATGGGATAAATGGTAAAAATTCTAAGAATAACTATAAGGTGATCTTTAAGATGTTGTTGAAAGATGTGGCAATGATTGATGTGATGGGTGCCACATTGGTGCCAAAGATAATATACCTATCCATACTTAGGAATATACTCAATAAGTACCTTTGGGGGAGGTATGGCCTTGTCTAAGAACTGAGGGTTATAAGGGAAAAAAGTATCAATATATTATCATAGTTTGTGATAATGCATGTAAGAATGGTTATTTGTGTCATGGAAGCAACATATATGCTTATGAGTAGGTTTAGTGGAAGTACTCACAAGAGAAGGTGTAAAAAGAACAAAAGGATATTAGGAAATCCCTTCATCCCATTTGGTGGGAAATGGATCCATCTATGGTAAAGGAAGTAAACCATCATGAAGAGAAGGTGATGGTGGGGAAGGAATGGGACTAGGCTTAACAGAAGGGGCAATGGGATTAGAAGCAAGGAGAGACTTAGATAGAGCAAGAGTAAGGATGGGCTTAACTATAGTGGGATTAGAAATGGGATAAAATATAGCAAACTCTAATAAGTGAGGACTAGGGTCTATAGAATGTTGAATAAGGGTCACATGCATCTTAGGGATAAATAGGCTATAGTAGTCAGGGTACCTAGCAAAGTGGTAAGGCCCAGTCATAGCATGATCCATGAGCATACTCCTACAAGTTTCCTAAAAAACTAGAGGTGTCAACACCATCTCTACCTTGTAATAAAGAGGAAAAATTTTAAAATTAGGAACTATAAATGATGTAATATGGGAATATACATGAAAATACTAAAGTAAAAAAGAATGATAATGGATAATTTCAACATCATGGGCCTGAAATAGACCACTGATTAATGGATTGTCTAAGGAATAACCATCATCATATTTAGATATGTGAATATCAATGATGCACATAGGGATGAATTTGTCATCCAATGAAGTGTGATGAATATAATTATGAGTCTTAGTCAAGATAGTGGGAATATAATCACAAGGAAGTTTGTGAGATCGAGGTTGTAAAGAAGTAGTAAGCTAAGAGATGAGATGAGGTGAGAGATCAAAAATTTTAATCTTAAGGTTGATCTCATTAGGATAATGATCATCATAATACAAGATATTAGGAGGAATATTCCCAATGAGTTTAGGATGATCATTGTAACCTCGAGTGGAATTGATGAGAAAGTTGAATCGTTGAGACTCATAAAATGTAATACTAGGCAAAGGTATAAGAGTAGGAATATTGAAGACACCATAGTCTTGAAATTGTTTAAAATTCCAAGGGTTAGTGTCAAATTTATAATATAAATGGATCCACTATGAGGGAATTTAACACATTGGTAGGAATAAAAAGTAATAGCTCTCATATGATGATTCCATAGCCTACCAAGAAAGATGCTATAAGATAGAGGAAAGTTAAATATAATGGGAATCCACACACAACCTAAAAGATGCATTTTCCTTTGATCATATAATTTACATGTGTTTCATGTGGATTTGAGATTACATTTAGTATATCCATATATTTTGATAAAATCAAGAGATTCAACATAGATACTGGAACACTCATTTATCAAAGCATGTTTAATTTGGATATTGCTAATCTAGACACTAATGAATAGAGGAGGATCATCTGCATGAAGCATAATCTCATCGAGAATAATAAAAATGATGGGAAATCTTAAGGAAAGAGAAGTGTCCATTGTTTCATCAACATGGATGGACATCTCTTCACATTATTATAATATGTTATCTTTAGATTGAGATAAGGTTACATCACATCCTGCTAGAGGAGGATGAGGGATGTTCATTTAAAACAATAGTTACATAAGATGATTTTGATGATGTGAAGAGGTCCTCATAAGCTTAAATAATGGGATTTGGGATGGGATATTAGTGAGTTCCATGATGGGATCCCACTCATCATAACCCATAAGAAGGTTGTTATAAATAGGTGCATAGTGTTGAAGGAGGTCTTTAGAAGGAGGAGCTAAAGTGCATTGGAATTTATGTTGATAAGAAGGACAAGGTTTAGAACAAATTTGTAAATTATATTAAGAAGATGAAGAAGTTGGTTCAGGTTGGTGTTGAGAATTGGTAGAAGAAGTGTTGATAGAAGCTTTCTTATTATTAGTGTAAGGTAAGGAAGATGGAGGGATGGTAGAAATAGAATGGGGAGTGTTATCCAAAAGAGGAGTTGGAATTAGTTCATCAAAGGTTATAAGGTCATCTTGCCCCAACTCGTTTAAGTGAGTAGGAAAAGAATCTTGTATAACATGAAATGTGCAAGATAATGGAGGGATTTAGATAGGTTGAGGGTCAATGAAAACAACCAACCTTTACATATTAGTCATATTAACCACATTCTCTTATAAAGTAGGGTTAACAAGACTTTATACATTATTAGTGGAAGAGGTGGGCTTGTCTTGGTTAGGTTGGTGATTAGGAAGAGGGTCTTTATAGATAGCCAAACAAGCATTAGCTTGATTCAAGGATTGAGATTTAGTATGTGTTTCATGAGCCTTAAAAGTAACATCATAAGATTTTTGATGCTTTTGATTGATTGAATCATGATCAAAATTAAGACAAAGAATATAATCCATAACTGAATTATGAAGTTACCTATAGGTCTCATGAGAATGATCCCAACTAGTGTGAAACCAAAAAAACTTGTTGGGATTAAACCAAGATATCATAGGATGAGTGGGATCAAGTTCTCATGGAAGAGGCATAGGTAGACATTTTATTAATTTAGCTGAGGATAGGAGTCTCCGAATATTGATGTTATTAGGTGAAGATAAATGAGGATTAGTGCATTATTGAGAAGGGGGAGTTGGTTTCAAAGATTGGTTAGGAATAACATCTTGAATATTGTGAATAGTGTCATAAGAGTCCATGACACCATCATTGGTAGCATTACAATTTTTTTAAAGTAAGGAGTAATCATAGAAGGTTGGGGTGGCTAGAATTGATGCATAAGGACATATTGACATTTTCTTGGTTAATGGCCTCCTCCAAGGTATGTAGGTAGAGAGTGTAGACCTGATATTTCAACTTGGGAAAAAGAGCATTGGTAAAGAGATGGAAAAGGTTATCATCAACCATATTATGTTCACATTTGTTAGACAATGTTTTGCGCCTTTTCACAAAAGCTTGGATAGTTTTGTTTTCAAGTTTCTTACAATTGATAAAATGGGCCAAGGTATTCTTAGGAAGATCACTAGTTTGGAAATCTTGAACTAGAGCATTTACTAAATCTTCCAAACTAGTAATAAAATGAGTTTTAAGTTGGTTGTACTAATCTAAAGCATCACCCATGAGGGTTTTAGCTAGGATCTTGGTAGCAGCAAAGGTGTTCAATTTGACCCAATCCTTATAAATATTTCCAAATGTTTTGAGATGAAGGGTAGGATCAATTAATCCATTATTACAAATGGTAGGGGTGATAACTCCTATATCAATATTAACAATTTGAGTGGTAAGAGGTTCATTTTGAATATGCTTATCAATTTTTTTGACCAAAGGAAGTTGAGGGATGAGATTGCCTTGGGAATCTCAATGAGGATGTGGGGGAACATTTTAATTATACATTCCCTAAGATGTTGGCTGAATATGAGTTTAAAGATGGAGAAGGTGAGTTTTCATTCTCATCATTTGATTTGTATTATGAGCTTGAAAAGTATTCATTTGTTAAGTGTTTTTAAAAAGAGTTGGTGGGTTTGATTAGCATTATTTAAAGCATTAGATTCAGTATTAGTGGCTTGGGTACCACTATTGGTGTTGGAAGGAGCTTAAGAGGAACTATTAGAATGTGAAGCACTAGTGGCAAAATTTTCTTGTGTGGCAAAAGATGAACTAGTGAAGGGATGAGAAGAGGAAGCATTAGAAGCATGATTACCTTGGGTATAAAATGATGCACTAGTGGAAGGATTAATAATAGTGGGTCTTAAGAGAGGTCCACTAGATGTATAACTTACCATGTTAGTTAAGATACTAGGCATGGAGGTAGACAAAATTAAAGAAGAAGAGGTCATGGTATGAGAAGGGGTCATAATCGAGGAAAGAGGATGATAATCAAAGAAAGTATTACCTCCAAATCCATTTGAGAATATGGGAGAATATGAATGAGGATCTTTATATTGAACACTAATCATGAGATGTTAAAAGGTAGAGGTATCCTTTCCTTGATGTTGAGGAAATTCAGAGATAAAGAAGAGTATTTCAGGGGTATACTCTAATTTGATTTGATCTTATAATGAGAAGAGAGGATTAAAATATGAAGAGGAATGAGGAGGGGTTCCATATTTCATTGCATGAGTGGATATATAAACAATACTCTCATCTAGGAGAGGATCCCTACTCTACTTATAGGAGACCTTATGAGGGTTGGTAAGATCCATCATGTTTATTAAATGTAACTCAGTGTTATCTTCAAATAGAATTTCATGATGAATAAAAAGACTAAAAAAGGCAAGGGAGATGTAAAAAGCATGAATAAATGGAGTGACAAAAATAGTATAAAGTTGACTAGGTTGACCTAATATAACAAATAGAGGCTAAAAAAGGTGTACAGGGTTGATTGGGTTGACCAAGTATAATAAGTAGGGAAAAATAGCTAGCCTATAAGAGATTGTGTTGATATAAATTACTATGTATTGAGATAAGAATGAACAAATAAAAATAAATCAAATTGGAAAGTAAAAACTAAGTAAGTCATCAAACTGAATGTTGTTAGATTATTAAAATATAATTTTAGATGTGATAGGAAGTTGGCTATAAGAAAGTAACTAGAAAGTAATATAAGGATGGTTTCAAGATGTTTCATCTAAAAGGGATCTGTATTAGTAATGGTATCAACTTGGTATTAGGGCTTACCCCCTCACTTCACACTTCATAGTGATAAGGGTATCAGATTCTTAGCCAAAAAATACCATTAACCACGTGTTTATACTTGGCTAGAAAACCAAGACAACTTTTCCCTTGGTGATTAAATCAAAGTAGGTAGGCCTTGGGTAGATAATTATTAAAATGTATATTAAGTTTTTGTGATTTGGTAGTGTGTGCATAAAATAAAAGATAGAAACACTGAATGGTATATTGAAAACCACCTAATTAAAATATATGATTTATTCTAAGCATGCAAGCAATAAGAAATGAAAGTGTGAGCTAATTACTAGCATATAAGGGTTAATTCTAACTTTTAAACACAATATAGTGTTAATTTAGTCAACAATACATATAGAAAATACATAATAGGGTTGATATTGTTACCTCTATATTATGGAAGTAAAGGGTCTGAAAATGAACTACTTCAATAGAGTCAACCTAACTTTCTAGATAGAATATATAACTACATCGATAGGGTCGACCTAGTTGACTGTATAGGGGTAGTTTTAAAGACTGCAAACTATGAAAAATAGGACTGTAAGGAAAGAGAGAGAAGGATAGAAGGGAACCTTGGTGGGTTGGAGGATGTAGAGAAGTGAGATTGTTGTTGAAGAACCTTGATTGATACTTGTAAACCCTACTAACTGTGTCGACTGGGTCAACCTAGCTTTGCAAAAACTTATTATTGATAGCCTAAAAATGTATAGGGTCAACTGGGTTATCCTATTATGTTGAACTAGATGTCTAAAATCTTAAAAACCTATACTATATTTACTACGTCGACCTAGTAGCCTAAACTTGTTAAAAAGCCTACATAGATAGAATAAAGTCATATTGATGCAAATATATGTTAAACCTACACACAAAAGTTAGTACTGTGTCAATACAATTGACCTAGTATCTCAAATATATGATAATAAAAATGATAAAATAATGAAATAAGTGTAATGAAAACTTGTAAGGGCTAGGTTCATGTTGGGTTTACCAAAATGTTTGCAATCAAAAATGCATCATGTTTATAAATCAATCTAAACTTAGATAAAATAGATCATACCATACACTTTTGATTGGGGACACATTTATTAAGTGGCAACATGATAAATAGGGGGATTTTCTAAACGCAATTAGGGGATATATTACCATAATACACCATGTTGTGGAGGGTTCCAAAGCCTCCAATCAAGAACAATCACGTAATAACCCTAAGGGAGTCCTATATTTTGATATCTCCCTAAACTAACAACAAATAAAGTAAATCTAATATAGTGCTCACCAAAGCCTGTGGCACAAAGTGGAGGTTAGAAATAATAAAAGTAAACATGCATAGAAGACATATACTCACATCAATGTATACAGTATCCTAATGCATGTAATAAAATTACAAATGCATATTTATCTACTCTTACAAAGGAGAAACAAAGTTATGAATACTTACCTTTGAAGATGAACCCACCGATATTTAATATCTCCTTTGGCCAAGGTGCTTTGTAAGAGGTTGTTGTGGTAATTAAGGATGATAAGGACAAATAATCTCTAGGCTACACAACCTATCAATACATCCAAAAGACTTCTCCATAAGACATGATCTATATCTCTAAAGAAAGTATGAAACCCTAAGCTTGTTCCTTAATTAGAATGGTGGATAAGCAGATGCACAATAGCTCTTACTTATTCTTATCTTCTCTAAATAATGGAAAAATGAACTTGTATATATAGGTGGATTTGAACTCAAACCCTTCTAAAAATATTAGCCAACAGGGTCGACCTAGTCGACCTAGCATAATTTTAGATAATTATTCACTAGGTCATGAACTAGGTTAGCCAAAGGTCAAACTAATTCCTAAGTGAAAATCACCCAAAACTATATAGGGTCGACCTAGTCAATCTAGTAAAATTGACTAATAAAAGGGACTTAAGGTGAGGAATAAGAGGATAAAATATAGAAAATGATTGGAAAGGGTAAAACATATAAGAATGAGCGTAGGGATAATATTTTCATAGGATAAGTGTGTAGATAACAAGTGGTAAAAGGGATAACAATCCTAAAAAGCACCAATGGTCTTCCCACCCCTTTCCCAGTGCACCCCTTAAGGGCATTCACTTAGAGAGATTGATACTCGATGGGTTCTTGCATGATACAATGTGTCAGTAAGTAATAAAAGTTTGAAAATATTATGTGTATACAAAGAGCACATAACAAAAATATTTTTTTTTGGGTAGACACACAAATAAGTAAAATAATGTGTTTTTGATCACCCATGCTCTTTAAAGGGGGCAAGGGAAAAGCATAGGCATAATTATTTACAAATAAAAATTGAAATACAAAGAACCCAAGAAAATATAAAAATGAAATTCTCTTAAAAGCATATAGGCAATGGTGATTTGTTTTTTTAAGCACTAAATACTAAATGTGGATGAATTTTTCTTTTTTAGGTTAGTTAGACAAGTAAAAAACAACTTAAATAAATATAAAAACATACAAAATAGAAGATTAGACTTTCAAACAATAGTTTTTAACTATTCAAAAAAGCTAATTTTAACATTTTTAAGCTCTTGGGAAATTTTGCATGAGGCAACTTTGTCATTTAGTAGAGTGACTTCATCAATTCTAAAATAACTTCATTATTTTGGAGTGAACTAGAACTATAATTTTGGTGACTTCGTTGATTAGCAACAAGACTCCATCGATTATTGGATGAGTTCATCATTTTTAATAAAACATATAAAAACACGAGTTTACCTTTGAATAATTTCAACATTTACTTTACAATTTCACTGATGTTTAGATCAAGTTCACTATTTTGATGAAATACACACATGAAATAAAAAAGTGACATCACTATTTTATTTTAAACCTCATTGATGTTCAATTCAAATTCACTATTTTTTTGACAAGTTCATTATTTTTTTAAAATAAATAAAGGACATAAAGAGTAATATAAAATGATCTCACCAGTACACAGGGCTACCTTACCAATTACATAAGTGACTTTGTTGGTCCAAAATAAAACTTCATCATTTCATAAGCCAACCTTTTTAATCAACAAAAAATACAAATACAATATTTTTAGAATAAAAAGAAGGAAATCAACACCAAAAGATGGTTTGATTATTTAATTACAAGACTTAAATAAACCTAAAGGAGGTTTGTGAGATGTGCGGTCCTACTAGCCATGCCATTGTGTAGAACAAGATTATAAAGAGGGTTAATATAATGTTATTGGAATGAAATTAAAAATGAATTTAATAATTAACACTATGCTTTCTCCCTAGGGTTATCTATAATCACTAGACAAATAAATAAATATAAGAAGACAAATATGACATTCACCTTCCTTGAAGACCCATATAGTAACTCTTTTGAAAATGCTTGAGATTGATTTGTGGAGTAGGAGTCTTTATAAATGCATGTGTTCATTCCAATCACATATCCCATTTTCCACCAATGGATTGGATCAATTAGGATGAAGAAATGGTGAAGTTCTTAGCAATATTTTGGAATTAATTCTTTTCACAATGAAGCTTGATAATTTTCCATGGAGGTCCTTACATTTATAGTTTTTCTACAATGATACTAACTGTCCATCTCAAGATCAAGATGTGTGGTCCAAGATTGATTAAAATTTGGAGAGAAAATGTAATTAATGTTTTAATTAATATTTTGAAATAAGGGAGTAATTAATAGGCATGGCTTGAAAAAATTAGATATTTATTGAATTATTAAGCATGACTTACATTTTTGACTTTGTGATTGTTGATGTTATGATGATGTTACCTTTTCAGATATTTGTTGAATTTTTATTGTCTAAAATTAGATAATAACTAATTTGATATGGATTTTTCACTTAAGCATTTAATTACATTTAATTATTTAAGTGAATATGATTAAGATTTTGCCAATTTTTAGAATTTCATTAATTGCCATGCACTTTTAGTTAAAAATTCCATTTTATTAGTTAAAAATTTGATTGGATATGATTTAAAATAAGATAATGATTTCATATAGGATAATTCCCCAATTAGGGACATATTGATGTGAATCATGAATTACATGTGACGTATGTAGATGAATCAGAACATTTTGGTGGTTTTGGTCTAGTTTGCTCATTATTATAGGAAGTTGGTTAGACTTATAATTTCACAATAGTGGTGAGAATTGAGTGTATACACAAAGCATCTTAAAAATAAATTTTATTGTATTGTATGTTATAAGTTAATGAAAATTACAAAACATCCAAGATATAATATATATAATCTATTACAATCTACTATGCTATAGATCATTTGTATAATGTCTCTTGTTATTTTTGTTTAAAATTTTGTTACAAGTATTCTTATTTTAATGTTGTATTAGTTTTGGTGGGGATTATTAGTTAATGAAGGTTTGGGTATTTGCATCACCATATTGTAAAGAAATCATACTCTCATCTTAGTGACATTCCAATACATCTTATAAAAGTTGGAATGGCTACACCATGGGATGGTGTATACCAATACCACTACTAGTTTCATTTAACTTGAATATATTTCAATCATCCTCTATTTTAGACTTTCTTTGTCCATGGGTTATTTCAAACTATTTTTTGACATGAGTTAGTTCCTTAAAATTTGAGGGTCCTTATCATCTTAAACTTTTATTTATGTATCCTAATATGAACATGACCCATACACAATACAACATACACGTCACAATAAATTTAAATCTTAAATGGCATAATCAACAAACATGACAACATATGAAAGTCCAAAGACACATTAAACTAGATGAAATATAGTTGGATGCAATGTTGTCTTACTTATTTTTGATAAAACAAGTACATTGTTAATTTGATTAAATGTGTAAAACTAGAAATATCCAAATGCTAAAGATATACAATATTCAAATCTTATGATTAAAAAAAAAAATAAATATGAAAAGTTGCTATTTTGGGAAAGTACTAATAAGAAATATATTTAGCTCACACATGGCTACCCCTTGATTTTTTTGAATGTTTGACTATGAAAATTAGAATCAAAGGTGACTGTGAAGGATCAATATTAGGTACAAAATTAGAAATATAATATGGGAAAGTTTGTTATAAGTGGACATCAACATAGTGCATTTTAATTTGTTGACTACAAATCTATCCTAGTTCATTGTAACATACTATAGATATAAAGAGATAGAGAAAGTGAAAATTTGGAAATGAAATATTAGAGATGGAATTCGAAGATATTTCTTGACAAGTCCATTGTAGATGGAAGTGGCATAGTGCACCCAAATTCATTTACTATAGACTCGTCATGAT
The DNA here is from genome assembly GCA_037957365.1 of Torreya grandis. Taxonomy (NCBI): domain Eukaryota; kingdom Viridiplantae; phylum Streptophyta; class Pinopsida; order Cupressales; family Taxaceae; genus Torreya; species Torreya grandis. The sequence goes on from JARHVA010000954.1 coordinate 2,920,708, forward strand.
TGATTGTGTGTAAAAATTGATCATTGCACATTTTGCACCTATAAAATCTAAAAAATATGATATATTATAATTATAATTTATATTCACATAAATCATTGTTTCTATTATCTTATATATAAATACCTTATGGAAATTTGATATCTTAAAAACCTACAAGAAAAATAAGGGAGTGTAATGCATTGAGTCGACCTCAATCATCCCCTTGATGATTGATTTATGTTTATGTATCCAATACTCCAAGGAGGGAAATAAGGGTCATGTAGTTCTTTAAAAATGAAATATGCTCATTAACATCGATAAAACAATAACATATATAGGATTCATGAGCCATAGTCCATCACACTTAACACATTATGGTGGAGGAAATTATTAAATATCTAAAATAACCTAGAACTACACTTATTTACTAATGCATAAATTATTTAATATTGGGTGCATGTACAACTTCCTATACTATAAGTTATTATTCTAACATCCCCGCCTTAATGGATCATAGTCTTAAGGATACAAGAGAGATAATTTATGAATGATTCAAACTTATCATGTGCAAGTTATGATAAAAAAATTCAAGAGGGACATTAGTATTGTGTTAATATGATCAAAACCAAACAAAAATACACTAATAAAACTTACACCTCTATCCTAAATACTCAAGGAGCTAGAGAACTACACAAGTAACTACCAAAAGAAGATAAAACAAACAATATTTACCTTCTTTGAGAGTAATATTTGTATGTTGTCCATGAATTGATGTGCTTGGTTGTGTGATCAAAGATTATTTGGCAATGGTGCTCCTTACATCATCTCTCCTTGTCACCTTGGTATTGTTGTGCTTGGCTTAAAAAATGGGAATGATAACACTATATATAAACAAAATTTTGAAAGTATTTTAGCATAATAACCTTACATAAAATAATATTGTAAAACAATGGGTGGGGCCTTGTATTTATAGCCTTCCAAACTAATCCTAACCCAAGTGTAGTTAGATTAGAGTTAATTGTGATTGAATTTAAACTAGCCCTAGTTGAGTGAAAGAGGGATACACAATTAATATTTGGGATAGAGATCAAATTTATTAGGTATGGATCTCCATATTTGACTTTAAGGCTTTAGGGGAGATAATTTCAATTCCTTGACTTTGAGGATGATGAAATCATCATGACCTCATTTGTTTTGAAATTTCCTTTAAAAAAAATTATTTTCACTAATTACCCAAAAATTTCTCTTAAGCATTTAATTTGATTTATTTAGTTAATTCATTCTACTTAGAATTTTCACTCTAAAAATTATTTAAGTGCCCCACTTAATGGGTCCAAAGGCTAATCTATCAATTTTATAGGTTACAAGTTGGCTAGAGATGAATCCATGAGAGGTTACTATTACATACAATATAATACTCCAAATAGGGATGCCTCAATAAGATTCTAAGTAATAATATCTGATATGAAAATGAAATTAGGATATTCAGTGATTCATAAAATTAATTTACATTATTTATTAGGAACCAATATAGAGTCTGATTGGAAGTCAGTTGTGGCCAAAATGGGGTGTTTATAATTTGCCCTTATTTGAGAAGGTATTGCAAGATGTGGGAAAAATAACATCTTCTCAATGAATGAAAAATTTGTTAATGTTTAATCCCACAGAAAGTGATGGATGAGTCCTTAATGAAGGCATTGCAAGATGTAGGCATAGTAACATCTTCTCAAAGAATGAAAAAAAACATTAGTGCCTAATTACCTAGAAGGCTATAGATGAGCCCTTGATTCCCCATCAAGGGAGAAAGAGACAAAGAAGGTTATTGAATGTTCCTTCAAAAGGAAGTAAATGATGGAACCTATAGGTAATGGGGGTGGAAAGAATAATTTTACCAAAGGTAGTAATAATCAGTGGCATAGTAAGATTCTCTAGGAGGGCAGATAAAAAGGATGATTTTCCCAAAAGCGGTTATAATCATTGACATAGTAAGGTAAAGATAATGATTTTATTAAAGGTGGATATAATCATTGATATAATAAGGTAAAGATAATTATTTTTCCAAAGGAAGCTATAATCATTGGTAAAATAAGGTGAAGATAATGATTTGCACAAAGATGGTTATAATCATTAGCATAATGAAAATTTTACCAGTAAGGTAGATAGAGATAATGATTTGTCCAAAGGTATTTATAATCATTAGAACAATGCAAAATTACTTGATAGGGTGGATGGAAGTGTGATAAAAATTATCTTTGCCTCAATAGGGAAAATTAGAAAAAATAGTTGTTACATATTGAATTTGTACTTATAGAGTAAGAATAAGTCAGCACATAGGATAAGAATGAATTTGATATACATATTAATATGGAGATGCACATCTAAACTATCAAGGATTAAAATTAATTTGTGATTTAATTACTTTACATTTGGGTAATGTTTGGGTAGCTCTAGAATTTGCCAGGTGTGAACAAGAAGTACTATGGCACCATTGCTTGTAATCTTGACCAAACTAATTTTTGTTGTATATTGAGTTATAAGTAATAATGACACATAAAAAAGATGAAAAATATTACCCCTAGGCTATAGGAGACAAAAACATAAAGCAAGATAACAAACAAAATGGGGGGAAATAGAAGGAAAGGAGGGTGTAGCGAAACTAACTCTAAATACACTAGACAAGTGGATGTTGCCTACATAGTTTCATGGATATAAGATCCAACATGAACTTCATGCCAAATTTAGTTCTCCTAAGATATGGGATAAAATAAAATCATGATCTAGAAAACATGATCGATGTGTAGAGGAATATGGGAAAGGTCTCGCAAAATGGTGAGTGCATAAAAAAAGAGAGGGATGACATTCACAATCATGAAAGAGTCAACACAAATAAATCAAGCAAGTGCGAGAGTATGGTTTAGGCTAAAACCACACTAAAATCAAGAGGTGAGTATTCATTAATGAACTAAATTGGTAATTTATAGTGTCTAATACATCTAAGGCTTGGAATGAGAATGAGCTTGCATAATAGTGAGAGTGTAAATAACCCCCAAAATGGTGAGAGCATTGAAAATGGTTGCTCACAAAATGATGAGAGCATAAGATGAAACCAAATGGTCATTAGTGTATTAAATTAAAATACACAATGTTCATAATAAAAAATCATAAAATGGAGAGAGTGTATGACTAAGGTCAATAATGATGGGGAAACTAAGGGACAAGTGGTTAATTGTGAAATAACTAGGAGTCCCAAAATCTTTAAGGAAAGGAAGTGGTTGAAAAATATAGGAAGGTGTGTTTGAGCTAACCCAAGATACATCATGTATCTAGGTTCTACCTACATAGTTCGTGTAGACCTTAAGCTAATGTTGTTATCCTAGAAATGGGAGGAAAAAATACTAAAATGGTCTAGAAATAAAATAAATGAGCAAGATGGCTCATCCCAAAAAAATTTGATAGATTTATATATCGCATGGAAATTTTAATCCTTTTTAATGATTTTTTAAATTTTCTAATGTTTTAAGAATTTTCAAGGCATCTCAACCCAATCAAGAATTACAAGACACAAAATAGTTCAACTCACAAAATATCAAGAGTGTGGCTTAGGTTGCTTACAAAATGATGAGAGCATTCAAACTTAGATTGATTTGAAAATAGTGAGAGCATGGCAAAGGGGTGACTGAGCCAACCTCAATGTAAATAAAGCATTGCCTACATCCAAATGGACCTCAAGTCACTATAGTTCAAATGTATGGCAAGATATGAAAGGACATTAAGGAAAGGTAAATGAAAAGGGAAAAGTAAATGGCAAGGCAAGGTAAGGTAAATGGCTAAGTAAGGTAAATATCTAGGCAAGGTAAATGACATGGCATGGTAAATTAAAAACAAAGATAGAGGGGTGCGTAAAAAACTCTACCTATACATGTACTTTATTTTGTGAAGAATTAATTTTTAATCTAAAAAATAAAGTACATGCATAGGTAGAGTTTTTTACGCACCCCTCTATCTCTCAAGCATTGATACATGGCACGAACTTAGAGTGAGAAGTACTCAACATTTGGCATGAAATTTTGTAGCAAGTGAGGTTTTGTTTAATATCTATAATTTCTATGCATATTAGAGGTCCAAAGTGTGGTTAACACAAAAGGGGTGAAATCACATCAATTAGGTTCATACTAGCTAACTTACTATGCAAGGGTCTATTCTTTTGCATAATGACTCCATCTGTGTACTTATGTAATACTTAAAATTTTACCTAAATAAAACCCATAAAAACACTATTTAAAAAAAAATTAAAACTAAGAAGACTATATTATATGCACAACTAGACTAAGTCCATATATCACTACATCAAATTGGTTTTGTTTTACTATTAATATTTTACTAACCAACCTGATAAATTAATTAGACATTGAAAACCCAGTTTCATAAATGATATGCTAAGCAATTAATAATCATTATTTTTAAATACTTCAATATTATTTACATTACTTATTCAACTATTAGGGTGTTGTTACATGTGTTTTAATAAAATATTTAAAAAGTCTTTAATAATTGTTATTTCCAACCATATAATTAAAAGACACCTTATAAAAATGAAGGAAGACGGATAATTATTTCAACTTACAAATATTTATTCATCCAAATAAGATAAATAATTCAAAGTAAATAAATCCAAAAATGACTTTAATAAATTAGTAGATTAATAATTAATTCAAAATTTAACATAAAAGTCAAAACATATTTGTTCTATTTAATAAAATTACCAAATTTTATTTACGGATATTATTTACTGTTAATAATTAAATATTATTTACCACTAAGAATAATTTTATTTAATTATTAGTGTATGAGGGTTACTTGTGAAACAATTACATAAAATACATTTCAACCTTTTTTTTAATAATTAATTATTAACATTTACAAGTCCAAAAAAATAACTAATTTATAGAGATAAATTAAAGCTAATTCATTAATTCTATGTAAACCATTAAGAACAAATTTAATTAACTTTAAATTTGAATTTCAAAGTCAAAAATCTTTTTCCCACTTGCAAGTGGTCCTACTTGCAAATGAAGGAATAAATGAGAGCCATAGGAGTGAAATAATCTAAACCCTAGAATCTATGCATTATTTAGAAAGCCCTAAATTTCTTTATGACCCAAATAAAAGTTAATTCTCAAACCTATTTCTCATTTATACTTTATTTTTATTACAATTTTGCAGATTCAATCTGGAGGAAGCTCAAAATAATTCAGTCTAATATGAAGATCATATTGTTTGCATGTATAAACTCAATGTAAATGTATTTTCTTAGCTTCTTTAAATTATCTTTCTATTAATTTTTATTTTTGGTAATAAATTTAGATTATTTAAATATATTTAATTATTAGAATCATATATATATATATATATATATATATCATAATGTTTTATTATTATTAATTGTTTTCTTTTTTTTTGAAAATTTAATATTTTATTTTTATTTAATAAAAATGTATTTGGAAGGCCAACTGACCCTGGACCAACCCAGGTTTGTGGCATTGGCGTTGGCCAGGGCCGAAGGCCCCTAGTTGAATCTATTGGGGGTGGGGCGGTCATCTAACCGAGCCCCCTTCCCCCATCCTATATTGGATAAGAGGGTTAGGGGTTTCAGCTAGCTGGGTGATTCTCCCCCCTCGCAATCCACACTAAATTTTATTTATCTCTGTTTTGTTTTTATTTTTTTAGTATCTAATATATATATATATATTATTGAAAGTATAAATATTATATATATATATATATATATATATATATATATATATATATATATATATATATATATATATATATATATATATATATATAAGAATAAAATTTATTGTTTCAGATGGTTTTGTATATATGTATGAATGACATTAGTATCAAATTTTAGGATATATATAAATATATATTTTGTATAATAATTTTGACTAGAATATATATACATATATTTTTCTTTTCTTTCCATAGTTAAATCTCTACTTCGAATCTTATATGATCAAATTTATTATTTTTATTAGTCACATACAAGTATAAGCTAGACAACTTTCACTTATTCATTCTTATCATAAACTAATTTACAAATTGTCTCATCATATAAATAGAAGGAAATAATTGTTTTCTCATAAAAAGAACCTTATCATGTACATTATTAGTATTATTTAATTCATTAAATTACAAGATGATAATTCAATCATGTACCAAATTTGTTTGTTTAATATTCTTATAAATTAATATGAGGTTGATTAGAGTAAATTTCAGCAACTTAAAACAAAAGATTTATTATATGAGTGATTTTAAGATAGTAACTTTTGCTTTCCAAAACATTTTTAACTTTCATAAATTAAAAGAGAGGAAAAGAGAGATGGTAATAGGGAGAATATTATTTTATCACAATCAAGGAAAACAATAACCTCTATCAAGAGATCAACTTTTTATTTGAAGTCATAATCTTTTTTGAGATTCAAGAGAAGGAAAAATAAGTAATATATTTTCCTTTTAAAATTATTCCACTATTTTTTTTTTATATCAAGAGTATGTATTACATTCAAATGCTACAAGGATATATTCAACATTTTATTTCAATATATTCAAGCACTTCCAACAATATAAATAGGTATATAATTATAAGTTTACAATGCTAAGAAGATAGTCTCTTACAATATTTTTAAGAATCCATAAATAAATATCCAAGATTACAAGCTTTAACATGTCTTCAATAAAACCTTATTTTTCACAATAGTTTACAAAGGAAAACATCTCATTAACAATACAAAAGGTTTGGGATAAAAAATACATAAGAGATTATCTATCATTTTTCAACCTCAAGCTACAAGATCCAAGAAGTAAACACCTACATTCAAGTAGTCAAATTCCAAGGATACCTCAAGAAGACCAAAATAGGCCAAAGGAAGGTACTTGACCACCCATCTAATATGCATCATTACATGGTATCCTCAACTATTGAGGTCCATGCATAGCCTCCCCCAAGCCCAAGGGAAAAAGGCATGCCATCAACTCCATATGCATAGGTATAAGGGATTTCAAAGATCATAAAAGAGTGCCAAAATCCACAATAAGAAAATAAGAGAAATAAAATAAGAGAATATAAGTCACATGGAAGACATCAAAATTTCATTAGGGAAAGAGAAGAATCTTTTACTTTATTTGTCATATAAATTCATCAATGTGCATAAGGTCTGTAGACATCCAATTCCTAACACCATTTGTGTTGAAATTGTCAATCTTACTCGAATTTCACTCAAATGCACATTTTAGGTCAAAATCCATAAAATACCCTAAATAGTTCAAACTTGTCATTTACAAGTGCAAATTTAGGTTGAAGTATCCTTAAATAGGGCAATGCATTTTATGGGCCAGCTAACTTTGATTAGATCATTTCAAGTCAAAATAACCATATCACCATTTAGTTCTCTAGATCACTCTTTTTTTTCTAATTCATTAGTACACACCATGTACCTTTGTTTTTTGCTAATGGCAACATCCTAAACAGGAATACAGTTCCAACACATCTAGCATCAACTTCTAATTCTTCTTGAGTCAAATTATAACATAGTAATATGACTTTCTGACCATTTTGATTAGTTGAGGGTCAATTTTTAAATAATTGCACAAATGTTGATTAACCTTGCTTAAGGATAATTAATCCAAATCAAGAGCTTAAGTGGATTTCCCATGAGAGTTGTTGAATATTTCTTTTTGAAAATTGATTCTTATTATCTACATCACCTAGTGACATCATCTATGGGGTAGCATCCATCAATCCATAAGTGCATAAAATATCAGGATTATGGGTCACCCATGCCTAGTTAATGCCTCCCATGCTTCTTCAATTCCCCTTCTTCCAAGGTCATCTTGAGGATAATTATGGATTTAATTTTAAATATTAGGATTATCCTCAACCACACATCTTCATCTCAAAATGGATGGTTTAGGTTGATCTTGACCAATCTCAAAAATCTATAAATAGAGAGGCTATGGACATCATTTCTAAGCTATTTTGGTGCAAGGTTATTATTCTCAAATATATTCAAATCTTGAACATTGAAAAGTTATAATGCTAAATTATTTCCACAAAGCTTCATTGATAGTCTAGTTTAGTAGTTTACAATCAAGAGCCTAAGTTTTATAGAGTGTTGTTGAGGCATTGGAAGAGGTTACCACCATTGTTGACAAAGACAAAGATGCTTGATCAGGGGAGAACATGTTTTTGAGCCACATGGGTATGGTAAATCCATTTGAGAAGGTAATATGGTGTTGATTTCTTTCATTTGTTTCTTGTTATCCTTTGTAATTCCCATAAGAATAGATAGGCTTGTTTAGTTATTTCTTTATGTATGTTTCATGGTTTATGGACTAATGCTTGACTAACTTGCTTTGTAATCTTTTCTACATCATAACATGCTCGGTGCGACAAGATGTATCCTACACCTAAATGAGATCCTTTTATAACCGTAAAAAACTTATTTAAGGTTTTTAAACTCTTGAAAATTGGTTTTCTAACTTTATTTTTCCATTTTTGGTTTCCATGGTTTTTACATAGTAAGTGACATCGACAAAAATATTGACATCAATTACTTGGCTTAATTAACATCGATCAATATAACTGACATTAGTAAGATCTTTGTTGCCCATAATCGACATCGGTGGTATTGATCGATGTTGGTCACTGTGTTTGTTCCAAAAATAGAGACATGAGACCTACTTTTCCAAAGTTTCTTGTTTCAAATTTAAAAGGGATTCAAAGCTAAAGGACATGCTAACAATTTTGCTATAGGATCAAGTTTTAAATTTGCTTAAAACATGTTTAAAACACCTTTGCATGCTTAAAAAATTGATTAAGAACTTTTTTTTGATGTTTAACAAAGAATTTAAGTGTTTTTGGTGAATGTTTTCAAAGTTTACAACTAATACCAAGGGGTCAAATGAACACCACCAAACATTTCATTTGGGTTTAAAATTGAACACACTTGTTAATTCTTATTTGTAATAGTTGATTAGGTTAATCTTGTTTGGAAAAAAGAGGTATGTTGCATGTATGCTCTTCCATTTGTCCCCTATAGGGAACCTTTGGAATCAAAATCACCATTCTTATTGTGAGTAGCCTAGTCTAAGGCTTAAAAAAAAGTCATCTAAAGCAATCCCCAAAAACTTGCTAAAGTTTGGGTGATCTTGAAAATGACCCTAAAGTCTTTCTATTTTCATGCTTTCTTTGTAATTTTGCATATTGGATTGTGAGGGGGACTTCATCACCTCCCACAAGTTCTTTAAGGAAGCTTTGACCTAAGGATTCACCTCTTGGCATTGACTTCATTTTAATCCTTTAGAGTTGTACATGGGATGTAGTGACACTTTGGACATCATACTACACTGAGTGAACATCAAGATGTAGTGGTTGTAAAAAGGACTAGACCTTCTTTCAACAATTTGAGTGATATGGACCTAAAATCCATGCTTTTCTTTTTTATTGTTTAGTGTGAAAGTCATTATGTAATTGATTCCCCTAGAACATTCAAAACTTGATAGTTTAGTAGACCCCACTTTGCCATACCTTATCATTTTAGACTTAAGATGTTTATTTTTTTTTTCATTAGCTTACTTGGTCTTGATTTGTGTCTAAACTTCTTGTTAACTCAATGAACTTAACCAAAACACATTGTCCTCAATTTTATTGAGCAAGGGAGGCACTACACTATCCAAATGGAAAATTCATCTTTTCTTTGTTCACTTTATTATCAAAATCTTTGTGTCATGACATCCAATTTGGTGCAGTCATGCTACCCAATTGATTCTATAACTTTTACCCAATTTGTTTAAATCCTTCATTTATAATCCACATTCAAAATTGAACCTTTTTGAGTTCTAAGGGTTGGTGAATCAAAGTGGGTTCACCATTTGTGCACTAAGCTTGTTTTAACTTGGGTTAAATTTTTTATATGGATTGAAGGTCATTTATTAAGACTCAAAATCACATTATCATCTTGGTGGACTTAAGTTATCTCGTGTATCTCTCACACTTTGGGTCCTAAAACATATTTTATCCTACTAGAATCATATGGTGTTGTTGTGCTACCCATTTGGTCCTAGATTTATACTTAGTGATTCATGTATGTCTTTAAATTTTGAGTTGCTTAGGTCATTTTATCTTCTTCATAATCTAGAGAGCTTTCTTCTAAACTTCTAGGGTCAACTTGTCAAATTTGGAGTTAGCTTTTGTAGTGTGGGTGTATCACAAAGATATAGGCTTTGGTGTACTAATTTTCACCTTGGGTCTTTGAGTTACCATACTCTCTTCCAATCTATATGATTTCAACTTTACCAAAGGTTGAGTAATTTCATGAACCAAATATTCTAAATTGTGCATGGTTTCAAACCACCCTCCCTTATAGTCTCATTGGTACCTTGGTTATTTGTTAAAAAGAGAGCCAAATCATACTTTGATTGGTTATCAAACATTGGTCCAAAGTTAGTCAAACACACAAAACAAATATTTTTAGACATGACTCAAAGGTTCACTCGTAGTGGGGCCTCTTATGGACTAAGTTATGAGGATGAGCAATTTTATGATGGTCAAAATAATCCCATTTTTTTTTATGATATCCCAATAATAGTGGGTTTTGAAGATGATTACAATGAATATCAACCCTAAGAAGAGAAAGATGAAGCCCTTCTTAGATTGATAGAATCAGGTGCTAGACTACCTTCTGACTTTCCTATGAAATAATTGCATACCTTGGTTAGAGAAGGAGAATAATGACAACAAGAGAAATATTTTTCAAAAATAGACATACCTTATTATTCTAATAAAGGAGAGGAAAAACAAACAAAGTCAAAACCCACAAATCTAGATCTTATAGCTAAGATCAAGATAATAAGTCAATGATATATAGATCAACTTATTGTAGACTTAGTTGACTCCCTAGTTGCCATTTTAATTCACAATAAGGCTTCGAAAGAACATGAAGATATGGTGGATAATATGCAATAAATATTTGATGAGAACATTACCATAGTGGATCAAGGTAATCTAAATGAATAGTTAAAGTCATAAGAGACCTTAAAAGATGTTCCATTTGACATGGAACATACATTATTCAATCATCAAGAACCTCTTATTACTTTGCAAACTTAGAAACCCAAATATTCAATTTGAATTGAGGAAATCCCTCAAACAAGCCAAAGATTGGTAAATAAACATAGACATTTCTAAAATCAATAAAATGTGAAATAACCAAATTTAGGAAATGTTTTATAATCCAATAATCAATGGCTTATATTCTCAACTCAAGCAACAAATCAGATCCAAATCATGGATCAAAAGGTATACGCTCCCTATAGATCCATACAAAATTAGGGGAACATTCCACCCCAACAACAACAAAACTAGGGGCACATTCCACCCCAACAACAACAAAACTAGAGGCACATTCCACTCCAATATCATACTATCTAATCCATAAATACACCAAACATCCAAGAATGGAATTTTGTGAAGGAAATTATCCAAATATTGGAGATGAACAATAGAGTCAAAAAGTATAAATTCGATGAGATATGCCCATATCCATTTGACTTATCTATTATCCAAAACCCCTTTCCACCTCACTTTGAGGCACCCAAATTTGAAAAATACAAAGGGAAAATATATCCACATGAACACATTCAAGTATTATTCATCTTGTGTCTAGAGGTTGCTTATAGTAGCGAGTACTTATTATGACTATTTCCACAAAGTTTAGTGGGATAAGCTCTTGATTGGCTACTTAAACTACCCAAGGGATCAGTTACAGATTGGAATAACTTATTATTAAAGTTTGTTAACCATTTCTCATAAAACATAGAATATGAATTGATCATTGTTGACTTATGCAAAGATAAATAACGTGATGGTGAAAGTTTTGATACATATCTACAAAGGTGGAGAGCATTGGCAGGTTGCTTTCAACATAATTTACTAGAAAAATAGTTGGTTGATATCTTTGCACAAAATTTGTATCCTGAAGTTGTGTATAATCTATGGTTAGCTTGTGATAACTCATTTGAAAAAATTATTGACAAAGGACTATAGATTGAGAAGGCTCTTATTGCTAGGCACCTTGTTAAGATCTTTTCATAAGGACAAGTGTCTAGTCAAACTAAATCACTGGCTCCTAAAATAGTTACGTAGGATAAGTCTAAGGGCTTTCACAAAAATAAGAACATGGTTAGAAATGGGGTGATAGAAACAAGGCATGTACAAATGGTATAGATTATGCCTCTTCCAAATGTATAATTAACTCCCTCAAATTTGTTACCTACTTTACAAATACAACCTCTAAAAAGAATGTTTCATAACAATTTTAGAGTCTTTAGCAAGTTAGGAGAATCAATTGAAGTAATATTACAAAATATCATTATAGCTAACTTAATTATATGGCTAGTATCAAGGCCATTTCCTCAAGATTAGTGAAAATTAGACTGGTACAAAGAGAACAAATGGTGTAACTTTCATCATGTTGCTAGTCATGGTGCATATCATTGCATTCAATTGCAACATATAATTGAGGAATTTATTGAAAATGGTGAGCTAGAAATTAAGTTGGCCCCTAATCAAGACACAAATTAGGATGTGGGAATCTATAAAGACCCCTTTCCTCAACATGATCCACCACAACCAAGAAAAAATCAAAATGGTCACAATCAAGGATAAAGGTAGAATCTAAACCAACAACAAGGTTAGAATCATAATGAGCATAATTGAGATCATGATCCCCACACTAATAATGTGGCTTATAACAATGTGCCTTACGACTATGATAACATTATGGGATGCATTTCTACAACCCATATTACCATTGTTACTATGATGTCATGTGGCCAATCTCATGTCCCTCACAACATGAGACCCATCATTATAGGGTCAACACACTCTCCCCCTAGTAATACCATGTTGAGTTCACATTATCATGTTTCTACACTATTTTTATGGGTTACTAATCCTGAATAATAGTACCATTCTTCTAGAGGCTCCTCACTGACCCAAAATTATATCAATGCCATTAATCACCTATGAATCACCATCTAAGGCCCTTTACCTCATCCTTCTAATTATAATGACTCTTTGCCACCTCTAGGTTGTGTATTTACAACTAGACACCCATGAGTTACCATCCAGGGTCCTTCACCCACTTCTTTCCATAAACCTAATGAGAACATTGTGACAATGGTTCCAAAGCTGAATATTGTCCCAACAAAGACTAAACTAGTTCAATCCATAATTCAAAGGGCTTATAATATAATGGACCAATTAGATAAAAACCATATGCAAATTTCCATATTAGATCTCTTGTGGATATCTGATGTCTATAGAACCATCCTCAATAAACTTTTACAAGAGTCTATTGTGCCTAATGATATAAACTTTGATTAGTTCCAGAACCTAGTTGGACATTTGTCTTCATTTTGACAAATCACATTTGATCAAAAGGACATGTCCACCCTTGGCGCAAACCACAATAACCCATTATACATTGAGATAATCATTTTAGATCATAATATCAAGTGGGCTTTTATAGATAATGGTTCAAGGCTGAACATCATATCTCTTAAATTGGTGTGATGATTGGGTTACATGGACAAAGACATTCAACCAGAGACTATTACAATCAAGGCTTATGACAACACTGAGAGGGAGTCATTTGGTACAATTTGGTTTCCAGTCATGATTAGGGATATTTCTCATCACATGTTATTCCATATTATGGATATTGAGCTTCCTTATAACAAACTTCCTATTCATCCTTAGATCCATGAAGTGCATGTAGTTCCATCTACTCTTTACCAATGCCTTAAGTTTCCCCATGATGGGATCAAGGTTACTATTCCCACTGATTAATAGCTATACCAATATTGTAAACATCTCAAAGTAGAGTTTTGTAATTATAACTATTTCCCAAGTTTTGAATTCATTTCAAAGAAGAACAAAGCCATCATTTCTCATCCATCTCCATCTAATTATATAGACCTTGGTGACCTAGCCTCCACCTCAATTGATCCATTTCCTATAGCTTTGGCCAAGTAGGTGATTATTAAAGATGTAAGCATTTCCATGTATCATCTGAAGGATGTCTTCCATATTGAAAAATTACCAAAATCCCCTAAAACATTTGGTAAGCCTAAAACTTCCTAGACTCCTAACAGACTTGATTAGATTTGGCAACCAAAGAAGAAGGAACCAAAACCTCTTATGGTTTTTGTACCTACAATTTCACCAAAGAAAGATCGAGAGGCTTTTACTAAAGGAGATTGGTTATATTTTGAGGGCCTTATAGATTTTTTTAGAATCCAAAGTATCTATCCCTAATAGGATACTGGATCATCTTGACTATACAGGGAAATGCCTTGGCCCCTAGGTGAAAGGAATTTTAGAGCCTTTATCATCTAGAATTGTCATTGGGAATCATGGTATTAGATTTAAACAACTAGAGAATGACCTCATAACATTTGTTAGTGATTATTTCAAAGTGACTGATAACAAGACTCCTATCAGTGATGTAACATCCCATTATAGCCTTTTCGATGAGCTTGCTGATTTAGATTTGTTTGATTCAAATTCCATATTGACCATAACACCTATTGGAGATTCCCATCTTAAATCAAAAAACCATCCTATTAAATCTTCTCATTTTAGTGGTACTTCCCTTCTTGAAGTAGGACATTATATCTTTACCATTGGTGCTTCCCATCTTGAAGCAAACCCTCACTGTAACCTATGCCTTTGCCATTCTAAAATCATAGATTGGGATCCAAAAAATTAATTTGTATGACTTGATGAGTTTCAAAATGAAGAATCAATTATATAATAAATGGGCCTATGAGATGCATTCCCCATTGGTGATCATAAATAGGGTTTTGATTTTTCATTGAATCCTTCTACCTAATTTAGAGAGTAGACAAACTTTATTGGTCATAATAAAGAACAAACATCGAGATATTTAGGTGAAAACCTCTTTGAGGCACTCATTAATCAGGGAAAAATTAAATAAAAAGACAATCCTTTAAGTGAAAACCTATTTCAAGCACTCTCAAGAGGGAAAGTTTGCTCATCCCCTCAAGACGTAGAAAGTCCATCTAGCCCAAGTTCTATAGCTAGTACAAGCATCTCTTCAGAATATCATCAAATATTTGAGCATCTTGCTCTTAATTTTCTATAGGTCTTTTCCAATTGGCCTTTAATTGATAAGGCAAATTTTGATTCTTCATATTATCCAAATCTTTGGGAGGAACAAAAATAAGATATGGCAGAAGAAGATGATCACAACCATACATTGCCTACAATTCTAGAAGATGGACCCACACTCCTTATGGAGAGCACAACAGAAGAGAAGTTGGGAACCCATGAGGATCCAAAAAATGTTTATCTTGGAGCTTCCCTTACTGAAGTAGAATGTGAACATATTATATCCATTCTTAAGGATTATATAGACATCTTTGCATGGGCATATTATGACATGCCAGGATTGGATCCATACTTAGTTGCACATCATCTAATTGTTCACCCTGATATTAAACCAATCAAGTAAAAGTTAAGAAAGATGCATCCAAACATCACCCTTTTGGTTAAGGTTGAGTTAGAGAGGTTGTTAAGAGCCCAATTTTATTAGACCACTGGACAACTCTAATTAGATTTCTAACATAGTGCTAGCAAGTAAAAAGACCCCAGACATATGTGTTTGTACTAATTTTCATCATATCAACAAGGCATGTCCCAAAGATGATTTTCCTCTACCCAACATCAACATGATTGTCAACTCAACTGCTAGGTATGAGTTGCTATCCTTAATAGATGGATTTTCCAATTACAATCAGATCAAGATGGCCCCTAAAGATCAGTATAAGACCGCATTCACTGCTTCATGGGGGACATTATGTTACCAAGTCATGCCATTCAATTTAAAGAATGATGGAGCCACATATCAATGTGTAATGACTATCATCTTCTATGACATGATGCATGACATTATCGAGGACTATGTTGATGATATACTAGCAAAATCAACAACAAGAGCTGGACACCCTAACATTCTACAAAGAATATTTGAGAGGATTCCTGAATATAAAGTTTGCTTGAATCCTAAGAAATGTGTCTTTGAAGTCACATTAGGAAAATTTCTAGGTTTCATTGTATCATGAGGGATTGAAGTCAACCCTATGAAGGTCACCGCTATTATGGAAATGCCTCCACCCAATAATATTAAATATTTGTGAGGTCTACAAGGCAAGATCCAATCCATGCATAGGTTCATTTCTCAATTGGTAGATAAGTACCACCCATTTACCCATATCTTAAAGAAGGGGGTGAAATTTTAGTGGGATGAATATTATCAAATAGAATTTGTAAAGCTTAAAACATACTTGGCCAATCCACTAGTCTTACGCATTCCAACACAAGGAAAGCCACTGCTTCTTTACATATTGGCCATGGAATTTGCATTGGGGCTACTTTTCACTCAGCATGATGATCATGTTAAGGAAAGCATGGTTTATTATTTAAGCCACACATTGTTATCCTACAAACATAATTATATGCCAATTAAGAAGGCATGTTTATCTATGATGTTTACCACTCAAAAATTGTGACATTATATGCTAAATAACAAAACTTTTATTATGACCAAGGTAGATCCTCTCAAGTCCCTCTTATTGAAATCAACTCTCCAAGGACACATGGATAAATAGATAATGCTCCTCAATGAGTTTGATATTGAATACCAGAATTAGAAGGCAATCAAAAGGTAAATATTTATGGACCAACTTATGGAAGCTCTTATTACAACCACTCAACCTCTCAACTTTGACCTTCTAGATGACTCTATCATGATGATAGAACAAGCATCACAAGAGCCTAAACAATGGACACTCTATTTTGATAGATCCTTCACATCCTAAAGATATGGAGTTGGCATATTTTTGATAATGCCATAAGGGTATTTGATCCCCAGAGCCTTCTATATACAATTTTAGTGTATAAACAATATGGCTAAATATGAGGCATTAGTTGTAGGGCTCTATCTTGACATACAATGGGATATTCAAAGCTTAAAGGTTTATGGAGATTCATAACTAATTATAAATTAGACAACTAATCAGTATCAAACAAGAGATGATAAGCTTGTCCCTTATAAGAAAATTGTTGATAACCTTAAAAGACATTTTAAATCTCTATAGTTTGAGCAAGTTCCACAAGACAACAATAGGTCTACTAATGCCATGACAACAATTGGTTCCATGATTAAAATGCATAATAGTGATAAAGAGTACCAGTTCTTGATTGAAAATCTTCTTCAACCAACACATATTTTATTAGATTTAGAGAGGATATGCACCATTGTTGATCCTAATCTCTCACCTGAGCTACCATGGTACCAAGATGTTTATAACTATTTCCATATCCATGACTTTCCTACCAACCTTTCCAATAACTAACAAAAACTTTTCCTTCATTGCCTAACACATTATATCCTCCTTGAAAACATGTTTTATCAAAAAGGCTATAATGGAACGCTTCTTCATTATTTATCTTTGGGAGAATCCAAGCTAGCACTAAAGAAGGTTCATGAAAGAATGTGTGGGGCACATACCAATGGTGTAGTCTTAGCAAATAAACTTCTCAGAACAGGCTATTATTGGCCCAAAATGGGGACAAATGCTTGTAATTATGTAAAGAAGTGTGTTGCTTGTCAACAACATGGCAACTTAATTCATGCACCTTCCTTACCATTGCAACCAATTACAACACCATGGCCATTCTCAACATGGGGTCTTGATCTCATTGGGAAAATTAACCGAACATCTTTAGATGGTCATAAGCACATTTTGACTAAAACTGAGCACTTTACCAAATGGATTGAGGCTATTCCTCTCACTTATGTTATCAAGAAACAAATAGCCAAATTCATTCATTACCATATCATTTATTGATATGGCATCCCAACCCATATTATATCTGATAATGGTAGATCCTTTGTAAACCAATATGTGAAAGATCTTTGTGAAAAATTCAATATCAAGCACAAGAAATCCACTCTATATAACCTACAAGGTAATGGACAAGCTGAGGTATCAAATAAAACCATTCTAGCCATCTTAAAAAAGATTGTCAATGATGCTAGCCATAATTAACACTTGTAACTCTTTCCTACCCTCTGGGATTATAGAACCAATCATCATACCCAAACTTTAGCTACTCCATACTCCCTTGTTTTTGGAACTAAAGCTATCATCCCAGTCAAGATTGAGATCCTGTCATTAAAAATATCACTGGAGCACATTAAAGATGATGAAGATTATAGAGCCTCACGATTGTAAGAACTAGAACTTCTTGATGGTAAACATTTGGTTGCCCTAAAAAACTTGTAGGCCTATCAAAATAGATTGTAGAAAAGCTACAACAAATGCATTTTCCCTCAATAATTTGAGATTGGTGACTTAGTTTTGAAAGAGAACTAGAAGAACATGAATGCTAAACCCAAAAAGAAAGGTAAGTTTTAGGCTAATTGGTTAGGACCATACATTGTCACAACAAAATATAGATCAGAAGCATATCAATTGGCTAAACCTAATGGTGAAGAAATTTTAGAGCCCATGAACAATGTACACCTTAAGAGGTTCTATGCATGAACAACTTTGAGCCATTGTCTATAAGACCCTTGACTTGGGGGCAACTTCTGTTGTCATAATTTTATCCCTCCCTTTTATCTTACCTTACACATAAAATAGTTCACCCAAGACAATATTTTAGAGCTTCTAACAAGTGAACAACCACATCTTTTCAATACAAGTATTTTTTTGCTTTCTTGTTTTATCAAGAACCTCGCTCTCACTGATTTGTGAGCATAGGATGTTGCAGCTGACTTAACTATCTTATTGGAACCTCTACTCTTAGGACATGCATCTACTCAACTAGATGGTCCTACCTTATTATTTTTTGCTTGAAAATACCAAAAACATCATAACATGATCCAAAAAATAACAAAAACATTGTCTCATGCTTTTATACATTTGTATATTCCCATTCTACCATCCCATGCTTTTGCCATTTTATGAGCAAATTTTAAGTTTCAAAGCTCTCACCATTTTGTATGAAACTACTAAGTTTGAATTCTCTCACCATTTTGTGAGAAAATATTAAGTTTGAACACTCTTTCCATTTTTCAAGCACAGGAACACTAGTTCATTTCATCTTATCCCATGCACTTGCCATTTTACAAGATCATTCTTTCTCATCTCATCATCTTCTTATTTAATGGGCCATTATAATTTGTTTGTAATCTATTTTATTTATTATATAAAACTAATCATGCTGGTATGATCATCATTTTTCTTCTATCCCATTTCTTGGGAGAATTACATTTGTCCTGAAGTTCATGTTGGAACATGCATCCATGGAACTATGTAGGCATCGTCCACTTATCTTATACATCTGGAGTTATCTCAACCAACTCCCTTTTATTATATTCCCCCATTTATTTTGTCATTTTTCCTCTTTAATTATGGAACAATTATCATGTCATTATTCTTTGTTATGATGTGGTGGAAAGTAATGCCTCTACCACACATGCATGAACATTTGTTTTTAAACTGCACTAACTTGGTTTTTTGTTTGTGTGTGTTTATTTAGGTTTCTTGGTGTTTTGTTGTGTTTTCTTGGTGTTTTTTTATGCTTTAAAACCTCTCCTTTTATTTATTTTCATTTTCTCATTTTATTCTTTCTTGTCTCATTCCTGGTCTTGTGTTTCTTTGTCTTATTTTTCTGTTTGATTTTGCTTTTCTCTTTTGTGTTTAAGAATACCTTTGATGGTCCACATGGATCTTGATTATTCATATCTTGGTCTCATGTCATTAATAAGTTCTTGAATTTTGTTTTTAAACATTTTTTTCCTACTTAAGATCATATCTTTATTTCAAGTTAGGTTCATTTATGTTTATCTTTTTCTTTATCTTTGCTTTTTTATTTAAATGTAAATCACTATAACTCTAGTTTTGGTCATTATTTTACCATTATCCTTAGTTATAGATATTCACATTTGAACTGGATCAATGCAATTGGAACCTTATGTCATTTTAAGTTATTCATACTTATGATGCCTAATTTATTTTTCTATAGAAATCACTTTGTGCTTAGGTCTCAATGTCTTAACATTAATATCAGCTCTGATGAATGATTATAAAAAATAATTTACAAAACCTAGGCTCATGATATAGAATTAAGATTATAGGTAGCATGCATTTTAGAACTCAACTCTATGCTTCGATGTGCATCTCTTCACATACATTATGAGTTTAATCAATTCTTGGTCCAGTTTCCATCATTCCTCATTCAATCCTCTCCCAAACTTGGGTGAACTACATTGGCCCAAATTTCATGATGGAACATGAGTCCATGGAACTATGTAGGAAGTGATCAATTTTTATTGGGGTCACCTCATCTATCTCCATTCTTTTTTCATCTCTCTCATCACTTTGTGCATTTTCATATGCTTGGTTTTATATGACTTTCTAAGCCATTACACCATCACATGTACGTTTTCACTCACTCACTTTAACCTATCTTTTTAGTTATATCCTTGAGATATTTTTCTTACTAATTTCCCATGCTAGGGAACAACTTCTGAACCACATCTAAATCAAATCAGATCTACAAGGGCAAAATCATTCTTTATTCTTTATCAATGATCATGATTCACCCTATTGGGGTAAAAACTTGTTTTATCATGATCACATTTGCTCTATTGGGGCACTTATTATTATCTTCTCTTTGGATACCCCATTCTAGTGGTGCTTCCCTTCTTAAAGCAAAATGTTCTCCCTTTTCCTCTAATTCCAAGCTCTCCATATTAAAGCCCATGATGGAAATATTTTAGTGTGCAACTTGTCTTAGGATTGATCAATGCCATAAACATGCACCTTGTACTCTCAAATTTGGTATGTTTAAAGTGTGTCCCTTAAATTTATGGATTGTATATTTCTCATTCCCCCATAAATGGGGGTTATTATATCTCTAATCATATTTTGATCATTGATGGTAATCACGTGTGCAAGTATTAGCTCATCTAGATATGGTCTATTTCCTAGGTTAATCTCTCACTTTCTCTCTCTTTTTCAATAGTTCATCCTTCTCTTTCATCCTAACATGCCCTCTTGAGGGGGCATCACGGGTCTGTTCTAATTTCTTCTTGACAGCTCTTTTCTTTAAAAATATGTTGCTTCACTAGAATGTCTCGCTATGCCTTCACAAATAGGGGCAAAATGTAGACATCTAATTCATAACACCATTTGTGTTGAAATTGTCAATCTTACTCAAATTTCACTCAAATGCACATTTTAGGTCAAAATCTATAAAATGCCCTAAATGGTTCAAAATTGTCATTTACAAGTGCCAATTTAGGTCAAAGTATCCCTAAATAGGGCAATGCATTTTATGGGCCAGCTAACTTTGATCAGATCATTTTGAGTCAAAATGACCATTTCACCATTTAGTTCTTTAGATCACTCTTTTCTTCTAATTCATTAGTACACATCATCTACCTTTATTTTTTTCTATTGAAAACATCCTAAATGGGAATACGGTTCTAACACATCTAACACCAAACTCTAATTCTTCTTGAATCAAATTATGACCTAGTAATATGAATTTCTGACCTTTTTGATTAGTTGAGGGTCGATTTTCAAATAATTGCACAAATTTTGATTAACCTTACTTAAGGATAATTAATACAAATCAAGAGCTTAAGTGGATTTTCCATGAGAGTTGAAAATTGATTCTTATTATCGACATCACCTAGTGACATCATCTATGGGGTGGCATCCATCAAGCCATAAGTGCATAAAATATCAGGATTATGGGTCACCCATGCCTAGTTAATGCCTCCCATGCCTCTTTAATTCCCCTTCTTCCAAAGTCATCTTGAGGATAATTATGGATTTAATTCAAAATATTAAGATTATTTTCAACCACATATCTTCATCTCAAGATGGATGTTTCAGGTTGATCCTGACCAATCTCAAAAATCTATAAATAGAGAGGCCATGGACATCGTTTCTAATCTATCTTGGTGTAAGGTTATTATGCTCAAATATCTTCAAATATTAAACATTACAAATTTATAATTCTAAATTGTTTCCACAAAGCTTCATTGATAGGCTAGTTCAGTGGTTTACAATCAAGAGCCTAGGTTTTATGAAGTGTTATTGAGGAATTGGAGGATCTTACCACCATTGTTGACAAAGACAAGGATGATTGATCAAGGTAGAACATGTTTTTGAGCCACATGGGTATGGTGAATCCATTTGGGAAAGTAATATGGTGTTGCTTTCTTTCATTTGTTTCTTGATATCCTTTGTAATTACCATAGGAATAGATAGGCTTGGTTAGTTAGTTCTTTATGCATGTTTCATGGTTTATGGAATAATGCTTGACTAACTTGATTTGTAATCCTCTCTAAAAGGGCTTCCAAGCCATATGCAGAAGTTCATATCAAGCATCAATCTTTCTCCCTAGATATCCTAGTGTAAAGGTGCTCACAAACCCACTACAAAAATTTGTACAACATCAAGAAAGAAAAATAATAATGAAGAACATGAAAACAATAAAAATAAAAACTTAAGAATAAAATCTTAAATAAAGGGCATCAAATCCATTCAAAACTCTAATACATTTTCCATAAGGAATATTTCTTCAAATAAAAAAGAGAAGGGAGAGAGAGCATTTAAATATAATAAAAACACAAGTAAAAGATATACCTCAACAAAAGGTCTACTTGACAATATTTTCCAAGCTTTTTCCCTAGCTCCAAGCTCTCTTCCCACCTAAAAATACATGTAACCAAAAATATCAACCCCCAAGTTCTTAAAAAAGAGAAGGCAACAAAATAAAAAGTCATAAGGAAAAGACACTTGTCCATCCTCATCCCAAGGATGTGACCAACTTCAAAAAAAATCTCTTAAAATCTTATAAATGCACTTACACATCTATATAGGTGTTGCTTGCACAACACATATAAAATACAATTCACTTGTACTAAGTACAAGATTGTGTGTGAGGATGAGAATATAGGTCAAAAATAAAGTCCTTTTATGACCAAAAAGTGGTGAAAATGTCTTATAAAACCCTCCTACCCAATGGGTATGGCCCTAAAATAGACTTGTGAGACAAACTTTAGTTATCCAAAACTCAATGTAAAAAGTGGGTGTAAGGCAAATTTCAGGTTTAGACACATGGGTTAGTTTTTGGATCAACCCAAATCTAGTCAAGGTTTATTAACCTCACATAGGTTAGAATAAGTATAGGTTAATTAATTAGGAAGGAGGTTTAGGTTAAAACACCCTATGAACGATAATAAAAGTATAAATAAGGGACAAAAATTTAATCATATTAATAATTTAAAATAAAATGTTTGGTATGTTGTTCCCAAAATCTGTCACTCCTTTTTTGGGACAACACAAACTATTTTGGTCCTGTAGGCCAAAATCCTCTCTTCCTTTATAAAAAATTATTCTAGGCTTTCAAATTCTCCATTTTTCAAGCTTTTTTAGATATCTATAGACTCTGCAAGCTTGAAACTATGAACTCTACAGGCAGAAATCTACAGACTTTGCAGGTAGAAATCTATGGACTTGATAGGCAAAATTTCTATGAACTCAGCAGGCAAAATTTCTACAGACTCTGCAAATACATTTCTATGAACTCTAAAAGAAAGAAACAAGCTCTTGACACTTAGGCATTTTCAATCAGTCGATTCAATTTCAAAAGATGAAAGGAGCAAAGGAATTCCTTTGGAAGGATTTTCTGTGGCAAAAATGCTAAGGAAATTCCTTCGGACAAAAACTTTGAAGGAATTCCTTCAGACTTTTATTCGAAGGAATAAGCCCAACTAAAAGCTTGACAAAAAATAGAAGCAAGTGGGAAAGAAACATGAGGCAAGATTTCCTTTGAACAAAATGTCTAAAGGAATTACTTTAGACATTTTGTTTGAAGGAATTGTAGCCCAAAGGCCACCCAGTGAAACCCGAAGACCACCCAAAGGACCCTGAAGGGTAGGTACCCTTGCAGGGGGCTCTTGCCAAGCAAAATAGACCCTTTTCAAAATTTTGAAGGGCAGGTCCCCTCCAGCAAGGATCAAACAACAAAGCCAAATGAATTGCCAAGGAGGATGACGGGCTCAAAGATGTCAAAGTTGAGCATCACAAACTAGCTGTTAGGATCCAGACGTCTGGTGACGTCCCTGCAAATGTAAAATTCATGGTAATGAAATAGCTGTTGATCTTTGAAGGCTTAAATGTGGATCTGAATGCATTCAAAGGCTGAAATGCCAAAGGGAAGAACTATTAGAGTTGTTGCAAGAATTTGGATAATGTGAGTGCAATGGAGACATGATCACATGAGTTGAAGCAAGTGCACACCACATAGATGCTAAAGCAATTTGAAAATAGCACAAGAAGATAAATTTCACAAGACAAAATGGAGAAAACCAAAATCTGATTAACATGAGATGGCCAAAGTGAGGACTACAAATAGGAGAGTACGTAACTTCTCCATAAAAGGTGGACAAGGCACCCCAAGAATAGACTGTAACTCTTCCATGAAAGGTGGTGACAAGGTGCTAAGAATAGAGAAGTAACTCCCATCAAGGGAGTTACTTATGACATTCTTATGACACCTATGACACATCTATGACACACACCTCCACATAAGCTAGCCTATCCCATAAATGTAAGAAAACTCCATGTATGCATAAGAAATATAATTTCCCTAATTAAAAAGTAGGGAAAAATAAAAACCTACACTAGGTGGGCAGTGTGGAAATATAAAATGGGTCCCGGCAACTAGGCCTGATGAGGTACCTATGTACAAATGCAATCTCCCATAAGATAGAGAAAAGGAGAAAACCCGTAGGAAAAAGCTCCCCCCAAAAGAGAGACATAAAAGAAAAGAAGAGGCTAAAAGCCCCCTAAAGATGATGCTACTATAGGTGTGGATCACACCCCAAGAAGAGCTTGTAGATGAATGAACTTGCTCTCAGTGAAAGGTTTGGTGAAGATGTCTATAACCTGCTCTAAAGACTATAAAATATCAAGTTAATGACCTGACTATGAATAAGCTCTCGAATGAAATGCATGTGAATCTCTATGTGTTTGGTCCACTGGTGCTAAACTAGATTCTTACAAATCTAAATGGTACTCTAGTTATCACAATAAATGATGGTGGGCTACGTGATAGGAATGCCAAACTAAGAAAGTATCCCCTAAAGCCAAATAGCCTCAGTAGCTACATTAACAGCTCCTCTATACTCTGCCTCTGTGGATGATATAGAAATAACATTCTACTTCTTATTAGACCAATTGATTGGACCAGAACCTAGAGAGAAATTGTAACCAAAAGTGGACTTGCGAGTTTGTGAATCACCAGCCTAGTCTGAATCTATATATCTAACCAAGTCAACCTCTATGCCAAATTTGTAATGAATCCCATATCTATGTGAGCCATGTATGTAATGCAAGATCCTCTTAGCTACTTTCCAATGTAGCTCATGAGGTTCCTACATGAATCTAGAGACAAGTCCCACTATATATGATATGTCGAGCCTGGTGTGAGTCAAGTAGATGAGACTATCAACAAGTTGTCAATATCGAGTGGCATCAACCAATGATGAAAAACAATCAGCCTCAAGCTTGACTCCTAATAGAAAGGGAGTCAGAGATGGCTTGAAATTAGCCATGTGAAACTGAGCCAATAAGTCAAGAGCATACCTAGGCTGTGCAAGAGATATCCTTGAATTTGACTATGAGATCTTGATGAAAAGGAAGTAGTGCAACAAACCCAAGTCTGTCACACCAAATCTATCCTATAAAGATGCCTTCACCACTACAATAGTTGATGAAGAACTCTTGATGATCAAAAGGTCATCAACATATAGAACCAAAATCAAGAGTGAATCATCTTGCCACAAGAAGTAGACATTGGGATCAGAATGGCACCTAGTGAAACCTATTGTGAGAAGGAAGGAATCCATCTTGGCATACCAAGCCCGAGGGGCCTATTTGAGGCCATAGATAGATTTCCTAAGTTTGCATACTAAGGAAGAATCCTGAACAAATTCTAGCAGCTGCTCCATGTAGATCTCCTCCTCTAGGTCTCCATGAAGAAAGACACTCTTCACATCCATTTGATGCACATCCCAACTATGTGTTTTGGTAATAGCCAAGGTGAGTCGGATAGAAGTCATTTTTGCAATGGGTGCAAAGGTCTCTGAGTAGTCAATACTTTCCACCTGTGAGAAACCATTGGCGACCATTCACACCTTATATTTATCAACCAACCCATCTACTGCTAACTTGGTCTAACCATCTTATCCACCTACATCGAACCATCTTTCTTCCCTTAGGAAGTGAAGTCAAATCCCAAGTGTGATTTTTGATTAAGGAAAAATATTCTTCCTCCATAGCACTATCCCACTTAGGTACCCTAGATGCCTCTCAAAAAGTCTATGGATCTGAAACTGAAGCAAAAAAGGCATGTGGATCTCTCTAAAAATCCCCCTAGTATGTCTGTCATCTATAGAATCTCTTGCCCAAGTGCTAGCACTCTTAAGTGTTTGTCTGGCCCAAAGTGGCCCAGAAGTGGGCGAGTCAGGTGCTAACTCCTCATTCTCTGACTGACTAGAGGTGGATGACTCTGTATCACTATCCTCACTATCTAAACTTGAAGAAGAAGAAGATGTATCTAGCTCAAGAACCTATTGTGGCTGATCTAAATCTGACGACGAATCATCATGAAGAAGTAGATCCGATGAGGGAGAAGAAGTTACAAGTGTGAGTCTCTAGGACTCTCTTGAAAGTGGACACTTCTCTCAATGAACAACTCATGAGTGACTAGATCTAGAAGGCAATATCCCTTAATACCATCTAGATATCCTACAAATATGCAAGGCTTGGATTGACATTCCATAGCTTTGCATTTCTTTTTTGAAATGCAGGCCATGGCTGGGGAAAACCCTAAGGTGCTCAACATCAAGTTTCCTTTTATGCCAAGCTTCAAAGGGTGTTATCCCTTTCAAAGCTTTGTGAGGAACCTTGTTTTGAATGTAGCAAGCACAACTGATGGATTTGGCCTAATACTATGGTGCTAAGGATTTGGAGTGAATCATATAGCTACCCATCTCTTTCAAGAACTTATTCTTCTATTCTAGAACCCCATTCTATGAAGGACTATGACTATGCACTGCAAATCAATCCCCTCTGTGGTGTAAAATTGCTCAAACTTGATGCTGACATACTGCCCTCCATTATCAGTTTGAAGAACCTTGATGGATTTCTCACTCTATTTCTCAACAAGAGCCTTGAATTCTAGACAATTTTCAAACACTTCAGCCTTTTGTTTGAGAAAATATATCCAAGTGTACCTAGAGAAATCATCAATGAAAACGAGGATGTACTTGGCCCTTATGAAAGATGGTTTGGGAAAGGATCCTGATACATCATTGTGGACTAACTCCAAAGGTTGTGAAGCCCTCCAAGCTTTTCCTTTGTCAAATTTTTCTTCAAGATGCTTCCCAAGGGAACACCCTTCGCAAAGTCCTTTTGAGAATTGGACATGAGGCAAGCCAATGACCATGTCATTTTTGTAAAGTTGCTCAAGGTAGCGGTAGTTAAGGTGGCTAAACCGCTCATGCCACAGTTTGATAAATCCATTTGAATGAGTCAGCAATGCTGTTGGAGAAGAATTTGATGCAAAATCTGAGAAGGTGTATAACTTTGCCTGGTGATTTGCCCTACCCATTGCCACTGTAGTATCACTATGCAACTCCCTGATAGCCACTGAATCTGGTGAAAACTCAACTCTCATGCCCTAACCAATGTGAGTGATTTGGTACACTGATAGGAGATTGGTTGAAAGAGAAGGAACAATTTAAACATTATTGAATGTTCCTCCTTCCATTTCAATTGACCCTCTCACTGCAATAGAAACTGAAGTGTCATCACCCAAACTAATTGAAGTCATGCTACAAGGCTCTAAAGATGAAAACTCAACTAGTGAAGAGCCCATGTGGTGAGAATCACTTGAGTCGATGACCCATGAAGATGTAGAAGCTACTATAGCTACAAGGGAATTGCCCTTTTCTTTCTCCTTACCCTTTCCTTTTACCTTGGTAGAATCTTGGGTAGATGAATTCTGCTTGATGGACTCAAGAACACCTATGTTGTTCTTCTCTAAAAGATGAGTTAGGTGATCTATTTGTTTCTTCATGAATTTGTGTTCATCATGCCCTATCTTTTTACAATAGGCACACTTAACCTTCTCCTTATTAGGTTTAGCATTGGAAGAGGAAGTCTCAGTGTTATTTTTGGTAGGATTTGGTGTTTTCTTCCTTCTTTTCTTGGTCCGTGTTCTTTTTCTTCTTTTCCTTTGTTGAAGTCTTATCCTTACTATTTATAGCTATCAAATCTTGGGGTTGAGTAGGCTTCATTGTGCCCATTTGAATTAAATTATCTTACTCCCTAGTCAAGTCGGCAATGAATGAATCTATAGAAGGCATTTTCCATGTAGTGCCAAGGGCACTTTTTGTGGCATAGAAAGTGGAGACAAAGACTGAATAGCTTGGACCTAACTTTGTGATAATATAAAGTATGAGTTGATCATATTTCTTCTTTATCTCACATTCTTTCAATTTCAATCTAAGGGCCTTAAACTTAGTGAAAAAGTCTTGTAGGGTGTCAAAGTTTCTAGGACTTAGACTTATGAGTTTGTTTTCGAGCTTATGACCTCTCATCTTATCAAGCTTCCCAAATAACTTTTATAAGGTGTCTCATATGTCATTGGGAGTCTGGGAGGATTCTATATGGAAGAGAATTTATGGAGACATAGACAAGCTTAGTAATCCATAGGCTTCATCACTACGGTTGTACCACTTGACCTTTTCAATATTAGTGTTAGGTTCTACTTCAGTACCCATGGTGATCCTATATAACCCTTTACTTCTAAGAATGATTGAAATTTTAACCTTCCATTCATGATATTTGAAGGGTTTTAGGGGTTTAAATTAAAAATAATCCATTTTTAAGCTAAATTTATGTGAATTTGTGTTGATTGCAAGTTGTGAAATTATGCAGAAAGAAGAATGAAAGCAAAGATTTGCAAGTTGTGAAAAGTAATCACACTCCCACAAAATATTGAGCCCCCCCTAAAATATGCAAGTGCATGCTCAAAAGATGTTGGACATAGCTGAGAATGCATCTTAGAGCAATCAGTGCAAGACTAAAGCAAACAGGACGTTGGACTCAGCCGAAAATGCATCTCGAGAGACCCAAATTTTTGGCACTTTATAAACTAGTGAATTTTTTACAAATAAAAAGCTTACACTATAGATAATTGAATTACAAACACTTTTTCAAAAAATGGCACCCAAATCTGAGCTACCGTTTGCAAGATATTAAAGGTTCAATTTTCTTGTAAACTAGTGTTTTTGCAAAAAAAAGCACTAAAACATTATAAAAAATGCCTATTTTGAGAGAGAAAGTGGAGTTCCAACCACTCATTGGATTTGGAACAAAATGAGGAATCCAAAGGAGGTTTGTGTGAGGGGCAATTGGCCTCTCACTAACCCGGGCCTCACCCTTCGACTTCATAGGTTGAAGATACAAGTTTAAAATGAAAAACCCCCAAATTACAAAACTGTCTAAAAAATTAAATATTCAGTCAACTTGACTGATTTTTATTTTACAAGTCAATTTTAATCTAAAAATAATGAAGCATATATAGAATGAAGGATTTACAAGTGTCCAAGGGGTGCCACATGGGATGCCAAGTAAGGAATGGGCACAAAAATAGCACAGTCCATAATTTTAACTCAAAAAAGACAAAAAAATAAATGTGTAGACCTGCTAGACGTTGTACGGCCTACTTCACACCTTACTGGGCAATAAAATAAGATGGAAGGACTACCTAAGGCATAGCAAAACTGAAGGCACTGCTAAAGTTGGTGTAGACTTGTAGACTTGTGCGCCGTATAGCCTGGTCAACTGTTGGAGAGCGCAGACTACTGCTGCTAGAACTGAAGGCTGTTTTGGATGCCATACCACTGATGGTGTGGCTAGAAGAAAGGAATTCTTCTACTAGAACTGAAGTTGCTTAGAGCTGCTCCTCCCTCTGCTCCTTGCACACAATAATGGTGCATAGGCTAACTGCTGAACCAGCCCCTCAAGTGAAGACAACAAAGACACCCAAAGGCTAAGGATTCTCAAAAAAATAATACTAAAAATGATATATATATATATATATATATATATATATATATATATATATATATATGTGGTGTGCACTTGCTTCAACTCATGTGATCATGTCTCCATTGCACTCACATTATTTGGATTTTGGAAACAACTCTGATATGATATCAGAGCAAGAACAGTAATCGTGTGTATGGTTATGCTTTTAGTTCATTTTGAAATCAAGAGGAGTGTTCTCTTTATTTTTTTAATTTTCTAGATCTAATCTATATATATATATATATATATATATTAGATCTAGAAAATTAAAAAAATAAAGAGAACACTCCTCTTGATTTCAAAATGAACTAAAAGCATAACCATACACACGATTACTGTTCTTGCTCTGATATCATATCAGAGTTGTTTCCAAAATCCAAATAATGTGAGTGCAATGGAGACATGATCACATGAGTTAAAGTAAGTGCACACCACATAGATGCTAAATCAATTTGAAAATAACACAAGAAGATAAATTACACAAGACAAAATGGAGAAAACCAAAATCTAATTAACATGAGATGGCCAAAGTGAGGACTAAAAATAAGAGAGTACGTAAGTAACTCCACAAAAGGTGGACAAAGCACCCCAAGAATAGACTGTAACTCCTCCATGAAAGGTGGTGACAAGGTGCTAAGAATAGAGAAGTAACTCCCATCAAGGGAGTTACTTATGACATTCTTATGACACCTATGACACATCTATGACACACACCTCCACATAAGCTAGCCTATCCCACAAATGTAAGAAAACTCTATGTATGCATAAGAAATACAATTTCCCTAATTAATAAATAGGGAAAAATAAAAACCTACACTAATAAGAACCACTAAGAGAAGGAGCCGAAAGGGCCAACAAAGATGAGAATATATCTCTGAGAGCTCAAATTTTAGGAAAAGACAAAACTAGGAAGAGATAAAGAGGGAAATATCTATGTAGTAGTTATTCCAGTAGCTGGAACAGTTCACAAAGTAAATTTTTGAGCTTGCAAACATTAAAGGCATGCCCTATTTGTCTCCCTTGGAGTAAAGGTGAAATGGATAGCTGTGTAGGCATCAAGTGATTGACTAGATGACCCAGACCTAGGAAAAGACATTTGAGATGAATTGACATGCCACAGTTAAGGTAGCTACCCTATTCTTGCATGGCCTTCTTTGAATAAACTAAAAATGCATTCAAAGCATTGAATACAGCATGGGCTATTCCATGGAATAAAGTGCCAAGCCTTTCTGGGCTGATATATATATTGTAAACTCTTGTCTTATGAGGAGAGATTTTTCGATTATAGAAGTGAAGCTCTACCAAAATTAAGAGGTAAATACTGAGACTTTGAGCTCAAATTATTGTTCATATTATTTTATCTAAATGAGAAAGCAAGTTACTTGCAGACTTTGTGCTGTTATAGCTTGTATCATTTTAGGAGATTGTTCTTATGTATGTCTTTTGAATGTATTCTTCTTTATTCAATTTAACAAGAAGAACTAGTGGGATTAATCAGGAAGGTGTCCTAAAGCCAAATGTGGAGAGACTTTTTGCTGTCTACAATTGCCTTTAGTGTGTTTGTCTATTTTATATTTCTATGTAAATGACCTTGGGATGACTTTGTGCCCTCATTTTCCTCGTATTTTCACTCTTGGCAGTCAAGGTGGAGACTTTGTGCTACATCTTAGTTTGCTGGTTATTACGTTCTTTTTTACTAGTTACTTGCCACTACTTGAAAGAACTCCTACTATTTCTTGCAAGATCACTTCTGAAATAAGAGAAGTGCCTTCAGTGTTTTCACCAAGATTTTCTCCTTTGTTTGTGAACATCATCTCTGAAAAAAGAGAGATGGATGGTGTTATCCTACCCTTGAGTGTTATTTTATACTTATATATATAGTATATAGCTTTGTTCTATTTACAGGGAGCCTCCCCTTAATGAGAGGAGAGATTTGTCCCCTTTTGATGTGGTAAACCTGCACATTTGGTTGACCAATCTCCCTTGCTATGGTTGATAAGACCTATTTTGCTCATCAGTTAACTGATTAACAAAATATTCACCCAATAGTTTTTTGGTGACTCTACTAGGGAATGATGAGCAGTTCCTACCCTTATCCATTATAGACTTTAGCGACTCTGGTCTGTGTCTTACCCATTATCATTATAGCCTTACCACTTTCCTCCAGCTCCATGCCAATAGTTTTTAGTGACTCTGCTAGGGACATTACATGCAGTCTGAAGCCTCAAGTTTCAGATTGAAGTAGTCCCTATCCTTATCCATTTCCATTAACCATTTATATCCTTATCCATCTCCATTATATACTCTAGCAACTCCATGATATACCAAAAATTAAAAATCCCAAGGTGTTGTTGACATTATTTTTGAGTTGGTGCAGTAGGGCAATTTTGATTTGTTCCCTCCTCAACTTCAAGCTCAACGATCCAAGAGTGTTCCTCCTACTCGTACCAAGTCACCAACACAATAAAGAGCTTTCTTTTCTACTGTTATCAGAGCTTTGCCTATACATACTACACCTAGATTTGTTATCCCCCTTTTCCATAATCAAATCATGGTAGCTTAAGGCCCTTGGGGTAACTCTTTTGGTTTGCTCAATCTTAATCCACCTCTACATGAGCTTCCACATAGTTCAAGGAAGAATTTCTCCAAATTTTTTGGTGATGGGATATTTTATCCTGAAGAACACATTATAGCTTTCAGCATAGCTTGTGATAGGTGTGGAATATGAAGACATATCAATTAGGCTATTTATAAAAAACATTGTAAGGTA
Organism: Torreya grandis; assembly: GCA_037957365.1. NCBI lineage: Eukaryota > Viridiplantae > Streptophyta > Pinopsida > Cupressales > Taxaceae > Torreya > Torreya grandis. Next base: position 2,953,799 of record JARHVA010000954.1, read on the forward strand.
TTGCTACAAATTGGTTCTACCATCTACAGGCTTGATCAGTGACTGACTGGGACACTTTCAAAGCTAAATTCAAAGCCAGGTTCAAGCCTATAGAAGATGCACATGCCTTGCTGGCCCAACTCACATAGATGAAGAAGGAGCCTCATGAGCTAATGAGGGATTTCATATCAAAGTTTGACAAGCTGAGGAACAAAATTCCTGCAATTGCTTAGCCAACACCTGAAAACCTTAAATGCTTCTTCATCAACTCACAGCTACCTAAAGTGAGTTTTTTGCTAAGACGTGCTGGCCACATAGATCTTGTTGTTGCTCAAGATTTAGCCACTGTGGTGGAAGATGATCTCATCTTGGTGGGGAAGATAAGGAGAGATCCTAACAGAGGTAAATCTTCTTCATCCTCTAAATATCCACCTACAAGTAATATGGATCAAATGGTGCAAAAGTTGGAAAATGAATTGCTAGCCTTGAAAAGACAAATAGCCCAAGGTATATCTACTCCTCCTCATTGAGATATGCCAAGGAGGACATTTTAGAACCAGTCATATCAAGGCAATGCTACCAAGAATCAAGGGAAAATAAATCATCTTCCTCCCCCATAAAGGAACCTTGCCCTCAAAGTGCCTCCAACCAATTCAGTAGTTGGATATCTGGAAATAGAACATGATTTCTCTTTCCAACTTGAGTTTGATCAAGAAAATGATGTTGATCTCTTTACACTAGACCAAGAAGAATCAACTAGTGACTCCAACATTGGTTTCCTAAATTACCAGGATGAACCCAAAAGTGAAGGGAAAGTAGTTGAGGGAACTTATGATGTATTCACCCAGTCTAAGAACCAGTCAGCCCAGTAAGCTGATAAAGAAGGAACAGAGGAGCGAGCTTAGCCTGTAATCTCAATTGCCAAGTAGGGAACCACTCTGCCTTTCTAGCCAAAGGACCTGGTGATTGTAAGAAAGGATAGTACATCAAACATGCCTTCACCTTCAAATTCAAAATTGTAGATCAGTCCTTCCCCCCTAAAAAACAAAAGGGTGAACTCCCATCCTCTATTCCTAGTTCATTTCAGACATTTGACATAATTGACCATGTCAAGAAAACCAAAATTCAAATGTTTGAATTTTAATTCCTATAAGCCAACCCTGAGTAGTTAGACAGGTTGGTTGAGTGTGTGAAGAACCAAACCACCCCTATAAAATAAGATGCTAAGAAGGTAACTCATGATCCCCCAAGGAACATCTCCATCCCAAACAATCTTGTCATTACTCCTCCAGTTGCCCCTAGGAAAATAGAGCCTTTCTATGTTTCCTTATTGATAAATGGTCACAAGCTGAGTAATTACATCATTGATTCTAGAGCTTCAGACAATGTCATGCCTACCAAAGTGGCATAATCTCTTGGTCTCACATTGACCAAGACATTTGGGAGATTTTTTTCCATGGAGAACAAATAAGTGCCACTACTGGGACAAATCAAGGATGCCCAATTTGCATTTGCAGCATTCCTAGACAAGAGGATCAAGATGACAGTCTTGGTGGCCGACATCCCAGCCTCATATAGCATCCTTTTTGGATAATTTTTTTTCATGGATGTTGGAGGAGAATTGAGCATGGACCTATCTGAGGTGAGGATCCTAGTCAAAGGCATTATGCAGAGATTACTTTCAAAGAAGGAGGAAAAATATGTTGTCACCCAAATGTCAGCCCCTGAAGCTCAAATTCTATTTGAGTCTTTAGGCAGGGGTAATTATTTTTTGTCTACTGAGGATGTTCATGTTTCTACAGATGAAAGTCCTATAGCTGGTAATCCAGGAATTGATGTAAACAAGACATCAAAATAATTGGTAGGGCACAGTACAGATGAAAAAGGATCCTCCCTCTCTAATGAAGAAAAATTTGATAAAAGATCAGAGTCTAATGATGTTTGGATCCTAGAATTCAATGGCAGTAATTTTTCTACTGGTGTTGGAGCTGGGACTGTGTTGATATCTCCTCAAGGAGATATTTTTCCTCCATATAGGTTACAATTCAGCAACACTGACAACACTGCTAAGTGTGAATCTCTACTTCTCGGGTTGAAGGTAGCTCAAGACATAGGTGTTAAACTCCTTCATGTTTAAAGGAGATGTCGAACTGATGGTTTGTTAGGTGAGGAACATGTGTCAAACCAAGAACCAAAGACTGTGCTACTACTGCAATCTGATATGAGATTATATTGAAGGTTTTGATGCTTTCAATATATTTATAGTACTCAAGGAGCTTCATAGTCATGCAAGATCATTGGCTATCCCTGTAACCTTCATGGTTCCTCATCTTGATTTCAAAGATAATAGGTACACTATCAAACTAGTCTTATGACCAAGTGTGCCTAACAATGCCAACCATTGGCAGGTATCTGATGATGACAATCAAATCATGTGCTAGGCTAAAATAGATGATCAACAAGCTATGGTAGTGGACCATACTGCTACACGCTAAAGTTAGGAAAAGGAACTCTTTTCCAAGAGAGCAAAGATTTATGGTTTTTAGATTGGAGACCATGCCTTGCTATGGGGCAAGAAGAGAAAACCAAAAGGAGTACACAAAAAATGTGATTCCTGGTAGAGAGTTCCATTTGCCCATCACTGATTCTAGGGAGAAAATGGTTTCTTGCTAGTTTATCAGGATAGAACACCATTTTCATTATCTCATAGTTGGTGGCATCTGAAGTACTTCAATCCTTGAAGTATCAGAAAAGATTAGCTTGTACATATGTATAATTTTTGTATAGTCTTTCATTCTATTTTATGCTTTTCATTTTCATTTTTGGCACCTTTCTTTTTTGGGTAGCATGACTCCATAGCCTAAAGGCATACTTCAAGGCACTGGAGATTCTGGTTTCTACTCCCCTTAGTTGTTCCAAATTTTAATTGAAGGAAGTTCCCCAACTGGAGCCAACTATTGTTCCCAAAATTTGTCACTCCTTTTTTGGGATAACACATGAACTATTTTGGTCCTACAGGCCAAAATCCTCTCTTCCCTTCTAAAAAATTGATTTAGGCTTTCAAATTCTCCATTTTCAAGCTTTTTCAAATTTCTACAGACTCTACAAAAGCTTGAAACTATGAACTCTATAGGCAAAAATCTATGGACTATGCAGGCAGAAATCTATGGACTCTGTAGGAAGGGATCTATGGACTCGGTAGGTAGAATTTCTATGGACTCAGTAGGTAGAATTTCTATGGACTCTATAAATACATTTCTATAAACTCTGTAGGAAAGAAATGAGATCTCGACACTTAGGCATTTTCAATCAGTCAGTTTAATTTCAAAAGCCGAAAGGAGCAAAGGAATTCCTTCAAAAGGATTTTTTGTGGTAAAAATGCTAAGGCAATTCCTTTAGACAAAAAGTCCAAAGGAATTCTTTCAGGCTTTTGTCTGAAGGAATAAGCACAATAAAAAGTGGAAGCAAGCAGGAAAGAAATGTGAGGGAAGATTTCCTTTAGACAAAATGTCTGAAGAAATTACTTTAGACATTTTGTTTGAAGGAATTGGAACCTAAAGGAATTAGAGCCTGAAGGCCACCTAGTGAAACTCGAAGACCACTCAAAGGACCCCAAATTGAAGGTACCCTTATGGGGGGCTCTCACCAAGAAAAATAGACCCTTTTCAAGAACTTGAAGGGTAGGTACCCTATAGGAAGGATCAAACAACAAAGCCAAAGGAATTGCTAAAGAGGATGACAGGCTTGAAGACGTCAAAGTTGAGCATTGCAAACTAGTCGTTGGGATCCAGACATCTAGTGACATCCCTGTAGATGTCAAATTCATGGCAATGAAATAGCCATTGATCTTTTAAGGCTTGAGCATGGACCCAAATAAATTCAAAGGCCAAAATGCCAAAGGGAAGAATCATTGAGAGAAGGAGCTGAAAGGGCCAACAAAGCTAAGAATATATCCCTAAGAGCTTAGATTCCAGGAAAAGACAAAACTAAGAAGAGATAAAGAGGGAAATATCTATGCAGTAGTTATTCTAGTAGCTGGAATAGTCAACAAAGTAGATTTTTGAGCTTGTAAACATTGAAGGCGTGCCCTATTTGTCTCCTTTGGAGTAAAAGCAAAATGGATAGCTGTGCAGGCATCAAATGATAGACTAGATGATCTAGACCTAGGGGAAGACATTTGAGATGAATTGGCATGCCACAATTAAGGTAGTCACCCTATTCTAGCATGACCTTCTTTGACTAAATTGAAAATGCATTCAAAGCATTGAATGCAACATGGACTGTTCCATGGAACAAAGTGCCAAGCCTTTTTGGGATGATATATATTGTAAACCTTATCTTATGAGGGGAGACTTTTCGATTATAGAAGTGAAGCTCTACCAAAATTGAAAGGCAAATACTGAGACTTTGAACTCAAATTGTTGTTCATATTATTTTATCTAAATAAGAAAGCAAGTTACTTGCAGACTTTGTGCTATTATAGCTTGTATCATTTTAGGAGATTGTTCTTATGTCTATCTTTTGAATGTATTCTTGTTTATTCAATTTAACAAGTAGAACTAGTGGAAGTAGTCAAGAAGGTGTCTTGAAGCCAACTATGGAGAGACTTTGTGATGTCTACAACTGCCTTTAGTGTGTTTGTCTATTTTTTGTTTCTATATAAAGGACCTTGGGATGACTTTATGCCCTCATTGTCCTTCGTATTTTCACTCTTGGGAAATTAAGGTGGAGACTTTATGCTACATCTTATTCTATTCGTTAATACGTCCTTTGTTACTAGTTACTTGCCACTACTTGAAAGAACTCCTGTTGTTTCCTACAAGATCACTTTTGAAAGAAGAGAAGTGCCTTCAGTGTTTTCACCAAGATTTTCTCCTTTGTTTGTGAATATCATCTCTAAAAAAAGAGAGATGGATGGTGTTATCCTACCTTTGAGTGTTATTTTCTGCTTATATATAATAGATAGCCTCCTATTTACAGGGAACCTCCCCTTGATGAGAGGAGAGATTTGTCCCCTTTTGATGTGGTAAACCTACACATTTGGCTGACCAATCTCCCTTGCTATGGTTGATAAGACCTATTTTGCTCATCAGTTAGCTGATTGACAAAATATTCACCCAACATGGTATAATGTTAAAGGTTGGGGTGATTTCAATGGTGCATATGGTTTGTCAAGGTATGCCTGAGTCCCTTGTAATCCTGCCTTTGGTCCCCTATAATCTACAAACTCAATACAATATCAAATATATCCAAGAAAATAATAAATATTTAAATGATTGACACACACACACACACACACACACACACACACACACACACACACACACACAAGAATGCCACAAAATTGAATTATAATTTTTGGTTAGTCCAATATAATCAGTTATAAGTTGAAATGAATCATCATGTTATTCAACATCAAAATCCAAATAAAATATATATCCACTCAAGGCAATTAAACTAAGTAATCATGCAACTAATTGAAGTTTTCTGAACTAGCTACTAAGGTACATAGCGATACTCTTATGTAGTCCCCTACATATCCATTGAGATCACAAAATATACCAAAAAATATAATATAAAATAATAATACAATTAGGATAACATCAAATATCACACATTAAATTTTATATACATCTAAGGGTCACCATAAATGATAAATGGATCAAGATGACTAGATACATATGTTTGATATAAGGGGTATTACAACTTATTAGTGGAGTCTGATATTTAGTAATACCTAACCCAGGTTTTCATTAGGATTGGAGAGGCTATCCATTCAACCCCATGACAATCCTAGTATTATGTGCTCTAATTTATATACCCCACCATAGAGTGGGCTTAGTATGCTACTAGGAGATGAATCCCTAGGTCAATACACCCCTAAAGAACTCATGGGGAGGTTATGAAATCCCACCCACAAGCTAAGTGCATAAAAATAAATAAATTAAAAGGGGTCACTTTTGAATCACCTAAGTTTCTAAGATCTTAGAGAAAGCATACATGACATTATTTCTAGCAAACTCTATAAGTAAGGGTAATAAACTAAGTATTTTTGGTCACTTGAGTTCCCTAAAGGGAATAGGCTGGGGGAGAGCATACATGATAGAGTTTGTGTTTTTCCAAAATAAAATAATCTAATCTAAATATTTTTAAGAAGGATTAAACAAAAATTGAAAAATCTCTTAAGAACTCTAACTAAAGATGTAGATTTATTTTATTAACAACAAATTGAAATGTTTATGAAATATTTGGTCTCTAATCCATGTTTACACTTGTAAAATCTTGTAAAATGATAAAAACAAAATTGTTTAAGTGAATTTTAAAACATCTTAACAAAATGTGAATGTATTTTCAACCTTTATAAAACTTGGATTTGTGCAAAAATGAAAAAGTTAGTTTAAAAAAACATTCAATTATTTTTCCTTGAATTAATTCCTTGAAAACGAGTTAGGGGATTAATTTGTGTTTGAGATAAAGTTATATTCCTATAAGTTAGCCTAATAAAAACACAAATTTCAACTCTTAGGTTTTATAAAAAATAAAAACATAGAGAATTGTTGATGATTCTGTTGATCATGGTTAAATCTGGTGATCATGGTTAATTTTTTTTGTGATCATACATGATTCTAATGATGTGCTTAATTCTGGTAATTATGGTCGATTCTAATTATGATCATGCATGATTCTATAAATCATGCTCAATTTTGGGGATTGTGCTTGATTCTATAACCACACCAAAATCAAATGTGTTTTAATATAAAAACACTTGAGAAATAATGTTTTAAACGCTAAAATTTTCACTACCCTAAAATAATAATATCAGATAGGCAATAAATAGACTATTAAGTACAAAGAAAATTAAGAAAATTTGATTTCTACTATGTTTCTAGCTTCTAATTTGATTATGTTTTTTATACGTAGAGATAATTGGCCATTTTTTTGATCATAGTCAATTTTGTCAATTGATAATGATTTTTTACAATCATTGTTGATCCCTATGGCTTGGATGAGAGTTTAAATATCTTTAAATTTTTGGTGATTTATTGAAACTTTTGACATGAAAATGGTAATGAAACATCCTAAAAATTAACTAAAAGAGCTTTGCGAGGTACATGTCCTACTGGGCATGCCATTATGTGATTAATAGGAATCAAATAAGGGAGATTAATATCATGTTAGTATGATCAAAATAAAATAAAAACACACTAATAAAACTTACATCTCTAGGCTAGTCACTCAAGGAGCTAGAGAACTATACAAGAAACTACCAAAAGAAGATAAAATAAATAATATTTACCTTCCCTGAGAGAAAGAGTTGTATGTTGGTCATGAAATGACATGCTCAACTATGTGATCATAGGTTATTTGACAATGGTGTTCCTTGCATCATCTCTCCTTGTCACCTTGGTAATGTTGGGCTTGGTTTTGGCTTTGGCTTGGCTTGGATTAACAAATGGACATGAAAAACATGATACCAAAGGAGATTTTTGAAGGTATTTAGCATAATAACCTTACACAAAAGAAGTTTGTTGAATAATGGGTGGGGTATTGTATTTATAGCCTTCCAAACTAACCCTAACCCAAGTGTAGCTAAGTTAGAGTTGACCATAATTGAGTTCAAACTAAACTTAGTTGAGTTAAGGAGGGGAAAATTAATTAATATTTTGGATAGAGATCCCATTTATTAGGTATGGCTCTCTATTTATGAATTTAAGGCTTTAGGGGAGATGTTTTCAATTCCTTGACTTTGAGGATGATGACATCATTATGAGCTCATTTTTATTAAAATTTCATTTTTATAAAATTTGATTTCACTAATTGCACATGTAAATTTCATTTAAAAATTTAATTTTATTTACTTAATTCAGTCTGCTTAACATTTTTGCACTTTAGGAATCATTTAAGTGCCTTGTTTAATGGGTCCAAAGGCCAATCTATCGATTTGCTAGGTTGCAAGTTGACTAGAGATGAATCTGTGAGAGGTTACTATTGTATACAAGATAATACCCTAAATAAGTATGCCTTAACATGATTTTTAGAACTAATATTTGATGTGCAGATGAATTGTGACATTAAGTGATTCCTAGGCTTAATTGGCATTATTTGGTAGGAACCAATTTGAAGTTCGATTAGAAGCTAGTTGTGACCAAAATAAGGTGTTTACACAAGTTACTTTGTGAATACATCTACAGATTGATATTAATTGGGGTAATACTAGAGATTTATGTTGTGTTGTTGAACATGTTTACACATGGAATGCATATTAACTTCAATGTGATTCATGTTTTCATGAATTACACTAGGTTATGAATAAGTTATAAAACACCTTAGTTATTGCAATATCAAATTATAGACTAAACTTGTGGTACTCCCAATCCTATAAGAATGTAACATATCCATATAGATTCATATATATCTCTCACTACATTATAATATTTTAATTCTATAGGAGAATTGAAATATAAATTTACATCTTTCTCCCCCATGAGATTGGACTAGATCCTATAAATAATTCAAATATAGAAGTGTATTTTTTTGTCATAAATATAACCTACATAATTTGAATCCATGTAGCCATTTAAGAATAATTTATCATTATTTTTACATTCTATACCATATTCCATTATTACTTGAATATATCTCAATATCTACTTAGATGCTTTCTAGTGGCTTACTTTATGATCCTACATGAAGCATGAATATAAAAACATAGTTAATAGTTGGCCTTGTGTGGGTGAGATAGATGATAATCCCAATATCCTATTGATAGAGAGTATAATCTACTAGTGATAATGGATATACATGATATAATTAAATTCTTGTATATATAGGTAGTCCCATTGGTTTACAATCCGTCACCTAAAAATTATCAAACAATGTCTTGGTATATTTCATATGTGACAAAAATATTTTGCCCTTTTTTCCAAACATCCAATCTAATACAATAGTGTAATAACCTGAGATCTATCATACCAAATGATCACTTGAGATCATTATTTATTGAATTGATCATCTTCACTAAATTTCTAGTGATGACTGGATTATTAACATAAACAATGGTTATATAAATCTCCCCCTTGTTGTTTGAGGTAGATATTGAGATCATACAAAATAATTTTGAATCCATGTTGTATGAGAAGCTCATCTATTTTTATATAACAATCTTTGGGATCCTATTTTAGACCATATAGTGACTTGATAATTCTACTTACTTTTTATTCCTAACCCTATTTGACATATCCTTATGGTTGAGTCATGTATACTTCTTATTATAGATATCCATTCAATAAATCCATAGAAAATATCATTCTAATTATTTTAATCTTGGCTATGGGAGCAAAAGTCTCCTCATAGTCAATTCCTTCTTTATAATTGTATCACTTTACTACAAGTCTAACCTTGTACTTATATATGCTTCCATATGCCACATACTTATCTCAAATATCTATTTAAATCTAATGGGATTATTCCTTGGAGGAAGATTAACAAGTTTTCAAGTGTTATTCTTCATCAATGATTGATATTTTGCATCCATAACATATTTACCAAGTTTTTACTATTGGTATTCTCTTACTATAGAGGGATCAAATGATTTTAAAATATGCTTAAAAAGGTCATGTTTAAATCTTTGTGAGTCATGCTTTAAGATGCTAATATTGAACTATATATGTGAAGGATTATATCTAACTTAACATCTCATATTGTATTAGTATACCACTTGGGCATATGTTGAGTAGTGGGTGGTGGTATTAGAGGTTTAGTTGACCATCATCAATGTCAAAACCACTATGAGCATCTAAAAATTTTATAGGTCTGATGATTGTATCACATGCCTGTGTGGAAGGTGGATTATTTCTTCTCATCAAACACAACATCCATACTAATGAATACATTCTTAGTTTCTGGGTCAAGGAGACAATAAGCCTTGAAATATTTATTTTATCTCAAAAATATACATTCTTTGTTTTCCTTATCCAATTTTTTACTTTTATTTGTTGAGACATGCATGCATGAGTTACAACCAAAAACTAGAAGATGTGAAAATTTTGGTTTGTTCCCATTCCAAGATTCTTGTGGTGTGTTAAGAGATTTAGTGAATGACTTGTTTAATAGGTAGACCATTGTGAGACATATTTTTTCTCAAAATGAATGAGACATTTGTGCACCCTTAACCATGATGTGAAACATATATATAATTACATTATTACATCATTTTTAAACCCCATTTTTTGATGGTCTTTATGGATAAGTCAATTGATGATGTATTCCATTACTTTTGAGATATGTTGATAATACTATAATAATATATTCCACCCCACAATCTACATGAAGGACCTTATTTTTTGATCAGTTTCATTTCCCAGAATGGCCTTAAAATATTTGAAGACTTAGAAGGATTGATTTTTAGTCTTGAAAAGGTCTACCCACATATTTCATGAGTATTCATATATAAATATCTAAAAATACTTGGATCATTTGTAGTTGAGAGTCATGTTTCTACATAGATTGGTGTGCACTAGATCTAATGTACTAGTAACTCAATATACACTTATGCAAAATGGAGATCTCCATGTTCTTCTAGTGAGGTAACTGGAACAAATATTAGGAGATTTCTTAAGGGAATACTCTGACCATGTTGTGTCTGCTCAATGCGAGTAGACATCCATAACTCAATTGTCCATATTTTCTATGCCATAGATTTATTGTGTATGTGCCCTTTACTAAAAGTGTTTAATGGTCTTTATTAACATTATCAAGTTGAATTTTTTTACAACGTTCAAATCTATTAAAACTATTATGGATTTTATAGGATTATTTTTAATTAGGCAAAACTTTTGACCACCTTCATCATCAAACTCAACCTTGAGGTTGTGATCTAACAATTAGTTGATAGACAACATGTTTATAGTGAGTCCTAGAACATACATGATATATTGGATTGTATATTTTTTATTTCCCATATTTCAATAATATCAACATGACCTTGAATAATATAGGATGTATCATCGCCAAGAGAGACATTGCCCATTGACACTATTTGTTTCAATGTGGAGAACCATTCCTTCCTATTGGTCATGTGCCTTGTATGATGTAAAAAATATGATCATCATCTAAATATTAATTTTATCCTACAACACTACCATGTTGTTGTAATTTGGAAGGTTTATGTTTCCATTAAAATTTTGATGGTTGTTGTTTATTCTCTTGCCTATAGTGAATTTTGTGAAGTAGACTTATGATTAGATGATCTTTGTGTGAATGCATTGTACCAAAAAATGTTTCAAATCATGTCTTATTTTCCCATAAATATGACAGATTATTTTCAAACAAGGTTTATTCCATTGCCGATTTTGTTGATTATTCTACATAGGGGATTTTTTTGAACATTTCATGATCTTTTTCCCCTTATGATACAATGCAAGTGCATATTATTCATCTACTTATGATGAATTTTCATAGCTTTCTCTTGTTGTAACATTTTCACCAATTCTTCAAAAGTCAATTTCTATCTCGTGACATTCAATGTGGTCATGAAAATTTTAGTTGTGTGGGGCATCACTCTTAGGAAAATGGGTACCGAAGAGTCATCTATCACCCTTTCACCTAATGCTTGGATAAAGGCCCACATAATTGTAACTCTACATAAGAAAGCTTCCACTTTTTATTCTAGTTTCAATTTGAGATAATGTAATTGGCTTTGAAGATGTATAATTTGATTTTGATTTTTCACCTCAGAGATAGTCTTAAGCTTGTCCCAAGCTCTTTTTCGTAGTAAAATTTTGGATATTAGGTTGTACCTTATCTAAGACTCTGAACATGATTATAAACATTAATTTTTGGTTAAATTTGTCAAATATGTGTTAATGATCAGTTTCATTTGCATGTTAGGTGGGTAGATGCATGATAATGGAGGACAAAAGGAGGGGTATAAAGTGACACTTTTTTCTAAAAATAACAAAAGGTGAACTTGGAGAGAATGTTAAAGACACTTTGAAAAGGAATTTGACAATGACATTAAAACATGAATTGTGGCATTTTGAATTTAGTTTCTAATTATATAATTTTTTCCAATACCTAGATGATAAAAGTGTGATAAATAGTTGAATTTATGATAATAGGTTGGTCATTTTTTATAAAAAGATAAGGAGAGTGCATGTGTATGAACACACTTTTTTTGAGTAAATGATTAAATTTTTGTATGAAATTTCATGTATAGATAGGTGAAATATTGAATATTGTTGAGAATATTTTTTATTGATTTTTTATTATATATATAATTTTTAAATAATTTTACAATTCAAGACAACTAAAAAATTGAAACTACAAGTGTACGGACACAATGTTTTGACATTAACTTCATGAAAATCATTTTTTAAAGCATAGTTGATGATGTGTAGATTGTTGAGATATAAGTTTTATAAGTGTTTGATTAATATTCAAAAAGTTATAAGGGAATTTGTGATGATATGTCTATAGACTATAAGGAGGTATGTTACTTAGAAATTAAATAATAATTATAAATAATATTATAAAATTAAAATAATATATATTTCAAAACTACATTTTTTGCTCTACAAACGCATATAATTTTTTTAAAATAATAAAAGCTACCTGATCAGATGTGTTGATAAAAAGGACAAAAATAACTAAATTTTTTATAAATTTTCTTGGCTGATCCATGATAGAATTTGGCTAGGTTCAGGACCTCCAGGCCTAAAACCAAGGCAAAATTAGAGGGAAAGTGGGATTTTTTTTTGTAAATATCAAAAGGTTGTACACATTTTGTAAAGGGTGTATGCCCTTTCCACAACCACCAATGGGTCAATTAATGCATTTGGCCATTGGTCTATGTATCACAATGGGTGTGTGTGATTATTAAAGCATGCATGCCCTTTATGATTCACAAATTCATTTTACATTTTCCATAAAAATGAGTCATTTGTTTTGTTTTTTCTAAATACAAACTAGTTTTTTTGTTACAATTATGCAAATTTCATGAATTATTCATCTATTTTGTTTAAATCACTAAGAATTCTTCAAGTTTAAACCTATAATTGCCTTATTTTGGCAAAGATAAATAATGGGGTCAAAAATTCATCATTAAATACCAATTAAAGAGCTAATAAAAGAGGAAATTGAAGAGAAAAGAGAAAAATAAATAAATAAAAAAGCAGATAGGAGGACATCCATAAGAGCTTCTAGACAAGGTAAAGGTTCTTCTTCTACACTAGGTAATACTTATAATGAAAATAACATGCCCAATTATATATAATTTAATTTACATATATCTTTAAACGAGATAAGATAATCGAGTCAATCTTTGTTGCAAGATGAAATTCAAAATGTAGAGCATGTAAGTAATGAATTTGTAATGAATGATGAAACATATGGATAAACACAATATAATGAAACATCTATTCATAATGAAATTTTTGAGTATGGTTACAATAAACATCAAATAATGACCTTGAATCATGTGTCTCTTATTGAAGAGGAATTTAATTTACCTATAACCCCCAATTTAGATAGTCAACCCTCTAATGTCCCTACTATGGTTGAAGTGTTAACACCACACAATTTAATACAAAATATATCTCCTAGACCCATACCTCCAAAGATAATAAGATGAACACCAAAGTATTTGGTTGAAATATATGAAAAAATAATAGAACCCATGAAAGGTAAAATGTCAAAAAGAAAAGTTCAACATCATGCTCAATGTGTATGGAACTAAGCATTTAAGAATACAATCCATACAAAATGATGTCAATTATTTTTTCAATTAATGAAAATATAAAAAATGCATCTTGTGATGCATAATTTAGGGTTAATAACATTAAACATGATGGAAAAATAAGTACAATAGTAAATAATCTATTTAATGCATTTAAGGTAATAGGCAATAAAAGTCAAAATAAAGATAGTAATGTAGTAAGATGAGTAATAATGGAATCTATAGTGAGTAAGTCAACATCTAAACATCAAATTTTTAGTGAAACAAGTAAATCATTTAATTTAAATATAAAATGTCTAATAAATTCCATAAAAATAAGAACAAGGCTTGATGACCTTTCACTCACAGATTGTTGGGCGTTTAGTGGTAGACTCCTATGAAAAGATAAGGTATTGGTTGAAAGAACAAAAAAATTGATTGAAATTGTTTGGCACAACAACAAAAGGATATAATATAATGTAAAATATGTTTTTAAATGAATAAAAAGCTTAAAAAATCTTGAGCCACATGCAAAACATTTTTTAGACATGACACAAACAAAATTTTAAAAAAAGTTTTTTCAAAAATTTAATAGCCAATTAATAATTTACCAAAGGTCATTTGAGATGTGCAATCCTTTCTATGTTACAATCAACCAAGGATGCAACACCTATTGTTTTAAGGTACATATTTAATTTTTTATGCATTTTGATGTTTTTCATCATATACGTTGTACTTTAAATACTGATGATATTTTGTAGGAATGTATGGTGTCTTCCCCACTTGAAACATTAAGAGAATTAATCCAAGGTATTTTCTATCAAAGACTTGAGGAATATTTTTTTTTATAAATAATTTTTAGATGGAACATGTAAAAGTTGTGGTGGTTTATCAAATTTCATGATTTATTTACATGAATATATTTCACATGAATTTGGAAAGCAACTAGTTGATTATAAGAAGTACAGATCTATTAATTATGTGTTAAAAGATAGAAAATAGTCATCAAGATGTGAATTGATTATGACCAAAATTTTTATATGTGATTTCATGTTTGAATTTAATAATAATATTATATACCAATATGAAAGACACAAACATAAATCAAAATGGTTAGATAATCAATTCAAAGAATTCAACGATAACTTCCTAGTTGGCACCATTATTTTGGTTATGGATTTTGTTGAAAACTAAACAATACAACCACATAATGAGGTTCAATACCAATATTATAATTATATTCAAGTTAGAATTTTTATTCATATTACATTTAGACATGCACTTGATAGCACAAATGATAATATAAATATTTTGAGGGAGTACCATTTTTATATGAGTGATGATAGATCACATTCTCCAAAGTTTGTCCAAGGGTGTTTTGAGATATTTTATATGAATATGAATGCAAGATAAATCATATTTGGTATACACTACATTTTTTCAAACAATTTTGTAGGGTAGTTTAATAATTATTGAATGTTTTACTAGTTAATTAGAATGCATAAGAATAATGGCATTTAACATTTTTAGAGCTTTTTTAAAGTTGGGTATGGAAAAGGGGAACATGATGGTATTGGTGCATGTGTAAAAAGAGACCTTAAAAGAGAGTAGGCAAAGCACAAGGATGGTTCTCATTTGATCAATCCAACAAGTATTGTGAGTTGGCGTAATGAAAATATTTGTCATGGATCAGATAAACATTCTCATGTATGAATATTCTTTTAGTTAATAGAGGAACAACATAAGAAAATGTATGAATATTGCATTATAGTACTTGGATAGAGTGTTTTACAATCCATTAAAATCTCAAATTAAAGTTTGTGGACTATTTATACTAGGGACATGGCATGTTTTTATTTCTCATGTATGGAATTTAATTGGAATAAATGTAAGTCAAAATAATGGGTTGATGAATGGTATTGTAGACCCATATCACCTGTAGAGAGTAGCCATTCACTCTAAAAATTAATATATTTTGAAATGACATCATAGATTGACTTTGACCACATCTTAGATCTTGTGCAACCAAGTACAATTTATTCTTTAATTAAATATACAACCTTAGATATTAGTGATATTTTAATTTTTTTCTAGATGTACTTACAATTTGATTATTCTTTAAATGTAGGGCATGTTTTTGTAGTAATTGTACCTAAGAATAATGATAAGGGAAAAAACTAATACTTGTTTCATTGTGTAGATGCAAAAAAAAAAATTAACCACAAATGTTATGGATGGAGAAGAGCTAATTTATCCCATTAGATCTGAAGTGGTTACTAGAACCTGGCTTCATAGGTATTGTCATAAAAAATAAAACAATTGTTATTTGAGGACTGTGAAACACACAAGATGGTGCTTCATTATTTGAACCTTGTTATTGCTAAAAATATTCAAATGATGAAATATCATTGAAAGCCTCACAATAGAACTTTATGGAAAGTGTGGGAATCTGACCATTTAGCAATTCTTGAAACACTTGCAAATAGAGTTGATTCTAAAGGTACAATAGATTGAATTATTAAGTTTATCTAATTTATTTAAAATTAATATAATAAATTTATTTTATTTTTCAAATATTTTATGATTATGTCTTTATTTCTATTTAAATTTCTTACTAGTAATTTAAATGTAGGTTAGTGGCACCATACGAGCATCCACCTTCATGTGATTGGTGTCATGAGTACATAATATTATCTTTTTGAAATGAAGAGAAGCCAAAAAAAATTATATTAATTTCATATATATTAAGCAAATCCTTTTTCACATTCTCTTTGTTTATCTTTTCAATAAAACACTGATGTAAGGGTACCCTTTAAATATGTCATCATGATTAAATTTTTGGCTTAAAAAAAGGTAGGAGGTGTTTTAGAGTAGTTTTTGATCCTTAGGAGTATTTACTAGGTGTCTAGGATTCATAAAATTCAAAATTTATAATTTCCCACTAAAAGCACTATATAGGGTTCATAAAATTCAAAATTTATAGGGTTTCTAATGCCTTGACCCTTATATGACATGGGTAGACATATTAAGTTAAGTTGTAACCCAAGTTTGTGTCCAAGACTCCCACATGGAGAATGAATCAAGAATCAATTATTGGTTAGTGATAAGGGTATATATTATTATCATAGTTTATAAACAAATCTCAAAGCCTAAAAAGGATATATACATTTTCATCTAGTCATTTGGATACTTTGAAAGTTTGCACATTCAGAGATACAGGGTAAAACCCTATCTATATATGTGTGATAGAGATTTCAAGGAAAATTTGGTACCTATTCCTTTTGTAATGCATGAATATCAGTGTGTGAATTGTGAGGAATGTCTACAAAATCTTTGTGCATCTATAAAGGTCTTTTTCAACCTTAAGTTGTTTGTATTTTAGGTTTACTAGGATTTGGATGAACCTAGTTCTCTAAGTTTTGTAAATATCAAAGTTATGAAAGGTAATCAGGTTATGTGAGTTATTAGAGGAGATCCCAAATGTTTATATAGACCTATTTTTGTTTTTTGAAGTTCCCAACCTTGATAAAACTCATTTTATGAATTTTTTAGACCTCTCAGGCCTATATAGAGACCTAAAAACCCTAGATTAAGGTTTGGGATATAGAAAGAGATCCCATCAGCCAAAAGGCCCAAACTTTGTCATCAGGATGGTTTTATCCATATCTAAGAGATTTTTGTGGTTTCAAGTTAGTAATTTAATTATTATGTACATATGTGGGACTATAGGTCTGTTATGAGGCTAAATAAGCCCAATTGAGGTCTAGGATAGTTGAAGAAACATGGTATGCATGTGGAGTGTTGACAAATGGAGGATAGTGGAGCTAGAAAACCTAAATAGGTCCTAGGAAATGATCTTAGTTTGTTTTGAAAGTATGTTGATATTTCAAACTAAGGAAGCTCACACCTAAACAAGGCTAGTAAGGGCTTAATTCTAGAAAGAAACCTATGTCAATAAAGTGAGCAGAGGGGTTGAACTTAGATATTTAAATAGGGTGTAATATCCCTTTGGATACCAAAACAAAAGCTCTGAACAAAGATACAATTTTTGTCAAAATAATTTCCAAATAAATAAATAAATCACAATATAGTCTCACAATAGCAAATCAAAGATATTATCACTTATTCTTCTAGATGATTACACAATTGAATCTCTGTCATACAAATAAAATAATATGAAATATTCTATCTTAAAACCCTGGGCTTTTGCAAATCTAGAAATTGAGCTTGAATCTGGATGTCTCGACCTGCTGTGTTGAACTCACAGTCACCGGCATCGGTCGATATACTGCCGATGTTAGTCTCTATTGGTCCTTCTCTACCGACGTCGGTCTTCAGTCGATCGATATCAGTCATTGGGGATCTCTGTCTGCTGAGGTCGATATCTGCGTGGATCTGTACAGACTTGTACAGACTTCGTACGGCCACCAATAAAGCACAACCTATCTATTTTCAACCCCTAATCTAAAGATATCTGACTCTAATATAGAAGATCTCTATCTGTATAATTTATTGAATCAAAAACCTAATAAAATAAATACCTGGAAAGCTCTATGACAACTTTTGTATGAATTTACCTCTCAAATCTGTAAACCTCTGTGATAACTTTTGTATGAAGCTATCTCTCATTTTGGCAATAGATCAGCTGATATCTCATAGCCTCTAAATCACACACAATGAAGAGTTGACATTCTCCACTACAATGGAATCTTAGAACCCTTGGCTCAGTCTTCTCAAAAGAATTCTTCAATATCAAAATCAATAATCAATGCATAATCAATAATGGCCTCCATGAGAAACCCTTATACCCTCAAAAAGATATGCTTGCCCTAATTAGGGTTTTCTTAAATTAAAATTAGGGTTTCTAAATTAAAATTAGACCAAATAATTAATATTTGATTAAATAAATCAAATATTAATATCTCCCTCAATACATGTCCGATCGAGCCCAAATGAAAGCCAACTAGAAAATTTTTGCTAAACGAAGCCAAGCCAATCTCCATCAAGACCCTCTAACCATCCTATCAGCCTATGAGGGTCACATAATAGGCTAACCATTAACTCTAAGCATGTCAACTAAAAAGGGGACATGACAATCTGCCCCTCCTAAAATTGCTTGCCCTCAAGCAATCTCTGAATGACAAACAAATCAATTCACCTGGATCCCAAATGTAGTCATGATCTCCACCACTGTCAATCAATACAAACTCCATGCCATGTCCATCACCACTCTCATCTAATGACATCACATCATATCTAGCACTAAGATAAAAATCCCAACATCCAATCCATAAATGAAAACCAACAGGCAACCCAAGTAAACTCCTTACCTGAATAATATCTAAAGCTGGATTATGAAGGCTAGAAATAGTCATATCATCATCAATCTGTGACCTAACTATAATAAAAAGGTGAGTCCCTACCACATGTGATAACTCCTAAACTGCACTCACCTCAAGACCAAGCTCATCCTCATATCTCTCATGTGTTGGTGCCAATGTGCACTCATCATCGCACTCTATCATGTCATGTCGTATGAGCATCTCCATTCGATGAAAAAACATATATATGAAGCTGTTGCCCCGTATTGCCTTAAGAATATGTGTCTTCCCATCAACATCAAAGTGAACCTCCATGTCCTTGAGATGAAGAGTAACTTCCTCAAATGAATGAAGCCACTTCATACCCAAGACTAAGTCTATATCCCCCATGTTCACCACATAATAATCAGCCTTGAACTCATAGTTGTTCAAGCGCAATGGGAGGTCTCTAATCATACGCTCACACCTAAGAGTGTGACCATAAACTACCTTAACTTTGATTCCCTTGAAATCTTTGGTAGTGAGTCCACGCTTCTCCACAAATCTAGCATCTATGAAATTATGTGTGGCTCCTATATCAAGAAGGGTGATGACCTTCTGCCCTACCAAAACTCCACGGAGTCTGAATGACTCATCTGACTGAATGCTAGATAGGCATGCCTCCTATATGTGAAGCTCTAACTCTACCTCTACCTTAGGCTCTAAAGCCTCTACCTCTGCCCCCTCAGAACTATTCTATTGTTTAGAATCCTCTGAATTTGAATCCTCATAATATGCCCACATCACACGATTCGCCTTGCCCTTAGGCCTCAAAGGGCAATCATGATGGATATTATATGGACCTTTGCAGTAGAAGCAAAGCTTCTTCCTATGTAGATTGCTAAGCACCTCATTATCCAAAGGTGGTGCTGTTGGATTGGCCTTTGAATCATTCTTTACACTTGATTTATCTATTCTAAAATCCAGTCTCTCTGTATCTCTGTTGGAGCACTTATGGTCTCTAGATGAAGAAGTACCTCTAGAGTTAAATTTATTGGATGGAGCTGCCATCTCCATACTACACGCCTTCTTCATAGCTACCTGTAATGAAGGAGGATCAAAGGCTTTGATCTAACCTCTCAATGGTTCTGTCAATCCCTCTATGAAGAGAACTACCAATCTACGCTCAAAAATATTTGGCACCATGACTGCCAATCTCTGAAACTCACCAATGAAGGACTCCAAGTTACCTATTTATTTCAACTATGCTAGATCTCAAAAGTAAACCTTAGGATCTTTCCTATCAAACCGCTCAACCAATCTATCCACAAAGTCCTGGTACTCTGTCACCCAGTTATGCTGAAGTGTTACCATACCATGGTACCACCAATCATGTGCTACTCCATCCAAGTGCAAAGTGGCATATTTGATGGCCTCTATCTCTTTTATTGGCCTCAATGCCAAAAAGGTGTCAAGCTTATGAACCCAAGCTTGAGCTGTCATCTTGCTGCTGCTACTGTCAAAAGTAGTCAAAGAAAGCTTGCCAGTAGCCTTCTTCAGCTCACTGAGTTAAACTCTAGGCCTCCTGTCTTGTCTAACTAATCTATAGTGCTCTCTCCTCAGAGTAACAAAATGATCAAAGGACATCTTCTCTTGAACATGAGGAGCTAATAAGTCCCACTCATCAGTTGTAGCCATGAGGGTATCTACAAATTGGGAATCACCTGCCGCTTCCTCTGCTGGTGCTTCTTCTGGTTCATCCTGTACAAACGTAGGCCATGTAGGTCTATCAGTGGTCCTAGAATGGGTCAGCTGTGGTCTCTGATTAACAGTAGCACTCCTATCATCTCCTTGTTCCCCATTCTATCTATTAGGTGGGTTCATCCTCCTTATCATAGTAGTAAGTGCCTGTAGTGCCTGTGTCATCTCATGGTAGGTTTCTCTGGTACCCAGATCATCATTATGTCAGTGGCCCCTAGGTGGGCTACCCTCATGTCTATTAGTCATGATAATCTTCTATTGTTCTAACACCTGGGTACCTTCAAGCAAGGCTCTACTGTGTGTGTTATACCTGTGTGGTCCCAACTCTTGTGGCTGCATAAGATCTATAAACCCTTAGGATGGTAGGATTTAGCTCTAATACCACTGTAATATCCCTTTGGATACCAAAACAAAAGCTCTGAACAAAGATACAATTTTTTCCAAAATAATTTCTAAATAAATAAATAAATCACAATATAGTCTCACAATAGCAAATCATAGATCTTATCACTTGTTCTTCTAGATGATTACATAATTGAATCTCTGTCATACAAATAAAATAATATGAAATATTCTATCTTAAAACCCTAGGCTTTTGCAAATCTAGAAATTGATCTTGAATCTGGACGTCTTGGCTTGTTGTGTTAAACTCAGAGTCGCTAGCGTCGGTCGATATACTACCAATGTTGGTCTCTATCAGTCCTTCTTTGCCAATGTCGGTCTTCAGTCGACCGATGTCGGTCACTAAGGATCTCTGTCTATCGAGGTCAGTATCTACATGGATCTATATGGACTTCATACGGCCACCAATAAAGTACAACCTATCTATTTTCAACCCCTGATCTGAAGATATCTGACTCTAATACATAATATCTCTATTTGTATAATTTATTGAATCAAAAACCTAATAAAATAAATACCTAGAAAGATCTGTGACAACTTCTGTATGAAGTTACCTCTCAAATCTGTAAACCTCTATGATAACTTTTGTATGAAGCTATCTCTCAATTTGGTAATAGATCAGCTTATATCTCATAGCCTCTGAATCACACACAATGAAGAGTTGACGTTCTCCACTGCAATGGAATCCTGGAACCCTTGGCTCAGTCTTCTCAAAAGAATTCTTCAATATCAAAATCAATAATTAATGCATAATCAATAATGGCCTCCATGAGAAACCCTTATACCCTAAAAAAGATATGTTTTCCCTAATTAGGGTTTTCTTAAATTAGAATTAGGGTTTCTAAATTAAAATTAGACCAAATAATTAATATTTGATTAAATCAATCAAATATTAATATCTCCCTCAATACATGTCCGATCGAGCCCAAACGAAAGCCAACTAGAAAAATTCTGCTAAACAAAGCCAAGCCAATCTCCATCAAGACCCTCTAACCATCCTATCATCCTACAAGGTTCACATAATAGGCTAACCATCAACTCTGAGCATGTCAACTAAAAAGGGGACATGACATAGGGTTAAAAAAAGAGTCTTATAAGAAAGAAGGAAATATTAATGTGAATAAAACTTCTTTAGGATTTGATTCCCCATGCAAAGGTTACTTTAGCATTGATGATTTGTGAGAGTATGATGAAGGTTAAAGAAATCAAATAAATATTAAATGATATATATGATTAAAGGTTATTGGATGATTTGTTGACAGTGTAAGGATCATTTGAAACTAGTGTAACATTGTCCTATATTTTTTGTAACACATAAGGTTAATAAAGCATTTTTATGTTGGAAACCTACACAATATTATCAATAATAAGAAAGTGTGATATAAAATCTACATCAAACATGAAAATAGTATTATCTATGCTCTCTTAGAGGACTCATCCCTACATGTGTAGGACCTAACAGTTTATCTCTAGCCTTGACAGTTTTCATACAATGCATGATTAAGTTTTCTCATTTGCATATTTAGGAATGAGTGAATTATCTTAAGATATGTCTCTGATCAACTAAAAATTTCACTCTCAAGGGTCTATTGAGACTTGAAAAAGGTGATTTTAGCCTAAAAATTCCTATCTCAATGTTTATACATAGATGGTTCATCGATTAGGTTGATGAGTTATAATCTATGAACTTTACTAACCAAGTTTTGGCATGTTCTAATAGAATTGGTTATGAGATAAAACTCATTAATACATCTCATTCATCATGAGTTATATAAAATCCTCTTGATCTTTATTATAGGGATTGTATTTTCATGTGTATGACTTGACAATTCATCTCTATTGCTCATGGTTCTTGTGCAACATGCAATGGAAGTTCGCTCATTTTACACATTCAGGGATGAGTGAATTATCTTAAGGGATGCCTCTGATCAAATAAAAATTTCACTCTTGAGGGTCTACTAAGACCTGATAAAGGTTATTCTAGCCTAAAAATGACTATCTTGATGTGTCCATGTCGACAATTCATTGATTGGGATGATGAGTCAGAATTTATGACCCTCACAGAATAAATTTTGGCATGTTCTAAGAGATTTGGCTATGAGGAATGCCTCATTACCACATTTCATCCATCATTAGTTACATAAAATACTCTTTATATTTCTTATAAGGCTCATCCTTGCACATGTAAGACTTGATAATTCATATCTATCCCTCATGGTTCTCATGCAATGTGCGATAGAAGTTCACTCATTTTACACATTTGAGGATGAATGAATTCTATTAAGAGATGCCTTTGATAAGCTTCAAATTTTGCTCTTGAAGGTCTATCAAGACCTAAAAAAGATTATTATAGCCTAAAAATTCCTATCCTAACATGTCTGCATAAATGTTTCATCGATTGGGTTGATGAGTTAAAATTTATAGCCCTCACTGACCAAGTTTCGACATGTTGTGAGAGATTTGTCTATGAGAAAAACCTCATTGCCACATCTCATCCATTAAAATTTACATAAAATCCTCTTATAATTTATTATATGACTCATCCCTCTATGTGTAGGACCTGATGGGTTGTCTTTATCCCTTACAGTTCTTGTACAATGTACAACCAAAGTTTGCTCATTTTACACACTCAGGTATGAGTTAATTCTCTTAAGGGATGCCTTTGATAAACTAAAAATTTCACTCCCAATGGTATATCAAGACATGAAAAAGGTTATTTTAGACTAAAAATGTCTATCTTGATGTGTCCATGTAGATGTTTCATCGATTGTGCTGATGAGTCATAATCTATGGACCTCACTGACCAAGTTTTGGCATGTCCTAAGAGATTTGACATTAAAATAAACCTCATTTCCACATATAATATATCAAAATTTACATAAAATCCTCTTGATATTTCTTATAGGGCTCATCCCTTCATGTGTAATACCTGATGGTTCATCTCTAGGCCTCATGGTTCTCATGCAGTGTGTAACTAAAGTTCACTCATTTTACACACTCAAAGACATGTGAATTCTCTTAAGGGATGCCTTTGATCAACTATAAATTTCACTCTTGGGGGTATATTGAGACCTAAAAAAGGTTATAGCCTAAAAATTCCTATCTTGATGTTTCTATATAGATGGTTCATCGATTGGGCTGATGAGTTAGAATTTATGGCCCTCATTGACCAAGTTTTGGCATGTTCTAAGAGATTTGAATATGAGATAAACCTAATTAATTCATATAATCCATCATGATTTACATATAATCCTCCCAATATTTCTTAGATGGCTCATCCCTACACATGTAGGACCTGATGGTTCACCTCTATCCCTCATAGCTCTCATGCAATGCATGACCAAAGTTTGCTCATTTTGTACACTTGAGGACAAGTGAATTATATTAAGGGATGCCTATGATCAACTAAAAATTTCACTCTCAAGGGTTTACCAAGACCTAAAAAAGGTGATTAGAGCCTAACATTACCTATCCTAATGTGTCTATGTAGTTGGTTCATTGATTAGGCTGATGAGTTAAAGTTTATAACCCCCACTGACCAATTTTTACCACATTCTGAGAGATTTTTCCATGAAATAAACATCATTACCACATATATTCCATCATGAGATATAAAAAATCCTCCCAATATTTCTTAGAATACTCATCCTTCCATGTTTAGTACCTGATGATTCATCTCTAGACCTCATGTTTCTCATGCAATGTGTGACCTAAGTTCGCTCATTTTGCACACTCAAGGATGAGTGAATTATCTTTAGGAATGCCTTCAACCAACTATAAATTTCACTTTTAAGGGTCAATCAAGACCAAAAAAAGGTTTTTATAACCTAAAAACACCCATCTAGATGTGTTCATGTAGATGGTTCATTAATTGGGCTGATGAGTTAGATTATATGACCCCCATTGACTAATTTTTACTCTATTCTAAGACATTTTGATATGAAATAAACCTCATTACTATGTCTAATATATTATGATCTAGAAAAAATACTCATGGGATTTCTTATAGGACTTATCCTTCCATGTGTATGAACTGATGGTTCATCTATATACCTTATGGTTCTCATGCAACATGCGACTGAAGTTTGTTCATTTTGCATACTTAGGGATGAGTGAATTATCTTCATAGATGCCTCTGACCAACTAAAAATTTCACTTTAAAGGCTTTACCAAGACCAAAAAAAGGTTATTATATCCTAAAAATTCCCATCTAGATGTTTTCATATAGATAGTTCATTGATTGGGCTAACGAGTCATATTTTACAGCCCCTGCTGACCAAATTTTACCTTGTTCTAAAAGATTTGGCTATGAGAGAAACCTCATTACCACATCTCATCCATCATAAGTTAAAGAAATTACTCTTAGGATTTTTTAGAGGACTCATCCCTCCACATATAAGATTTAATGGCTAGTCTATATCCATCATAGTTTTCATACAACATGTGACTGAAGGTCACTCATTTTACACATTTAGGGATGAGTGAATTCTCTTTAGGGATGCCTCATACCAACTATAAATTTCACTTTTAGGTCCTAAAAAAGATCAAATAAAGTTTAGTCTATCCTAAAAATTCCTAGCATATGTTTTTGCATTACAATTCATTGATTGGGCTGATGAGTTAGATTATACGACCCTTATTGACAAACTTTTACCTCATTTAGAGAGATTTATCCATGAAATAAACCTCATTGTCATGTCTCATCCATCATGAGATAGATAAAATCATCTTATGATTTATTAGAGGATTAATCATTCCATGTGTAAGACCTGACAGTTCATATCTAGACCTCATGGTTCTTGTGTAATGCATGATCAAAGTTCACTCATTCTGCACATTCAGGGATGAGTGAATTCTCTTTAGGAATGCCTCTGACCAATTGTAAATTTCACTTCTAGGGCTTGATAGAGACTAAACAAAGGTTGTTATAGCATAAAAATGCCCATCTAGATGTGTTTGTATAGATGGTTCATCGATTGGGCTGATGAGTCAAATTTTATGGCCCTTGTTAGCCAACTTTTACCCCATTCTAAGAGATTTGATTGTGAGAAAAACCTCATTACCACATCTCATCCATCATGATTTAGAGAAATTCCTCCTAGATTTTCTTATTAGACTTATCCCTTTATGTGTAGGAGCTAATGATTAGTCTCTATCCATCACAGTTCTCATGCAATGTGTGACCAAAGTTTTCTTATTTTGCACATTTAGGGATGAGTGAATTCTCTTAAGGGATGCCTGCAACCAACTAAAAATTTTGATTCTAAGGATCAATAAAGATCAAAAAAAGGTTTTTCTAGCATAAAAATTACCATATAGATGCGTTCATGTAAATGATTCATCGATTGGTCTAATGATTCAAATTCTATGGTCCCCACTGACCAAATTTTACCCCATTTTGAGAGATATGGTTGTAAGAGAAACCTCTTTGCCACATCTCATCTATCAAGATATACATAAAATCCTTTTGATATTTCTTAGATGACTTATTCCTCCACATGAAAGATTTGATGGTTTATCTCTAGACCTCATGGTTCTCATAAAATGCATGACTAAAGTTTGCTCTTTTTGCACATTTGAGGATGAGTGAATTCTCTTCAAGAATGCCTCTGACCAACTGTAAATTTTGCTTTTGGAGCCCAACCAAGATTAGACAAAGGTATTTATAGCCTAAAAAACTCATCTAGACATGTTCATGTAGATGGTTCATCGATTAGGCTGATGAGTCAGATTCTACAACCCCCACTGACCAACTTTTACCCATTATGAGAGATTTGGCTATGATAAAAACCTCATTGCCTCATCTCATCCATCATGAGTTAGAAAAATTCCTCTTGAAATTTCTTAGAATACTCATCCTTTAATGTGTAGGAGTTGAAGGTTTATCTCTAGACCTTATGATTCTCATACAATGCATGACTAAAGTTCACTCATTTTGCATATTCAGGGATGAGTGAATTATCTTCAGGAATACCTCTGACCAACTATAACTTTTTATTTCAAGGCCTAACCAAGAATGAACAAAGGTTGTTTTATCCTAAAAATTCCCATCCAAATGTTTTCATGTAGATAATTCATTGATTAGACTAATGAGTTAGATTTTATGGCCCCCATTGACCAATTTTTACCCCATTCTAAGAGATTTACCTACAAGAAAAAGCTCATTACCACACCTCATCTATCATGAGTTAGAGAAATTCCTATTAGGATTTATTATAGGACTTGTACCTCCACATTTAATACCTAATGGTTATTTTCTATCCCTCATGGTTCTCATGAAATTCATGACTCATTTTTTTTCATTTTACACACTTAGGGATGAGTGACTTCTCTTAAGGAATGCCTTCGACCAACTATAACTTTCACCTATAGGGCTTGACCAAGACTAGAAAAAGGTAATTTTAGCCTAAAAATGCCCATCTAAACATGTTTTCATAGATGGTTCATTGATTGGGCTGATGAGTCAAATTTTATGGTCCCCACTGACTATTTTTTACCCCATTTAAAGAGATTTGGCCATGATAAAAACCTCGTTGCCATGTCTCATCCATCATGAGTTAGATAAAATAATTTTAGGATTTATTAGAAGAATTTTCCCTCCATGTGTAGGCAATTATGGTTAGTCTCTATCATTCATGGTTCTCATACAATGTATGACCAAAGTTTTCTTATTTTGCACATTCAAGGACGAGTGAATTCTCTTTAGGAATGCCTCCAACCAACTACCACTTTCACTTTTGAGGCTCAAACAAGAATAGAAAAAGGTATTTATAGCCTAAAAATACCCATTTTGATGTGTTTGCATAGATAGTTCATTGATTAGATTGATGAGTCAAATTTTACGACCCCCACTGGCCAAATTTTACCCCATTTTGATAGATTTAATCATGAAAGAAACCTTATTTCCATGTCTCATCCTTCATGAGTTAGATAAAATCCTCCTAGTTTTTCTTAGATGAATTGTCGTTTCACATGTAGGACCTAATAATTAGTCTCTATCTCTCATGGTTCTCATGTAATACGTGACTGAAGTTCACTCATTTTACACACTTAGGGATGAGTGAATTCTCTTCAGAAATGCCTCTGACCAACTAAAAATTTTACTTCCAAGGTCTGATCAAGACCAGATAGAAGTCATTATATCTTTAAAATGTCCATTTAGATATTCTTGTATAGATTTTTCATTGATTAGACTGATGAGTTAGATTTTATGGCCTCTACTGACCAAATTTTACCCCATTCTAAGAGGTTTAGCCATAAGAGAAACCTCATTTCCATGTCTTGTATGTCATGAGTCAGATAAAATACTCATATGATTTATTATAAGTCTCATCCCTCTATGTGTAGGACCTAAAATTTAGTCTATATCCCTCATAGTTCTCGTGCAACACATGATCAAAGTTTGCTCATTTTTCACACTCAAGAATGAGTGAATTCTCTTCAGGAATGCCTTTGACAAACTGCAACTTTCACTTCTAGTTCCTGATTAAGACCAAATAAAGGTAGTTTTAGCCTTAAAATGCCCATTTAGATGTGTTTGTGTAGATGGTTCATCGATTAGGATAATGACTAAATTTTACCCCATTCTAAGAGATTTGGATATGAGAGAAACCTCATTGCCATATCTCATCCATCATGATTTAAATAAAATCCTCATATGATTTATTAGAGGACTCATTACTCTGTGTGTAAGATATGATGATTAGTTTCAATCTCTCAAGGTTTTCATGTAATGCATGACTGAATTTCACTCATTTTGCACATTCAAGAACGAGGGAATTATCTTCAAGAATGCTTATGACTAACTATAAATTTCACTTCTAAGGCCAAATTGAGACCAGACAAAGGTCATCATAGCCTAAAAATTCCCATTCAGATGTGTTTATGTAGATGGTTCATCAATTGAACTGACAAGTCAG
The DNA here is from genome assembly GCA_037957365.1 of Torreya grandis. Lineage (NCBI taxonomy): Eukaryota > Viridiplantae > Streptophyta > Pinopsida > Cupressales > Taxaceae > Torreya > Torreya grandis. The sequence goes on from JARHVA010000954.1 coordinate 2,982,874, forward strand.
ATTTTATGGCCCCCACTAACTAATTTTTACCTTATTTTAAAAGATTTGGCTACAAGAGAAACCTCATTATCATGTCTCATCTGTCATGAGTTAGATAAAATCCTTCTGATATTTATTAGAGGAATCATCCCTCCATGTGTATGATCTTAAATTTAGTCTTTATCCCTCATGGTTCTCATACAACACATGACCTAAGTTCACTCATTTTGCACACTCAAGGATGAGTGAATTCTCTTCAAGAATAACTCCAACCAACTACAACTTTCACTTCTAGAGCCTGACCAAGACCAAACAAAGGTTGATTTAGCCTAAAAATCCCCATTTGAATGTGTTCATGCAGATGGTTCATTAATTGGGTTGATGAGTCATAATTTATAGTCCCCACCAAGTAACTTTTATCCCATTCTGAGAGTTTTGGCCATGAGAAAAACCTCATTACCATGTCTTATCCATCATGAGTTAGATAAAATCCTCCTAGGCTTTCTTAAAGGAATCATCCCTTCACATGTTGGAGCTAATGGCTAATATCTAACTATTAGACCCCTTTTTATGCTACCTAGTGGATCACACCAACTCAATATATCTTGGCATGAGGCTATCATTATTGATGATTGCTTTTTTTTTGCTTTTGGTGCCAACTAGGAGGATCCCCATGGATCTTGTACAAGTTAGTAAGAAGTTACTTCGTGCTTGAGTTTGAAGTATAATCTCATTGAGTGCTTACACATGGTAGTTGGAGAGTGTAGGTATTAGAGTAGTGGAGTTGATGGAACAATGACCCCCAGTGACAACTTAGCACCTAGTGTGTACCTATCTAACCTAGATCAAAGATGCTCCCCTACATACAAAAATAAGCTTAAACCTAAATAAGGAGGAACAATTAATTCAATGAAGCTCTATAGGATTATCTCTAGGATTATGCATGTATTTTGGTTTAAATCCATCATAAATACTTTGGAGAATCACCATGTATCTCCAAAATTGCATATGAGCTATTGGGCTTGTAGTAGAATCTAGATGAGCATGTGTTCTATTTTATACAAACTATACTCTATATTGATGAACTTTGAGTTAATGGAAATAACATTGCATATTTACTTGATTGTTGATCCATTTCATATAGTTTATCACTATTTTATGATTGTGTCTTAAGTTATATATGAATAATGGCATAATTTTTATTTTTGAATGTATTACAACATAAATGTCTAATCAAAGTCACTAATGGCATCATTATGCCTTATAACAACTTCAATATACTTGTAAAATTGTCTAAGTGTTTTAACCAACATGCATCAAATCCCTAGTAATCATGCTTGGAGTGATAACTTGAAGAATGAACACATAAACATAAGCCATTCCCTTGATTTGAATAATCACCTAAATGATGCTTAACTTTTTATCCCTATGATTTGTGCTATTGAGAGATATAACTAGGTAGACATGAACTTTTGCCATAAGACTTGTGCCCTTGAAAGTTGTGTAACTAGTCCAATCTAGACTTATGCCACCATGACTAGGACTAGTTCCCTTGAATAGGCTTACACCTCTTGATCATATCTAGAATACCATGCATCGGTAGATAACCTAAACCCATTTTGTAATGACTAAATCCAATTGAGACTAAGGTTGTGCTATGTTCCAACTAGCCCAACATGATCCCTAGTCCCTTCATTTCTATGCTTCAAGTGAGCACACAAAGCTTGTACCTTGTGTGAAATTGATGTCAGCATAGTAGCGCATTTAAATGTTGTGCACCATAAACATTTACTATGATTGTGACTAGATATATCAAGTATATAACTCACTTGAATTGATTACTAAGCATGTGACTAATCACATTAGCTAAATGAATAAAATTTTATACAACACTATCCCTCATGATTCTTGTGTAATGCAAGATCAAATTTTGCTCACTTTGCACATTCAAGGATGAGTGAATTATCTTTCAAAATGCCTTTAAGGAATTGTAACTTTCAATTTTGGGGCCTAACTAAGACTAGAGAAAGTTTTTTTTAGCCTAAAAATTCCCATCTAAATGTGTTTGTGTAGACGATTCATTGATTGGGCTCCTTTGACTAATCGAGTACGTGTAAGAGATACCCTATTTTCTATTTTTTTGATAGTGAGGAGAGAGATTGGTTTAAAAATTTCAAAATTGAGTCTATAAAATCCATATGAAGGTTGAAACACCTCTAATGCATTTGTACAAACCTCATAAAAGTATCATTTATTGTAAGAAAACTATATCTTGAGTTTTTGTTAGGAATTAAATGAATTTAAATCAGATTTAATTCACCATAAAATCTTAATTTAAAACACATAAACCAAATTTTAAATGTGTAAAATCAGATTTCTCTATGCACTATTTGCATCATAGAATCAATTCCTCAAATCATAGTAAATGTAGATATAATGGAGAGAATAAAAAATAACAATAACACATAGCACATGTATACTATGGTTCACCCAATGTGGGCTACATCCACTAAGAAAGTACTCAATAAAATCGTAACAAAATAAGAGTAAAAACTCTCCAAAGAGAACCTCTCATAGAGATAGAATATCTCCTACAAAATTTACAAAAGAATTTTTTGAATTACTCATCCAAATGTGAAATCTATCAGCAATGATCCACACATGCTATGCCACATTTTTACCTATTTAATAACATACCACAATATTCTATACCACACCTTGAAAAACAAACATCATCTTGTAAAGTCACACCACCCCTGTATATAAATAAATGAGGAAGAAATCCACCTAAGAAGGAGAAACTCACCATATTTATCCAAGAAGGCCTTATCCATTAAGAAACACAACATCCTCCACCCAGTCAAGCTTATCCACAAGCCCTCCTAAGAAGGAACACACCATCCTTATCTCTCTCCTCCAAAAGGATTACACAACTTATAATGCAAAGAGATAACAACTAACTCCTCAAAACAAGGAAGTCAATCCCACTTCCAATAAAAATGGAAGTCAACATGGAAATAAGAAAAAATAATAATTAATTTCCTAAAATAAGAAAATCAATCCCACTTCCACAAAACATGGAAGTCACCAAAGAAATTATTAAAAAATATTTAATAATATTCTACTCACATGTGGAGTACATGAAAAATGTGCTCCCCACATTTATGGAGATCTCTAAGCCCTCAAAATGTTCCACCATGGTCATGTGATAGTTCCAAAGGGCTCCACACTCAACAATCTCCAACTTGGAGACCATTTCTCCTAAACATAATCTATCACTACTCCATGACCACTAAGGCCAACTAAATCTAAGCATAGTCTCAATTTGTCTAATGTGACCACCTTATATTAGTGTAGGTTTTTATTTTTCCCTATTTTTTAATTAGGAAAATTGTATTTCTTGTGCTTACATGGAGTTTTCCTACATTTGTGGGATAGGCTAGCTTATGTGGAGATGTGTGTCATAGATGTGTCATAGGTGTCATAAGTAACTCCCTTGATGGGAGTTACTTCTCTATTCTTATCACCTTGTCACCACCTTTCATGGAGGAGTTACAGTCTATTCTTAGGGTGCTTTGACCACCTTTTGTGGAGGAGTTACTTACATGCTCTCCTATATGTATTCTTCACTTTGGCCATCTCATGTTAATCAGATTTTGGTTTTCTCCATTTTGTCTTGTGCAATTTAGCTTCTTGTATAATTTCAAATTGCTTTAGCATCTATGTGGTGTGCACTTGCTTCATCTCATTTGATCACATCTCCATTGCATTTGCATTATCCAAATTTTGGTAACAACTCCGTTATGGTATCAGAGCCACTCTGATAATCGTGTGTGTGGTTATGCTATTCTAAAATTCTTACTTTGCTTTCTTAGTAGTTTTTTTGTTTAACTCTGTTGCTTTGGTAGAGTTTTTTGAAAACTCATGCAAATCCATATGAAAACTTGTTCAAAAATTACTTCTAAGTTAGATTTGCCAAGACATCTTGTCTAGAACTATTGTGGCTTTAGCAAAGGTAGTAGAATTTTTTTTATTTTGGTCATTCTAGAGGAAAAGACAGTGCAGTCTAGCTCCACAACATGCTTATCTCATTGCAAGTTAAAGTTATTCTGATCTGAATCAGTCATTTAAAAAGTGGAGAGAGGCACAGTCCAGTGATAGATCACCCATTTTAGTGCCTTCATTTCTTCTACTCCTGCTTCAAAGAAGGAGTCAGTTGCATATGGGCCTTGGCCTAAGCGACAACCTCAGCTTGTAGGAGTCAGTGGACTATTGTCTGACTATTTGACAAAATTTTGCTATTATCCTTCTACCATGCCAAGCTTCTACAATGCTAGACACTCTTCTGGTCTGTGCCATGCTTCTAAAACTCTAGGCCAAGTCCTTCTAGCTAACTTTTCTTTGTTTTCAAGGTGCCAAGTAGCCGTACGACGTCCAACAGGTTTGTAGTTCATTTTTTTTGTTTTTTTTGAGCAAAATCTGGACTGTGTTTTTTTTGGCACCCTTCCTTGCTTAGCATCCCATGTCGGCCCTTGGACACTTGGCATTCATCAAAACTATCTTTTTATTTATTTTTTTAGTTAAAAAAATTGACTTGTCAAAAAAATTAGTCAATTTGACTGAATATTAAGTTTTTTAGACAGTTTGATAATTTGGGGGTTTACATTTAAAACTTGTATCTTCGCCTGTCGAAGATGAAGGGTGAGGCCCGGGTTGGCAGGAGGCCAATTCCCCCTCACACAAACCTCCTTTGGATTCCTCTTTCCATGTTGAATCCAATGAGTGTTGGAAGGCCACTTTCTCTCTCAAAATAGGCATTTTTTTTAATGTTTTAGTGTTTTTTTGCAAAAACACTAGTTTACGGGAAAATTGGATCTTTAATATCTTGCAAATGGTAGCTCAAATTTGGGTGCCATTTTTTGCAAAAGTGTTTATAATTAAATTATCCATAGTTTAGGCTTGTTATTTGTTAAAAATTCACTAATTTATAAAGTGCCAAAAATTTGGGTCTCCCGAGACGTATTTTCGGTTGAGTCCGACGTCTTGTTTGCTTAAGTCTTGTATTGATTGCTCTAAGACGCATTCTTAGCTGAGCCCGACATATTTTGAGCATGCACTTGCATATTTTAGGGGGATAAATATTTCAAGGAGGTGTGATTGCTTTTCATAACTTGCAAATTTTTACTTTCATTCTCTTTTCTACATAATTTCACAACTTGCAATCAACACAACTTTACCTAAATTTAGCTTAAAATGGATTATTTTCAACTTAAACCCCTAACACCCTTCAACTATCATGAATGGAAGGTTAAAATGTCAATCATTCTTAGAAGCAAAGGGTTGTATAGGATCACCATGGGTACTGAAGTAGAACCCAACACTGATGTTGAAAAGGTCCAGTGGTACAATCGTAGTGATGAAGCCTATGGATTACTGAGCTTGTCTATGTCTCCAAAACTTCTCTTCCATTTATAAACCTCCAAGACTCCAAAATATATATGGGACACCTTAGAACTCTTATTTGGAAAGTTTGATGAGATGAGAGGTCATGAGGTCGAAAGTGAACTCATAAGTCTAAGTCCTAGCAACTTTGACACCCTACAAGACTTCTTCACTAAGTTTAAGGCCCTTATATTGCAATTGAAAGAATGTGGGATAGAGAAGAAAGATGATCAACTCATCCTTTCTATTCTCACAAAGTTAGGTCCAAGCTATTCAGTCTTTGTCTCCACTTTCCATGCCATAAAAAGTGCCCTTGGCACTACATGGAAAATGCCTTCTTTGGATTCATTCATTGCCGACTTGACTAGGGAGGAAGATAAGCTAATTAAAATGGGCATAATGAAGTCTACTCAACCCCAAGATTTGATAGCTGGAAATGGTAAGGATAAGACTTCAATAAAGGAAAATAAGAAAAAGAACAAGGACCATGAGAAGAAGAAAGAAAACAACAATCCTGCCAAAAACAACATTGAGTCTTCCTCCTCCAATGCTAAACCTAAGAAGGAGAAGGTTAAGTGTGCCTCTTGTAAAAATATAGGGCATGATGAACACAAATGCATGAAGAAACAAATAGATCACCTAACTCATCTTCTAGAGAAAAACAACATAGGTGTTCCTAAGTCAATCAATCAGAATTCATTTACCCAAGATTCTACTAAGGCAAAAGGCAAGGGTAAAGAGAAAGAAAAGGGCAAGGCCCTTGTAGCTACTATAGCTTCTACATCATCATGGGTCATTGATTTGGGTGCTTCTCACCACATGGGCTCTTCACTTGTTGAGTTTTCATCTTTAGAGCCTTGTAGCATGACTTTAATTAGTTTGGGTGATGACACATCAGTTTCTATTGCAGGGAGAGGGTCAGTTGAAATGGAAGGATGAACATTCAATAATGTTCTAAGTGTTCCTTCTCTTTCAACCAATCTCTTATTACTATACCAAATCACTCACATTGGTTAGGGCATGAGAGGTTATTTTTTACCAAATTTAGTGGCTATCAGGGAGTTGCATAGGGATACTACAGTGGCAGTGGGTAGGGTAGATCACCAAGCAAGGTTATACACCTTACATTTTGCATCTGATTCTTCTCCAATAGCATTGCTGACTCATTTAGATGGAGTTAGTAAATTATGGCATGAGTGGTTTGGCCACCTTAACTACCGCTACCTTGAGCAACTTTGCAAAAATGACATGGTCATTGGCTTGTCTCGTGTCCAATTCTCAAAAGGACTTTGTAAGGGGTGCTCCCTTGGGAAGCATCTCGAAGCAAAATTTGACAAAGGCAAGGCTTGGAGGGCTTCAAAAACTTTGGAGTTAGTCCACAGTGATGTATTGGGATCCTTTTCCAAACCATCTTTCACAAGGGCCAAGTACATCCTCACTTTTATTGATGATTCTCTAGGTACACTTAGATATATTTTCTCAAATAAAAGTCTAAAGTGTTTGAAAATTTTCTAGACTTCAAGGCTCTTGTTGAGAAATAGAGTGAGAAATCCATCAAGGTCCTTCAAGCTGATAATGAAGGGGAGTATGTTAGCAATAGGTTTGAGTAGTTTTGCACCATAGAGGGGATTGATTTGCAGTGCACAATCATTTATAGTCCTTCACATAATGAGGTTGTAGAACACAAAAATAGGTTCTTGAAAGAGATGGGTAGCTGTATGATTCACTCCAAATCCTTAACACCATAGTACTAGGCCGAAGCCATCAATTGTGCTTACTACATTCAAAATAGGGTTCCTCACAAAGCTTTGAAAGGGATAACACCCTTTGAAGCTTGGCATAAAAGGAAACTTGATGTTGAGCACCTCAGGGTTTTTGGATCCCCAGCCATGGCCCGTAATCTAAAGAAGAAATGCAAAGCTATGGAATGTCAGTCCAAGCCTTGCATCTTTGTAGGATATCCACATGGTATTAAGGGATATCACCTTCTATATCCAGTCACTCATGAGTTGTTCATCAAGAGAAGTGTCCACTTTTAGGAGAGTCCTAGAGACTCAACACATGGCACTTCTTCTCCCTCATCAGATCTACTTCTTCATGATGATTCCTTGTTAGATTCAGATCAGACATAATAAGTTCTTAAGCTAGAGACTTCTTCTTCTTCTTCTTCAAGTTTAGATAGTGAGGATAGTGATTCAGGGTCATCTGTTGGGGGATCAATCCAACAATAGATTACAATTGTGACAGCAATAAACATGGAATTAAATCAGATTGACAAGTAATTAGAATGATAATAGCAAGAACAAGAGATACAAGAAAACACCCTGAAAACTTGTATTAACAAACTCTTTACAAAAGGAATACAATTGAAGAAAGCTTCTTTCTTCCACACCTCTCCTAGATGTATAGATCTCTCAATAGATCTCTATTCCTCAAGAGCTATCTCTCTCAAGAACAATCAACTCCAACAAGCCTGGATTGATTCAATTCTGTACTGTTCTTCACACACCAATTCTACAATACAATAACTACTACAAAGCTAAGAAGATCTAATTCTTCATATAGAATTAGGAGACTTGAGCATGTACAACCAACAAACAGTTAAACCACTTAAACAAGGGCTCTAAAAATAGTAATGCCAATAATAGAGACGCAAGCTTGAGTCTACAACTCAAACTTATCATGCAAACACTCGCTTCTGTCCACGAAAATAGCTTTTTGGACACACAGGTAACCAACGTCGGTTCCTGCTGCTTGTCTGTGACCGCCATCGGTCGACCTTTTGCCGACGTCGGCATCTCTGCAACTGCCTGTGATCAACATCGATCGCTCTTGACCGATGCCGATGTCTGTGTAGACCTGAACCTGATAATGAATGCTTCTTGGTGAAGTTTTTAGCTCCACACCCTAACATCATCCACCTCTAGTCAGTCAGAGGATGAGGAGTTAACACCTAACTTGCCCACTTTTGGGCCACTTTGGGCTAGACAGACACTTAAGAGTGTTGGCACTTGGGTAGGAGATCCTATAGATGACAAATGTACTAGGGGGGATTTTCAGAGAGATCCACATGCCTTCTTTGCTTTAGTTTTGGATCCACAGACTTTTTGAGAGCCATTGGGAGTACTTGAGTGGGATAGTGCTATGGAGGAAGAATATTATTCCTTAATCAAAAATCACACTTGGGATTTGACTTCACTTCCTAAGGGAAGAAAGATGGTTCGATGTAGATGGATATATCGAACCAAGTTTGTAGCAAATGGGTCAGTTGATAAGTACAAGGCACGATTGGTCATCAAGGGTTTCTCATAGGTGGAAGGCATTGACTACTCAAAGACCTTTGCACCCATTGCAAAGATGACTTCTATCTAACTCACCTTGGCTATTGCTATAGAACATGGTTAGGATGTGCACTAGATGGATGTGAAGAGTGCCTTTCTTCACAGAGACCTAGAGGAGGATATCTACATGGAGCATCCACTAGGATTTGTTTAGGATTCTTCCTTAGTATGCAGACTTAGGAAATCTATCTATGGCCTCAAATAGGCCCCTTGAGCTTGGTATGCCAAGATGGATTCCTTCCTTCTCATAGCGGGTTTCACTAGGTGCCATTCTGATCACAATGTCTACTTCTTACGATAGGATGATTCGCTCCTAGTTTTGGTTTTATATGTTGATGACCTTTTGATCACCAGGAGTTCTTCATCAGCTATTGTATCGGTGAAGGCATCTCTCCTAGATAGATTTGACATGACAGACTTGGGATTGTTGCACTACTTCCTTGGCATCAAAATCTCACAGTCAGATTCAAGGATTTCTCTTGCATAGCCTAAGTATGCTCTTGACTTATTGGCTCAGTTTCACATGGCTGATTGCAAACCATCTCTGATTCCATTTCTATCAAGAGTCAAGCTTGAGGCTAACTGTTCTTCACCATTGGTTGATGCCACTTGATATCGACAACTTGTTGGTAGTCTCATCTACTTGACTCACACTAGGCCTGACATATCATATACAGTGGGACTTGTCTCCAGATTCATGCAGGAACCTCATCAGTTGCATTGGAAAGCAGCTAAGAGGATCTTGCATTAAATACAAGGTTCACAAAGATATGAGATTCATTACAGAATTTGACATAGAGGTTGACATGGTTAGATATATAGATTCAGACTAGGCTGGTGATTCACAAACTCATAAGTCCACTTCTGGTTATAGTTTCTCTCTAGGTTCTAGTCCTATCAGTTGGTCTAGCAAGAAGCAAAATGCTATTGCTATATCATCCATAGAATCAGAGTACAAGCGAGCTATTAATGCAACTAATGAGGCTATTTGGCTTTAGGGGATTCTTTTTGAATTTGGAATTCTTATCAGGCAACCCACGATCATTTATTGTGACAATCAGAGTACCATTCAAATTTGTAGGAATCTAGTTCAGCACTAGTGGACCAAGCACATAGAGATTCACATGCATTTCATTTGATAGGTTATTCATAGTTAGGTCATTGACTTGATATTTTGCTAGTCTTCAAAGCAGGTTGCAGACATCTTCACCAAACCTTTCACTGAGAGCAAGTTCTTTCATCTATGAGCTCTTCTTGGGGTGTAGTCTACATCTATAGTAGCATCATCTTCAGGGGGGCCTTCTAGCCTCTTCTTTTCTTTCATGTCTCTCTTTTGGGGGGGATTTTTTTCCTATGAGTTTTCTCCTTTTCTCTATCTTATGGGAGACTGCATTTGTACATGGGTACCTCATCAGGCCTAGTTGTCGAGACCCATTTTATATTTCCACACTGCCCACCTAAGCTGTGCTTATGGGGGGTATTAGTGTAGGTTTTTATTTTTCCCTATTTTTTAATTAGGGAAATTATATTTCTTGTGCTTACATGGAGTTTTCCTACATTTATGGGATAGGCTAGCTTATGTGGAGATGTGTGTCATAGATGTGTCATAAGAATGTCATAAGTAACTCCCTTGATGGGAATTACTTCTCTATTCTTAGCACCTTGTCACCACCTTTCATGGAGGAGTTACAGTCTATTCTTGGGATGCCTTGACCACCTTTTGTGGAGGAGTTACTTAAGTACTCTCCTATATGTATTCTTCACTTTGGCCATCTCATGTTAATCAGATTTTGGTTTTCTCCATTTTGTCTTGTGTAATTTAGCTTCTTGTATAATTTCAAATTGCTTTAGCATCTATGTGGTGTGCACTTTCTTCATCTCTTGTGATCACGTCTCCATTGCATTCACATTATCCAGATTCTGGCAACAACTCCGATACCTTAGTCATCATATCTATAAGATTCTAGCTAGTATGAATCTTTTCTAGCTTCACCAAGTTCTCCTCTAAATCTATCACAATTAAGTGATAATGTAATTTAATGAGTTTTATCCTCAAGTGGAAAGTGAAGTTCTTTTCTAAATGATTATCACTATGTAGTCTCCCAACTTTCTGCTCATACCCCAACTCTTGAAACAACTGTTGTAACTGAATCATATTCTTTCTAGCCTCTATGGTAGCAACATACTCTACCTTTGTGGTTGAAAAATACACAACCTTTTATATCCTTGAAATCCAACTAACCACTATATCTCCAATAGTATATATATATATATATATATCATACTCTTCTTGTTATTAATATCCCCTACCATATCCAAGTCCACATAACTATGAAAAGTAGTATTTGATCCATCATAACATAATGCAACATATATGGTTCCTCTCAAGTACTGAAGAATCCATTTCAGTGCTTGTAAATTCTCAAAACTAAGATCACTCATATACCTACTCATAACTCCCACTGCATGGGCAATATTTGACCTAGTATAAACCATGGCATACATCAAACTGCCAACTTTTGATGAGAAAGGTACCTTGGACATCTTAATATTTTCAACCTCCATCTTGGGACACTTATCCTTTGATAATATAAAGTGGCCTACCAAAATATTACCAATATATTTAACATCCAACATGCTAAACCTTTCCAATATTTTATTCACATACTCTGATTAAGACAAAATCAGCTTTCTCTCCTTTTTGTCATGAGTAATCCTCATATCAAGGATTTAATTTGATGCATCTAAATCCTTCATAGAAAGTGAGTCACTAAGTTGTTTCTTAAGTATATGAATATGTTGTATGTTCTTTCTTACAACTAACATGTCATCCACATACAAGCATAATATAATAAAATAAACATCATCAAAATGTTTGATGTACACAGAATGTTTAGAATTAAACCTTTGGAAACCTCGTTCCAACATAAGACAATCAAATTTATTATACCAATGATATGGAGCTTTTTTTAGGCCATACAAGCTCTTATTTAGTATTCATACATAATTCTCCTTCCTTTTGACCTCATATCCCTATGGCTACTTCATATACAACTCTTCATCCAAATCACCATGAAAAAAATTAGTTTTCACATCTAATTGTTCTAGGTGCAAATCCTCAACTGTAACTAAACAAGGAATAGCTGTAATAGAAGTCATTTTTACAATAAGAGAAAAAATCTCATCAAAATCAATAACTAATTTTTGTGCAAACTCCTTGACAACTATTCTAGCCTTATACCTTTTTCTACCTTCATCTTCTTTTTTTATTTTGTATAACCACTTGTTTGGCAATGCACTCTTGCCCTTGGGTAGCCTTTCCAAATCCCACATTTGGTTCTCCATAAGAGATATATGATCCTCATCCATTGCTTGATCCCACTTCTTTCTGGCATCTACCTGCATTGCTTCCTCATAACACTTTGGTTATCCATTGTTAGTGAGTAATAAATAATTCAAAGGAGAAAAATGTTTAGGTGTTATTCTTACCCTAGAAGACCTTCTTACCATAGGAGTTTGGGGTCCTTATGTAGAAGGTTACTAAACTAATTCATTTGATACTTTGCCATCTGTAATGTCATCCAATACTATGTACTCTTTCTATTCTTATTCATGTTCTTGCAATTGATTCTTATACATGACTTTTTCATTAAAGATTAAATATCTAGACCAAACTATTCTCTTATCTCTAATGCTCCATAGAGAGAAACCAAAGTCATCCTCACCATAACTAATAAATGTGCATTTTTCTGATTTTGCCTCTAACTTGGTCCTATCCTCTTTCTTAACAAGAGTAAAAGCCTCACATCTAAAGAATCTAAGTAAATAAAAATAAACAGTCTGAATTTGATCTCTTCTCCCATAGCTCCCACTCAAGATAATAACCCTTCCTGTGATTTATCACTTCAAAAAAAACACCACCAAAGATCTGATACCAGTTGTTAAGAATTAAATTAATTCAAATAATATCTAATTCACCATAAAATCTTAATTTAAAACACATAAACTAGATTTTAAATGTGTAAAATTAGATTTCTATATACACTACTTGCATCACAAAATCAATTCCTCAAATCATAGTAAATATAGCTATAATGGAGAAAATAAAAAATAGAAATAATACATAACATAGTTATACCATGGTTCACCTAATGTGGGATACATACACTAAGAAAGTCCTCAATAAAATTGTAACAAAACAAGAGTACAAACTCTCTAAAGAGAACCTCTCACAGAGATAAAATATCTCTTCTAGAATTTGTAAAATAATTCTTTGAATTGTTGATCCAAATCTGAAATATATCAACAATCATACACACATGCTAAGCCACAATAGTACCTATTTAATAACATACCATAAGATGTTATACCATACCCTATAAAACAAACATCATCTTGTAAAGTCACACCACCCCTGTATATAAACAAATGAGGAAGAAATCCACCCAAGAAGGAGAAACTCACCATCCTTATCAAAGAAGGCCTTATCCACAAAAAAACATGTCATCCTCCACCTAGTCAATCTTATCCACAAGCCCTCCTAATAAGAAACATGCCATCCTTATCTCTCCCCTCCAAAAGGTTTACACAACTTATAATGGAAAGAGATAACAACCAACTCCTTGAAACAAGTAAGTCAATCCCACTTCCAATAAACATGGAAGTCAACATGGAAATAAGAAAAAATAACAATTAATTCCCTAAAATAAGGAAATCAATCCCACTTCCACAAAACATGGAAGTCATCATATAAATTATTAAAAAAAATTAATAATATTCTAGTCACATGTGGAGTACATGAAAAATGCACTCCCCACATTTGTGGAGCTCTCTAAGCCCCCAAAATGTTCCACCATGGTCATGTGATAGCCCTAAAGGGCTCCACACTCAACATTTTTGACCTACTAGAGTGTAATTAGGTGTAATAGACAAAACATGATTTTATGAATTTTTGGGTAAAATATTAAAAGTGGAAATCCAAACCTTTTATCTGAGCATTGATAATTCATAAAATATCTAAAGACATATGTCTAAGGTGTCTTGAAGTGATAATTCAATAGAAAATTGGTTTTGTCATGTTAGATCTAATTGAAGTGCTAATTAAATATACATATATCTAAGGTGTCTATGAGAGGTTTTTGATAAAATTCTTTGTAACAAACCTTCTGAAGTGTTGCAAAAGTTGAGTCACCTACAAAATATTTTGATAAAGTACTTTACATTGATATATACCCCTATTTTCAAATATTTTTTGTTTTGATCCTTTTGAGGCATTTAGGCTTATTAGCTTGTAGAGAGCTTTGTTTTGATCCTTTTAAGGCATTTGGGCTTATTTAGGATTCATCATTCTCCCAAATTTATTTATGATAGAAAGGGTTTTTTGTAAATAAACCAAATATATGTGGTGTTTACTACATAGTACATTGGAATAAATTCAAGATCTAGGAAGAATCCATTATGTGGCTTTAATAACTTGTCAACTTTTTGTTATTGGGACATTGATTTCATTGATCACACTATAAACTCTTACTTTCTTTCCTACACAAGTGTTTTAAGACAAACCATGAGCAATATGAAACTATGCACATGCATGATTAGTTTATGACATTTTTTAGAAGAGACCAACATGACTTTGGTTAGTAGAGTTGACTATAAGAGGTTGAAGAAGCAATATTTTGGGTGTACATCCCAATTTTTTTGTTTTGATTGATATATGTAGAATCTTAGTCATACAAGTACAACCTCCCTAATTATATGATATAGACTTCAAGAGGCATAATGTTAGAAGTGATGGTGCCATCCATAGGCTAAAATTTATACTAGAATGTGCATTGCATCCAAACCTATATATTTGTACCTTATTGAATCCACCACAAGGATTATAGATTGTAATGCACAATAGTGGGAAGACCAAGTTATTGGGTTGTAGATAGTATGATGATGTTATTATTGACCAAATTAGACCCCAAGTCAAATTTGGGTCAAACCCTACTATTTTGAACTTTTATATAAATTTTAATATGTCCTATGGGATTATCTATTGTCCTGCATGTCTCACTTACCCTTTCCTTAGTCCTTGCTGAAATCCATCCTCCTTGTACTTACTAGATCAACCAAAGTCAAAATTGGTCAAACCTAGTCAAACTTAGTCAAAGTGCCAAATTGTATTGAAAATGTCATAAAATGGTATTTTAATTGTTTCAAGGTGTCTTCAAGTCAAAAATTAGCCATTTGCTAGGTTTTATGAGGTAAAATAGTCATTTGGCCACTTTTCTAGCTAATTAACTGACTTGTACAGATGGAGGGAGTTAAAAAATATGTCATAAAGGTGGATATCAACATGGATAAGGTCAAATCATATCATAATCAATCAGGTGATATTTATAAGTTTGTTATGATCATGAAATGGTAGTTTTTCCTCAAAAATATGAGCTTTTAAACACTTATACAGACTTCTCAAGTCCATCATCAGTTGAAAACGTGGTGGAATGACTTTTCACCTCCCCATAGGTAATATTCATGTTTTATTTTTAGATAATTGCATAAAAGATCCATTTCCAACTTGTTTTCCTCTATTTTCACTTGGCAAGCAAAGGAAGGGCAAATTCAATCACTTGCTATAGGCCGTACAAGTGGACTTGGGAAGAGTTATTATAGGGGTGGATAGTAATTTGAATGCACTTAAATTTCATATTAATAATTTAAAATTTTGTGCCTCTTCCTTTATGAACAATTAGTTTGACTCCAGGTAGCTTTTTATGAAATTGCATTCAAAAGGGGTATAAGTTTTCATCTATTTCTTGATTTCAAGATTCCATAGAGATGTGTGGGTTTGATGAAGTGTTTTAAAGTGTGAATAGGACCTTTATAATGGTGTTTCCATCATCCAAAACTTATCTCTTAATGTTTTTGAAGGAGATTTCCAAAATTATGCTTATTTTTTAAGTGGGTAGCCATGTATGGGCAACTTGAGTTTTATCAACGTGGAAAGAGGATCTTGAAGATGTTTAAAATTCTTGGTTTAATGTTTTAAAATTTATCTAATTTAATTATGTTGTGAAAGATAAAATTAGCATACTCTTCCAATGCCAAATTGCCTAATTTCCTTGTTCACTGCCTAGTCTACTCACAATCAGCTTATGCTTGAGTCTTAAAGGTTTGCATGGAGGTGAAAAAAGTGAAAGAGATGATGGGTTTTATTTTTAAAGTCCTAACATACTAAAAGGTTCATAGTGTTCATGCCATGAGAGTTAGAATGCTATGCTAAGTGGAATTTTCTTTCAAAACAATGATGGGATTGTATTGGTTCTTTTGTCCATGAAAGTTACAGATAGAGATCCTTGAGCTTTTGTGAATTAAAAATTGTCATGATAGAAGTAATTTCCATTGAGATTAGTTAATTCATCTAATATCCCTATCCACCCATAATAAATATGTCAATTTTAAGGATCAAAGGAGGAGTGGAGATGATATTTTCAAGGTCTCAAAGTTGTCAAAAACCCACTAAAAAGGGGTAGTGATATCTATAGGACATTGATTGGAAAATGGTTTTACATTTCAACTTTACAATCCTAAGCTATGACACTAATCTTGATCAATCCAAACTAGTTCAAATAGCATTCATGATACAAGAGTTCAAAGAAGGTATTAATTTTGATGTTTTGATCACTAATGTACCCTTCCTTGTCTGTACACAAGCCTACGAAGGGTCATCTATAATAGGCTTGGGTAATATCTTGTCTAAATTTGGAATATAGTAACTAATTTGGAGGTTTAGAGTGAGTTTATTACTTTAAATACACTATACCTAAAGTGAAAGGATGATTCCATTAACCACATGACCTAGGTGATCTCAAATTAACCTATATGCAGCCTAACACATAGTCAAGTGAGGCATGTTGGCAGTGAGGAACAAATTTGGAGTTTGAAATTGGTTTGGAGTTATTAAAGTGGATTAAGGTGAAATTTAAGTGAGAATAAATATCAAGGAACTTAGGAGTAAACTTATACAACATGAATAAAGCCTAATTCCAAACCCCAAGCACACATATAGGCCTGTCTCAATCTAAGCAGGTAGAGGGGTATAATAGTTGACTTAAGCATTAAATGATATGGTTTGAAGGCCTCTAAGTAAAGATAAAGCATGAATATGGTATATAACCTAGGAAACATGAATATTAGGTCTAAAAACATCAAATAAAGCTTAAACCAAGATATACGGGTAGGTTTTGAAGTGTCTTAGTCCACATAACTAGAGTCTTGATCTTGAAGATGAAATATACATGGGTGTAAGGGATGGAGATTATCACTATAAAAATGATGAATTAATTCCTAAATAATCATAGTTAACATAAAATAATTTTTATATTATGTTTCTAAATCCAAACCAAGCTCATAATAGCCTACAACTAGGTCACAAAATACGGTTTCCCTTCCTTTATAGTCATAGAATTTTTCTATCTCAAGAGCATGGAAGGTGTTTAAGGGGAAATTAGGATATAAAATGGTTGGAATAAATCATTTTAGGAATAAATAACCCTCATATGTCATGGAAAATAAAAATATAACCTTCATTTCCTACAAGCACAACCTCTACCCTGCCTACCTTCATTAGGCTACTTTGTTCAACATCTACCTTGGAAATGTAAATAGTTTGATGATAAAAACATGGATTTGAGCACTCAAATTTGGTAAATAAAATAATTGTGACATAAAAGACACTCTTATATGATCAATTTTCTAATTCCAATAGAGAAAACCCCATCTATGTTGTCTTAGAGTAGGGGCAGTTTTCCATGCGTAAAGAAGACAATTTTAGGGAAAATAGTGAAATTGGTGACCAATATGAAATTATACATTGTATGATGGTTTGATAAGCTGTATAAAACCCCTATAAATCTATAAAACCTTTCCATAATTTTTGAGGGCAAATAAGGTACCCTACACAAGGAGGGTTACAATAACGTGTGAAAGAAACCTTTGGGCCTAGAGGCCAAACTAAGGATCACGTGAATTTTTATCCTTGTAAATGATTTACACATAAAAAATTCATGATTTAAGAGGTATGTGATAATTTTTTAAGACATTAAGATCCAAAGGAATCCATTTGAGATCCATTTTGAGTCTAAAGTAGTAGGCAAGCTCATTGGTAAGGCACAAACCTAATGCCAATAAGTGGTAAATTTAATTTCTAGTTCCAAGGGAGATATTACAATGACTGAGGAATGTTCATGTGACATATAAAAAGGTTTTTTAACCACCTTTTTCAATAAAATCCATCATAAAGCCATTTATTGGCTTAAAAGCTCTCAAACCCTCACATAATGCACAAATTGACTTGAGATGCTAAGTTCGAATGCTCATAAATTTCATGAGATTATGCACGGTACCTAGAGATTATTGGAGGTTTTATGAAATTTCCTTAAGGATCCCTCAATGTCATTTTCAAGAATCTCTAATGTGCATCCTTTATGAACAATCCATTAAGGGCTAATGCACTCTAGACCCGCCAAGAAGCCTGATTTGAACCTGTTGAGAGAAAGGCCAACAAAATCACTAAAATGGATGTTTAAAGCCTTAAAATAATTAGGATGACATTTATAAATTTCCTAATATCCACCTCATGCCACTGGTCCATACCCTTAAGTATAGGGTTGTATGGAATAGGCCAAGAAAGAGCATTTAATGCTAGAATAGGGATTTGTACAAATAATTAGGAGCTCAAATTCAACATGAGGAATTTTTAGGAGATGAATAAAGTGAATCATAGGATAATTTATTATTTCACACGTGTGGGAGCACAAAATGAGCATTTTTTGTCCTCTAGGCTAAAAAGGCCTAATTAAGCATAATTGGGAGGATTAATTGATCTAAAAAACATACTTGCCTTGAGTTTAGCACCATGAAACTTGAAAAAGAGTAAAATTATGGAAAAGGGTACTAAAAAATTGTCTCACTTAATCTTTAAAGTCTGTACATTCTTCTATATAAAGAGACTTGTGTAAAAAAAGGGCTACAAAAAGACAAGGCCTAATGAAGGCTCTATAGGCAAAATGGGGTCTTAGTGAGAGATTGATGATTCTAAATGGATTTTTTTCAGTATGATATGATTATAATAATCCTTTCATGAATAAAAATTACACCAATTGAGATAAATCCAAATTTTATCTATTTTGGCCAAATTAGGCCTAATGAGACAAGGAGGCCTTGTCGCACCTAAAAGAATTGATGATTACAACTAATGTAACTATTTGATATGCTTAAAGATGATTTAAAAGTGTCTTTTATATTAAAATATAAATATCCACGAGATATCATGATCAAACACTTGAATTTTTCCACTTGTCAAGAAGGAGTTTCAAGACTTAAAGATGCTTATGAAGAGTTTCAATGCCACATGTGAGGAAGGTGCTCAGTTTGGGATGAACACATGTACACATCAGTTACTTGATATCTCCTCCACATTATTTTCATGAAACACTTGTACCTAACCTATTTTGAAGTTTTCTTGAAATCCCATCATGAATTATGTTTCACAAGAGAGAATGATTGAGAAGATTGCTAAACCACACTTGGAGAAGAGGCTAATTTTGGATAGAGTGATGTGAAAATCAGTTTCATGAATCTTATTACACCTCATTAACATGAATTTTAACTGATTTATACCTTTTTACACTTGTATTTGTGCCTCTTTAACTTCTTTTCTCTCTCTTTTCTTCCAAATTCTATAAATGTGAGCCATCTTGGCTATTATAAAGGAGACCATAGCTAGTGTGCCGAGGCCCTACTGGTATGAAATTGCATTTTGTATTTAAATATTGAATAAAATTATGATTTTAAGTTAAGAACATTTTATCTAAGTGTGTGAGTGATTTATAGTGGAGCTAAGTGATGGTGTCATCCTTACTCCTCTTTATCCTTCATGTTTAAGCAAGAGTTTTGATTTTAACAGTTCATGTGAAGTGTATGAATGTACTAGGATCATCTTCAAGTATGAAATTGTCTCTATGGTGTAAAATCTACCCATATATTATTTATCTTGTCAATTATCCTATGTATGCCTACCTTCACATTGAAACACTATGTTAGGATCCTTTAATGCCTAGAAAGGGTAAAGCACTTAATTGGTATAGGACAATGGGAGGTGGTTTTATTACTAATTGGGATGGCTTTGGAGAGTTGTTGGTAAATAGGTTTGAGAATAAGAGTGACCACATTTCACTAATCCATCAACTAAATGTGATAAAGAGAGGTCCTAATGAATCTATGGGAGATTTCAATGAAATATTTCAAATAACATGGCATAGGTTACCACCTATCATGAGACCCCCTCTAAGCTTTGTGTTCCCCACTTATCTCAAGGCTATTGGCACTAATGTGGTAGTAATGTTGTAATCAATGGGAGGTTTTACTCTACTTGATGTATATGAGATAGATAATGAAGTTGAGAATAGTTTGATACTAGCTAGGAAATTATCCCTAAGTGTTGCTATGCCTTTGTTATCTCATAGCTAATTTGAAACCCCAAGTGTAGATAAAGTTATCAATGCCAATTTCAAGTATATAATCACTCCTAATAAGGTGGATAATGATATAAACAAAGATTAAATGATCAATTCATTACAAGCTCATCTCAAACAAGCTCAATCGTAAGTAATTACTCCACCCAATCCCCAATATAATCACCAGGGTCATCAAGTTTTCAATAGGCAGCCTAATACCTATAATCCTAATTCCATTCCATCCATAATTTCTATTGTTCTAGTCCATACCAACCTGGTTCAAGGAGAGGAAAATTTGGATTATTGGGGATAATCTCAAGGTCAATTTATAAATGATGGTGGAGGAGGTTGTCAAGCCTTAGTGGCACAAAAAAGAGCTACTCCTTACCTCACATCAGAAGAATAAAATCTCATGCAAAGGGATGCTCATGGAGAAGGTAGCAGCCAAGGTACCATTCTTATGAACTTTCAAAGGGAAGAAAACTATGTGAACAAGGTTGAAAAATCACCTAAGGAATTATTATTTAGTACCTCTTCTCTATTACCTTCACAAACTAAAGATCAGCTAATTTTTCCTAAGACTCTCCAAGAGTTGGAAGATGATGCTACCATAGATGAGTCCCTTTAATATGATACCTCAAGTAGCTATGATGAAGATATTGTCCTTGGTACACCTATTCACCCTAATGGATCAGTCTTTGAGCTTGAGGAAGGAGATAATGATATGAATGATGATGATGATCAACTTGCAACACAAGATCAAGAAGAGGCACTCATTAGCCAATATGATGTTCCACAAGAGATTGTTAAGAACATTGATAAACTTCAAGTATTTTCTATTGATCACAAAGATTTGAAATTTTGGGATGATCTTCAAAAATTTTGCTTGAGCTTGGATGATGCATCTCCACTTCATGAAGAGACTGAAAAGAGTTTTGAAAGAGATGTTGTAGTTGAACCTATTGAAGATCATAAAGCACCTCCAAAAGAAGAGCAAGGTAAGCATGATTCATCTCAAGAAGATCAAATGCATAATATGGATGGAGAATACAAGGTGCCAAGAGAGGTAGTAAGTTTTGAAGAACCTCTCCCATGCATTCAACTTCTAGAAACATGAAAGTGTTATGAAGAACTTCCTTTTCAAAATGAAAACAACCTTGATGATGAAAAGCCACTTGAGGTTGAGGTTGAATGTGAAGATAAAAATGAGTCTATAATCAATGGAAAACCACTTGAACCAAGGACTATGGTTGCCATTCAAATCAATCAAGAGGAGTATGTTTCTATTGAACACATGTTCTTGGCTGTGAAACTAGATGAAGTGAATGTAAGCACCATGGGAAGTATGCAAGGTGTTGAACAAACAAGGATAAGACCTAAGTGGTAGCTTGCACACTCTTCTAGTCCACTTCAAGGAGATGGTATGAAAAGCTTTATTTTTTATTCAAGAGGATCAATTATTTCTATTTATTTTGTACACTTTAGAGTGTGTTTGTTTCAATGTTTCCTAAGTGCTTTAGAGCACAAGTGTGTTTCCTTTCCTTTATTTGGTGTGGGTCAATCAACTTGTGTCAACCAACTAGTTTCCCTTGATCCAAAGGTCTATTTCAGTCAATTAGAGTGCTCATATGTGTGACTACATACCCAATGGAAGGATTAGGCAACTGGTCTTAGGCATAACAGGCATGCCACCCTTGGGAATTACCAAGAATGTTGACCAAATTTGACCCTAAGTCAAATTTGGGTCAACCTATACTATTTTTAACTTTTATATAAAGTTTAATATGTCCCATGTGGTTATCTATTATCCTACATATCTCACTTACCCTTTCCCTAGTCCTTGCTAAAACCCATCCTCCTTATACTAGCTCGATCAACCAAAGTCAACATTGGTCAAACCTAGTCAAACTTAGTAAAAGTGCCAAATTGTATTGAAAATGTCCTAAAATGGTCTTTGAATTATTTAAATGTGTTTTTAACTCACAAATTGGCCATTTTATAGGTTTCATGAGGTAAAAGAATCATTTGGCCACTTTTCTAGCTAATTAATTAACTTGTATAGATGATGGGAGTTACAAAATATGTCATCAAGTGGATATAAATGTGGATAAGGTCAAATCATGTCATAATTAGTTAGGTGATAGTTATAAGTCTGTTATGATCATGAAATGGTAGTTTCTCCTAAAAAATAGGAGCTTTTAAACATTTGTACAGACTTCTCAAGTCCATCAGAAATTGAAAACGTGGTGGAGTGACTCTTCACCTCCCCATAGGTCATCTTCATGTTTGGTTTGTAGATAATGACATAAAATATCTATTTCCAACTTCTTTTCCTCCATTTTCATTGGGTAACCCAAGGAAGGGAAAATTCAATCACTTGATATAAGCCATATAAGAGGAATTGGAAAGATTGATTATGGGGGTGGATATTACTCTAATGCACTTCAATTTCACAGTAATTAGTTTAAATCTGGTACCTTCTCCTTTATGAACAATCAGTTTGACTCCAGGCAACTTTTTATGAAATTACATTTAAGAGGGGTATAAGTTTTCATGTGTTTATTACTTTCAAGAATCCATGGAGCTATGTGGGTTTAATGAAGTCTTTTCAGTTGGGAATAGGCCCTTTCCAAATGTTTTTCTATCATTCAAAACTTCTCTCTTAATGTTTTTGAAGGATATTTCAAAAATTATGCTTGTTTTTCAAGTGGGTAGCCATGTATGGGTAACCTAAATTCTTTCAATGTGGAAGGATGATCCTAAAGATGTTTAAAATGTTTGGGTTCATGTTTGAAAATTTATCTCATTTAATTACCTTGTGAAATATCAAATTATCATACTCTTCCAAAGCTATATTGCCAAATTTCTTTGTTCATTGCCTAGTTTGCTCACATTCAGCTTATGCTTCAGTTTCAGAGGTTTGTACGGAGGTGTAAAGAGAGAAAGACATGATGGAGTTAATTTTTGAAGTCCTAACATACCCAAAGGTTCATAGTGTTAATTCTATGAGGGTTAGAATGCTATGCTAAGTATAATTTTCCTTTAAAACAATGATGGGACTGTATTGGTTCTTTTGTCCCTGAAAGTTGCAGACAAATATCCTTGAGCTTTTTTGAATTAACATTTGTCATGATATAAGGAATTAAAAATGAGATTATTTATTTCATATAATATCCTTATCCACCCACAATAAATATGTCAATTTTGAGGAGCAAAGGAGGAGTGGAGATGAGAGTTTCAAGGTCTCCAAGTTGCTAAAAACCCATTGAAAAGGGGTAGTAATATCTACATGACATTGATTGGAAAATGGTTTTTCATTTAAACTTGAAAATATTAATATATGACAATAACATTTATCAATACAAACTAGTTAAAATATCATTCCTAATCTAAGATTTAAAAGAAGATATGAGGTTTGATGTTTTGATCACTAATGTACCCTTCCTTGTCCATATACAGGCCTGGGAAGGGTCATCTACAAGAGGCTTGGGTAAGATATTGTATAAATTGGGAATATAGTAAAAAATTTATAGGTTTATAATGAATTTATTATTTTAAGGACACTATACCTAAAGTGAAAGGATGATTCCATTAACCACATGACCTAGGTGATCTCAAATTAACCTATAGACAACCTAACACACAATCATGTGAGGCATGTTGGCAGTGAGGAAGAAATTTAGAGTTTGAAATTAGTTTGGAGTTATTAAAGTGGATGAAGGTGAAATTAAAGTGAGAAGTGATCTCAAGGAAATTAGGAGTAAACTTATACATCATGAACAAAGGCTAATTCCAAACCCCAAGCACACCTACAGAACTATCTCAGTCCAAGTAGGGAGAGGGGTATAATAGTTAAGAACTTAAACATGAAATGATATGGTTTTAAGGCATATAAGTGAATAAAAATAATAAATATGGTATATGACCTAGGAAAAATGAATAAGATGTCTACAAATGTCAAACAAAGCTTAAACCAAGACACATGCAGGTTTTGAAGTGTCTCAATCCACACAAATAGAGTCTTGATCTTGAGGATGGAAGATACATGGGTGTAAGGGATGGATATTATACCTATAAAAATGATGAATTAATGCCTAAATAATCATAGTGAACATAAAATAAAGCCTTAATTTTTTATGTAAATCCAAACCAAGCTCATAATAGCCTACAACCAAGTCATAAAATAGGGTTTCCCTTCCTTTACAGTCATAGACTTTTTCTATGTCTCAAGAGCATGGAATGTGTTTAAGGGGAAAATAGGATATAAAAGGGTTGTAATACATAATTTTAGGATTTAATTACAATTATATGTCATGGATAAGCAAAATATAACCTTCATTACCTACAAGCACAACTCTACCCTACCTACCTTCTTCATGCTACTTTATTCAAAGTCTGCCTTAGAAGTGTCAATAGTTTGATGATCAAAACTTGGAGTTGAGTGATAAAATTTGGTAGATATAATACATGGGACATATAATACACTTTTAAATGTTAAATTTTCCAATGAAAATAGATCTAACCCCCTTTGCTTTGTCTCAAATCAGGGGTAGTTTTCCATGCATAAAGAATATAGTTTTGGGGGAAATGGTGAAATTGGTGACCAATATGAAATTATACCTTGGATGATGTTTGGATAAGATATAAAAAATACATATAAAGATATAAAACCTTTCCATAAGGTATGAGGGAAAATAAGGTACCTTATGTAAGGAGGGTTATATTCATGTGTGAAAGAAACTTTTGAGCCTATAGGCCAAACTAAAGATCATGTTCATTTTTATCCTTGTCCATGCTTTCCACCTAACTATTGACCCAAATTTTCCCCTTTATAAAAATTGTGGTCACCTTCAACAAAAGCAACATGGACAGTAGTTTGCGCCCAGCCACCACAGTAGTTCTCGGTGATTTCCCCACGCGTGGTATCGGGAAGCAGTCAGCGGCAGAATACAAAAAGCCCACCCCCAGCAGTGAATGAAGAAAGCCCACCCCTGGTGGCAGAATGAAAAAAGCCCGCCCCTGGTGGTGAATGAAGAAAGCCCACCCCCGGTGGCAGAATGCAAAAAGCCTGCCCCTGGTGGTGAATGAAGAAAGCCTGCCCCTGGTGGCAAAATGCAAAAAGCCACCCCCAGTGGTGAATGAAAAAAGCCCGCCCTCAGCGGTAAATGAAAAGGGGCCACCCACAGTGGTGAAATGTAGAACATCTGCCCATCACAGCAAGGTCCACAAAGCTTGCCCCCGGTGGTGGATACATGGAGCCTGCCCATGGCAGTGGAGGTCAAAATTACTGCCCATGGTAGACACTCGGCCGACCTCGATAGAACTACCGCACTCGATAGCAAAATTGGCCGATGTCGGCATAAAAGCCCATGATAGCAGGTGGCAAATTTTTTGCCCACAATAGCAGGTGACAAAAAACACCCACAAAACACAGGAAAAGACCCACACAGCCACCAGAGGAGTAGACCAACACACAAAATGAGGAAGCAAGCATGGTCCCAGCAGACTTGTGATGTCATAAAAAGTGTTTTCTCTCTTCCCAATGAAGACTAAGGCTGCCCCTTGACTCCTCTTGGCTCTTCCCATATAAATACGTAGACTTGGTCATTTATCTAAATATTCTC
This sequence comes from Torreya grandis, assembly GCA_037957365.1. Classification (NCBI taxonomy): domain Eukaryota; kingdom Viridiplantae; phylum Streptophyta; class Pinopsida; order Cupressales; family Taxaceae; genus Torreya; species Torreya grandis. Next base: position 3,008,761 of record JARHVA010000954.1, read on the forward strand.
ACACTTTTGTAAAGAACACAGCTCTACAAAATTTCCACCTGAATCAATAAAAGACAGTTTTTACCTCTATTTGGATAGATTGTGCAGAGTATGCCTTGAATGTTAATCTGTGTCTAGTCATTGTCTCTTGATGCTCTCACAAGTTCAACACTAGCAAACCTGTGATCTATAAAGTGCCACTGTCTGCTGCTACCAGGAGTAGAGTTCTATTTTGGAGGTACAAAATAGGTGAGGTCACTTACATTGTGTATTTCTCAGCACTTGGTGAGTCCCTATTCTTGTGATTTCCATAAGAACCTCCCTGTCATCCCAGCGACCTGGTCTTTTCTGCCAAATCTGAGTGTATGTATGTTTTGTTTGATCCCGAGTGTGGATGTGGGAAGGTCACTTTCATTTTTTGGTATATCACCTCTTTTAGACTAGGCTGTTTGTTTTCATGCATTTTCTCTCTCCCTTTTCATCCCCCCAGTATATCTATATATCTATATTTTACACTGCTTGGAACAAACAAGATACATCAGAAGGAACTAGCCCATACCTAGAGACTCTCCTCTCTTGCTTCGGCGTCCCATAGGTGAGAGAGGGGTTTCCATGTTGCGGGGAGAGGGCAGGAATCCGTTTTCCTGCCAACTGGGTGCACTTTCCAGCGTCAACAGTTTTGGCATGCCCAGTGGGACAGTGTTTTTTACCAGTTTTTTAATGCAGTAAGGTTTCAGGATTGATGCTGGTCTTGTTACAACAAATCAAGTTTCTTTAGCATCTGGCAACTCTGAGTTAAATCTGTTGGTTAAGCAGCCTAGTGCCATCAGAAATCATCCATTTCTTGTATGTATACTTATTTTGCACAAAATCATGGGTCTTGTTTTCCTTCATATATTTTGGATCAGACTCAAAATATTTATGGAATCCCCTCAAGTAGCTCTCCCAATTGCCCTGCAACTATAAGGGAGGTGGCATTGGAATTTGAGAGGCAGACAATGGAAATTGACAAGTTAGAAGAGTAGTACAAATATCAGCAGGAACTGATGTATAAAGAGGAGTGCTTGTCAAGGCAAACACAGACCTTACAGTCCATGAAGGAGGAGGTAACAAAATGGAGGAATCCATCTATTCAAGGTAGTCAGCCTTGCGTGCCCCCTCCTATCGTGAAGAAAACCCCCTCTTTTGCACCAAATCCATTTTATCAAATTGCACTTCCTCACTCCAACTCATCAAATACAGCTGCTCCCAATCCCGTGCGCCTGGCCTTCCAACACCAAATGGCATCAGAGCAACCTCCCATGGAGATCGATCTTTTCAACTCCTTAGATCAAGAATCTTCCATCGAGAATAATACCACCAGCCAGCATGTCCCTCTTCTAGAGGCTCCTCCAATGCACCAATAGTGTTTTCCTTGCATTCTTCAGCCTCCCCAAGTTTTTTAGCATGATGTGCAAATTCCAAGTTGGAGGAAAGAATACCAAGGACCAGCTTAGAGCTTTGAAGAGGATCATGCTAGCCACCTCCAAGAAAGACTCTTCCAAGAAAACCTAGACAGACAAATTGAAGACTTAGAGGCTAGGATGAAGCTACTCCTTGAAAGGAAGTTAATTTTTTCAGACCTTGTGGAAGAGCCTCAGGTCCTTGTAGAAAATGAAGTTGTTGCCTGTTCACAAGAGCAGAATTCAAATTCAGAGATCCTGAATTGGGGGAAAACAATGGAATCATGGGGCAGCAATGAGGAAGAAGAAAAGCAAGTTTTTTCTCAAAACCTTGAAGAAGTTGAAGCTGTGCCTGCCTATGATGATACTAGCAGCCTATAGGAAAATCTTTTCCAAGAAGATCTGGGCAAGAGAATAGTAGATTTAGAATTCAGAGAGAGTTCCTTCAGCTAATGTGTGATGGATGATTCAAACCAAATAATGCATTCTATGTCTGAACACACCCCACTTACACATTTCCAAGAGAGTTATCAGGCCACGCCTGATATTGATGAAGTGTTGACCAAGTGGAGGGAGGAGAATCATTCAATTCTAGCTCAAGGGCTGCCCCCTCTCCCACATGTTTTCTCCACTTTGTCCCTTCTCGAAGAAGAACCTATTTTGAAAGAGGTAGGTGAGGGGAAAAAGATCCAATCTGCAAGTCTTTAGGAGGTTGTTATGAGCGACAACGAAGAAGAAATCATCATTGATACTCTTTGTGAAGACCTTATCAGTAGTGGAGAAGATGTAGGCCTTGCGTATATGCGGATGTTCCAATAATTAGAAGAGGAACAAGTGCATGGTAAGCTCTCTTCTCCTCTAATTGATGAACTTCCTTGCTGCTTTGATGATGAGATTGACTACATTGAAGAGCCTGAGTTAGAGGAGGATCAGGAGAATATTTTTGAAAATCTAGAGAGCCTGATCAGCAAAGAGGAAAAGGAGAAGTCTATCTTCATGGAGGAATGCCTTGAAGAACTGAGTTTTAAATAGAGAAGTGATGTTCTATGGGATGAACAATCATTTTGTGAGCCCCTTTTAGACATCACCACATTCACCCTTCTTCAAGAAGGCCAAGAGGAAGTAGAGGATGAGTCTGACAGAGTTTTCAGTGAGGCAGAAGGGAATGGGTCAGACCATGATACATTGCAGAAGGAATGTGTAGATCAGAAGGCTTATGGTGATGAGCCGACAACATTTGATTTCTTGGTGAAGAGCACCAATATTAGGGACCAGCATTTAACAGGCCTCTAGGGACAATCAGAATACGTATATATTAGAGGCATGTTTGATTTTAATCCCCTTAGTTTCCAGCCAACTCAGGGGACGGGCAGGAGGAGCATGTCACCATCTTTATTTTTCTTTCAGCTACTTTCCCACCACCATAAGTCTCCTCATCGAGAAGGGGACTTAAGAAATTTTCCTTTCGATCCAGGAAGGATGTGAACATTCCTAGTTAGCTATATATAATAGTTTGCTTCCACTTGTTTTCCCTATTTTCCCTAAGTGTAGTTACACAGGTAGTATTTTTTAGCCTTGTGTGTTTCCCTTCATTTGTGGGGTAAAGGCTTCATATTTGATTCTAAAATATTTTGAGGGTTGTTTCTAACTTTTGTTATAGCTACATTTGACTCCGCACCTAATGGAATGCAAGGCAACTGGGTTCCAAGCATAGCAGGCACGCTTCCCCTATGAGTCACCAATTTGTTGACCCAATTTTGCCCCTTTGGCAAAATTATGGTCACCTTCAACAAAAGCAACATGGACAGTAGTCCATGCCTAGCCACCACAGTAGTCCATGGTGATTTCCCCACGCATGGTATTAGGAAGCAGTCGGCGACAGAATGCAAAAAGCCCGCCCCCGACGGTGAATGAAGAAAACTCACCCCCGGTAGCTAAATGAAAAAGCCAGCCCCTGGTGGTGAATGAAGAAAGCCCGCCCCCAGTGGTAGAATACAAAAATCCCACCCCCAGTGGTGAATGAAGAAAGCCCGCCCCTAGTGGCAGAATGTAAAAAGCCCACCCCCAGTGGTGAATGAAGAAAGCCCACCCCCGGTGGCAGAATGCAAAAAGCCCGCCCCTAGCGGTGAATGAAAAAATCTTGCCCCTGGTGGTGAATGAAAAGGGGCCACCCATGGCGGTGAAATGTAGAATAGCCACCCACCACAGTAAGGTCCACAAAGCCCACCCCTAACGGTGAATACATGGAGCCCGCCTATGAAAGCAGAGGCTAAAACTGCCACCCACGGCTAACACTCAGTCAACGTCAGTAGAACTACCACACTCAGCAGAAAAATCGGCCAACATCGGCATAAAATCCCATGACAGTGGGTAGCAAATTTGCCACCCACAACAGTAGGCAGCAAAAAACACCCGCAGAACACAGGAAAAGACCCACCCAGCTGCCAGAAGAGTAGACCAGCACGCAAAATAAGGAAGCAAACATGGTCCCAATAGACTTGTGATGTCATCAACAATGTTTTCTCTCTTTCCAATGAAGACTAAGGCTGCCCCTTGACTCCTCTTGGGTCTTCCCATATAAATACGTAAACTTGGTCATTTATCTGAATCTTCTCACACTTTTATAAAGAGCACAGCTCTACAAATTTTCCACCTAAATCAATAAAAGATAGTTTTTACCTCTATTTGGATGGATTGTGCAGAGTATGCCTTGAATGTTAATCTATGTCTAGTCATTGTCTCTTGATGCTCTCACAGGTTCAACACCAACAAACCTATGATCTACAAAGTGCCACTGTCTGCTGCTACCAGGAGTAGAGTTCTGTTTTGGAGGTACAAAATAGGTGAGGTCACTTACAGTGTGTATTTCTCAGCACCTTGGTGAGTCCCTATTCCTGTGCTTTCCATAAGAACCTCCCTGTCATCCCAGTGACCTGGTCTTTTCTGCCAAATCTGAGTGTATGTATGTTTTGTTTGATCCTGAGTGTGGATGTGGGAAAGTCACTTTCATTTTTTGGTGTATCACCTCTTTTAGAGTAGGCTGTTTGTTTTCATGCATTTTCTCTCTCCCTTTTCATCCCCCCCAGTATATCTATATATCTATATTTTTCACTGCCTGGAACAAACAAGATACATCAGAGGGAACTAGCCCATACCTAGAGACTCTCCTCTCCTGCTTTGCCATCCCACAGGCGAGAGAGGGGTTTCCATGTTGCAGGGAGAGGGCAGGAATCCATTTTCCTGCCATTTGGGTGCACTTTCTAGCATCAACACTAACCAGTTAATGCTTTAAGAGGTATGTGAGAATTTTTTAATCCATAAAGATCTAAATGAATCCATTTGAGATCCATTTTTGAGTTCAAATTAGTAGGCAGGCTCATTGTCAAGGCACAAGCCTAACACCAAATAAGGGGTAAATTTAATTTATAGTTCCAAGGGAGATATTAAAATGACTAAGGAATGTTCATGGGACATATTAAGAGGTGTTTGAATCTTTTTTTTGCAATAAACTCCATCAAAAATCCATTTCTTGGCTTGAAAGCTCTTAAACCCTCACATAATGCATAAATTAACTCGAGAAGTTAAGTTGGAATGCTGATAACTTTCATGAGCTTATGCATGGGAACTATAGATTATTGTAAGTATTATAAAATGTACTTAAGGATCCCTCAATTTTATTTTTAATAATTTCTAATGTGCATCCTTTATGAACAATCCCTTGAGGGCTAATGCACTCCAAACCCTCCAAGAAGCCTGATTTGAACTTGATGAGAGAGAAAGGCCAAATAAATCACTAAAATGGATGTTTAAAGATTGAAAATAATTAGGATGAACTTGATAACTATCTTGAGATCCACCTCATGCCACTGGTCTGTACCTGTAAGTATAGGGTTGTATGGGATAGGCCAAGAAAGAGCATTTAATGCTAGAATAGGGGTTTGTACAGATGATAAAGAGATTAAATTAAAAATGAGGAATTATGGGGAGATTAAAAAATTTAATCATATGATAATTTATCATTTCATAAGTGTGGGAGCACAAAATGAACATTTTTTGTCCTTTAGGCTAAAAAGGCCTAATTAGGCCTAATTGGGAGGACTAATTGATCTAAAAAACATACTTTCCTTGAGTGTAGCACCATGAAACTTGGATAGAGAACAATGAGGTAAAAGGGTACTAAAAAATTATCTCACTTACTCTTAGAAGTCTGTACATTCTCCTACACAAGGAGACTTGTGTAAAAATAGGGCTACAAGAAGATAAAGCCTAGTGAAGGCTCTATAGGCAAAATGGGGTCTTGGTGAGAACTTGATGATCAAAAATGGATTTTTTAAAGTAAAATATGATGATAATAGGCCTTTTATGAATAAAAATTTCACCAATTGAGCTAAATCTAAATTTTAGCTATTTTGGCCAAATTAGGCCTAATGAAACAAGGAGGCCTTGTGATACCTAAAAGGGGAAATGATGATTTTAGGTAATTTAAATATTTTATATTATTAAATATTATTTAAAATTTTCATTTGTATGAAAATATAAATATCCAAGAGATCTCATGATCAAACTCTTTCCTTTTGCCACTTATCAAGAAGGAGTTCCAAGACTTAAAAATGCTTGTGAAGAGTTTCAATGCCACATGTGAGGATGGTGCTCAGTTTGGGATGGAAACATGTCCAAATTAGTTAATTTATCTCTCCTCCACCTAATTTACATGCAAAACTTGTCCCCAACCTTCTTTGAAGTGTTATTTAAATCCCATCATGAAGGCAGTTTCACAAGAGAGAATGATTGAGAAGATTGGTATGCCACATTTGGAGAAGAGGCTAATTTGGGATAAAATGATGTGATAATAAGTTTCATGATCCTTATTACACATTATTCACATTAATTTTAACTTATTTACACCTTTTTACACTTTTCCTTGTGCCTCTTCAGCTTCTCTTCTCTCTCTCTCTCTTCTTCCAAAATTTATAAATGTGAGCCATCTTACCTATTGTAAAGGGGACCATAGCTAGTATGGTGAGGCCCTACTGGTATGCCATTAAATTTTGTCTTTAAAAATTGAATACATGTCTGATTTTAAGTTAATAACATTTTATATAAGTGTGTGAGTGATGTATAGTAGAGCTAAGTGATGGTGTCATCCTTACTCCTCTTGATCTTTCATGTTTAAACAAGAGTTTTGATTTTAACAGGTCATGTGAAGTGTATGTATGTACTAGGATCCTATTCAAGTATGAAATTGTCTCTATGGTGTAAAATATACCCATATATTATTTATCTTGTCAATTATCCTATGTATGCCTACCTTCACATTGAAACACTATGTTAGGATCCTTTAATGCCTAGAATTGGTCTTGGAAAGCATTATTTCTTAGTAGGAGTGTGATATTATATGGGATATGTCTTGTTGTATCACCTATTTAGTGTAGTTTCATTTTCATGCAAACTCTTAACCCTTTTACCATAAACAAGCATTATACTATGTGATAAGCACTTAAAGATGAATTTAGGGAGCTAGCCCTCATAATCTACAGATTCATCTCTCTTACAAGTTCACCCACAACTTGAGATATGATTCAATGTTGCATCAAATTGTAGAAACCTCATAGAGTGTCTTAGGGTGCACAATTTGGAGAAAACAATTATTTTAACTTATTGTCAATGATAAGATGAAGAGGTTTAACCTTGACCCATAACATGGTATGGAAGATGTGTTCACACTCCTTAGAGGTCTCTATGGAAGTGGTGTTGGTGATTATAAAAGTTTTATTTGGTTTAGTATCATCTATATGTGCATGATATGATGTAGGTTTCCAAAGAAAGGATTGTTATTCCTAACATTGACAGTGTTCATGGCTCTCTAGTAATTATTGATGGCACTACTTTTCACTATAATTATTCTTGCCTTTGTCTGAGCTAGAAGGTATATGAGGAGTCAAGTTTTGTGTGGCCTTATTAGGTTGATATCCTTTATGAAAATCATTTTTCTTCTATGCTAGAGGTCTAGATGGGGAATTATGTGTGGGTTAGAAAAAAATAGAAAATGTAGATCAAATAAGCAAATAGAAAATATCACATGTAAATTTAAAATATACATATTGATGCAAATCACTTAACTTAAAGAATAATGTGAGTTTTTTAAACCCCATATCAAGTAATAATTCAATAATTAACCAATAATATGTATAAACATTAAATGATAAAAATAAAAAATACTCATAGTTAAACGAATCATATTATTGAATAGTATATATGTGATACATGCAAAGTTTTATGTCATAATTTAACATAAATAATATAACATATATCAAGAAAAAATGTAGACGATAACATTTACATAGACAAAATATGCCATATAGGCATACAATGTGGGCCACATCAGCATACAAAATTGATTGTGCCTACAACTATGTACATAGACAAAATGCACCATATAGGCATACAATATGGGCCATATTAGCATACAAAATAGATTATGCCTAGAACTAGATCCCTAGTACAACAACTAGCTCTCCTCTCCTCAATGCCTCCAAATAAATTACACTTTGTTTCCATAGACATAGAGCAAGGGGTGTTGGACTCCTTAGTATGAAGAGATACTCTCCTCTTAGCATGTGAGTCATCCATTAATTCATTGACAACTAATGAAAATGTTTGTCTCTACACAATATATAAAATATAAAAATTAATGCATTAAAATTGTATATTGAGAATTTGATAAAATTTTCAAGAAATGTAAACTTTTGTAAAATGATTCTACACTCACCATATTCTATCTAAATGGTTGTCTAGGGCTATGAGACCACATATACACCTATGATGGGGAATCCTATGGAGCATACATATATCGTTAGATATAGAGTTGTATACAATTATGTAAATATGACATAAAATATCATTATTTAAAAATAAAAACAATTAAACTATGTGTACTCACTAGTTCTATCCCTGAATCATAACCTGTTGTAGAGATAGTGGATTCTTCAATGTAGTAACAACATCACCTATACCTTTTTCTCATCCATGAGGGGTTCCCATAGCATCCCTCATCATCTATAAAACCAATAAATGAATAATATGTGAATCCAATGAACATGATAAAAAGCTATGACTATAATATTTATTAAAATAGATTTTTTTGTTCAAAGGACAATAAACATATAAATAAATAAATATGTTAATTTAAAAATTTACAAACCTATGTGTAAGGTACACTCGTGCCAATTGTGGCCTATAAAATAGAGTCAAGGCCTAATGAGGTACCTAGAATATCACCAATCAACTAGATACAAACAACAAATAACAAATTTAGTCAAATAAATTAGTTAATTTAATAAACACATGTACTAGAAAATAAACTTAATATTCTTTTACAAACAGAAACAAACTATAATTAAAATTAAACCTATGTATTAACTATAAATGGTGAAGAATCCTCTAAAATAGGAGCCTAGTGTATCTTGATAGGAGTTATTGAAGCTACTACATCTTGCATAGTTTCTTAAATAATAGTCTCATTTACTACTAAAGAATCTACATGTGGAATATGTTCTAGCATGATAATGTCTGCATTGCTATTATCCAATATTCTAATTTCTAGCACTGTTGACTCATATACAAGTGGCATACATTATGGCATGCTAGTCTCCATAAATGTACTATGTGTATGTCACACCTAAATAGGAGGTCCCTTACACTTCCTCTTGCATGATGTGCAATGATGTACAAGAACTATAACATGAGTAAAAAGAGGGACACTGGAACCTATACCAATACCACTACCACCACTACCACTTCCACCAATACCAGTACCACCAACACCACCACTCTCACTAGCACCACCACTATCACTAGAACCACATGTAAGCTGAGTAGAAATCTTCAAAGTATATATATCATGATCAATCATAATTTGTGTCAAACTAGTAACATTTCAAGTGTGGCCATCTGTATGTTATGATGAAATTTTTTTAGGAATATTGGCATGTGATAATGTTCTTATATTTCTTGGAGGTTAGTTATGATGGGTTTGGTCCCATCTAGCACCAAGTCTATCAAATGAAGACCCACCTCCCCTACCTTGGGATGCCTTCATGTCAAAATAATTTAGAATTATTTACAATACAAACTCATAGTACAATTTTCTCAAAAAAATAATTAAACCTCATTATTGTTGCATGGAGGCTAATCAAAAACCATACACCACCTATCCCAAAAGTTATTTTTATCTCCACATTAATACACCAATCAATAATAACGTGTTTGCAATTTTTTGGTGGAGGTAGGTTGGTTCCAGGTTTAATAAATAAATCACACAAATCTTCTTTTGTTAATTTATTTCACATCTTCATATGACAATTTATCAGAATAAAATTGTTTTAGAGCGTCTCTTCATTTCAACATTGCATCCAATTGTGAAGTCACATTTCCCACTTCATTAAACATAGATTTTAATGTACTAGCAAGTAACAGTTATGCACTACCAGCTGAAGAGTGACACAAACCATTGATAATTATCTATAATTTTTGATGTTTGACATTGTATTGCTCATAAAATTAAACTTTTTCTCATTCAAAATGAAACTCTTGGGGGTTTTGTCTAACATTTTATTTAATAAATGGATCCATCGAAATTATATATCTAATTTAAAAATAAAATATTTTCTTAGGCAATATAAAAAACTCAATGAAAACTTAAACTCAAAACCCTAGTTAAATAAGTTAAACAAACATTTAAAAAAAAATGCAAAAATAACATACCTAATGTGAAGTAATCCAATGTAAAATCCCATTGTTGGAATGAAGCTCCAAAATATGTGCATCAATCTGTAAATTTAACAAAAAAATTTCCCTTCCTCTCATAGACATGGGTTTTTGTCTACAACCTTTGAAAATAAAAATAAAATGAACGGCATATGCCCTTTATTATTTGTAAAGGGTGTATGCCCTTTGAAAATGATGTACACCCTTGAGGCTTAGGTAATAGTTTGAGCATCAGATTTTCAAAACAAAGGGTGTATGCCCTTTTAAAAAGGTTGTACACCCTTTGCAATTTTTTTTTAAAAGGTAGAGGATTATCATGTTTTTTGTCCCCAAACTTTGTTCATTGACCTAGGTCACTGACCCATTAAAAACTGGTCATATGCCTTCAAATTCTAGTTGTATTTATACCTTATTCTTCCATGTTGCATATTTGTCACCTCAAAAAATCTAAGTTTTGAGCAGAACAAATCTTGGTATAGATCTATCCATTGTAAAAAATATGACAAAGGGAGATGGATTAGTTACTTATCATTTCAAATAAGTTTCATTTTATATTTATTGTTAGTCTGATATACCAAACCTCTCAATATACGTGCCTTTCCTATATACCTATCGATATATGAAAGAGGCTTATCCTTTCTATATAATCATTAGTAAATGAAAGAGACACTAATGTACATGAGATAAGAGTGGTACATGGTAAAAATATAGGACATGAAAATGATTTATCTGATCAATGACACTTGATTAGTGGAAAGTATTTTACTAGGTCATAATTTCCCTATATAATCATATATTCCACACATCAAGATTTATGCCTAATGATCATGGTGAATGGGTAATAAAGGGGAATTTTAATAATTTTTTTGCCTTATTTCTCCTTGATGATTTATAGGGAAATGTTATAGATGTCCTTGTTTCACCTATATTAGGCTATGAATACAATAGTTAAAACATGATGACTTGCCCCATAAATGTGAACCAAAGGTATCACTGATACTGAATGTTGTGAATGAGATATGTGAATCTCATTTTGAGTTTTTTATTTTTTTCTTTATGCCATATATCTAAAAATAAAATATATAGAATAATATATCTAAATTTTATTTCCAACTATACAAACAAAAAATCTTGATTTTATCGCTTAGAATAAAAGTTTTTTTTATGGCAAGTTGTAATTTAAGAAACACTAAAGATGAGGTTCATAGGGTCAACTTCAAACTATAATATCTCCCTTGATATTGCTCAACATACTTATTTTTACCAATTTTTATATATATCTCAAGGTCCTCTTTCCAGCCATGAAAGAATTGTCTGAAAGACACTTATGTGAGGAGAAAAACCTTTTTCAAAAAAGTCATGATTTATGAAAATAATTTTTTGCACTACCTTCAAAATAATTCCCTATTTTTTAGGGAAAAAATAAAATTTATCTATCTATTTTTCATATCTTGTCTCGAGAAAGAAATAAAGAAATAAAAATAATAAATTATTTTGAGAAGAATTCAAGTACATGGTGTTCTTCTTTTCTTTTCTTCTCACTCTTCCTTTGATCTATTTTTTATCAATCTAGATCTAAATATTTCCACATGAAATTTGATTCTCTTTTAAATTAGAATTAATATCTTTCATGCTAAGTAATTTTTAGAATGATTTGGATATCTTACAAAAAAAATAGATAAAACATATGTAGATCTAGAAAAAAATAAAAAGAAGAAAGCAATGGTGTGTTTGTCCTTTCAATTGCAAGAAATTTAAGTGCTTGAAGCTCTTTAATACAATTCTCACTTATCCTTGATTTGATCGCTCCTAATTTAACACCATAGTAAAAGATCCAATATGCTCATTAACATTAATCAGAATATAAGGTTACATATATAGGATTCATGAGCCATAGTCCATCACACCTAACACATTATGGTTGAGAAAATTATTAAATATATACAACCACCTAAAACTAATGCTATTTACTAATGAACTAGGTACTAAATATTAGGTGCACACATAAATTCCTAGAATATAAACTAGTAATATATTATTCTAATAGTTCTCCCATATAAATTGAGTGCGCAATTGTGATCCTTTGATTAAGTGTATGTAGATAGAAGATGGATTTGATACTTTATAATGATAACTATTGACTTGTTTTATAAGGATCTTGACTTAGATTATGGTTTTCATTGTGAACGATTCAAAATTTGGTAAGAAAAGGGTAGATTTGTTCAATGTGCATAAGTGTATATGTGATTTAACCTTTTAGGGTTTTACATGTAATTCCTATGTTTAGTTAAAGGGTTGAGATGCCTAAATCAATTAAATAAATTACAATAAATAAGCTACTAATTTGTTATGGTTTTGATCTTTTTTGACTTTCTATAAATAACAAAAAATAAGGATAAATAAAGACTTAGATAAAAATTGACTATCATAGATGATTTGGGTTCTAAAATTGGAGATATGGGTAGTAGTTTCTATCATCAACAAGATTATGATATTCATTTGTTCACTGGATAGTAGTGCCTAGGTTAGATAGTATCATCATTTGTGTGTAGTATCCTCAATATGCCACTAATGTTCTCTTTTTAGAATTATTTATATTTTCAAGGAATACCTGTGCCTATGTTTTTATATTCTATTACTACATAGCTGAAACTTGTAGCTATGTATTGTACTTGGAAAACTTGATTTCATGTGCAAACCCTAGTTCTCTTTAAAAGTATGATATGATCAATAATTGAATGTGTTAGTAGGATGGATTGGACATTCTCAACATCCCATTATGTAGAGAGTTGCCTACATACTAACACTCTGAAGAGAGATCAAGTCCAATGTAGTTATCCCACCTAATGCTTCATGTATGTGCAAGTGAATTATAGAATGAGAGTGGCCTTAAATGCCTTGAATGTGATTGATATTTTTTTGAACTAGGAATTTGACAAAGAAGAGGAGGTTAGTATTGTGTTAGTGAATGAAATCAAATAAAAAACACACTAAACTAACATCTTCATGCCTAGTTACTAGGGTGAGCTTAGTGAAGAAATACAAATGGATAAAACACAACTAAAATGCAATAAAACACACAATTCTTACCTTCCTTGATGCTCCAAGAGTAATCTTCGATTGGCTTACTCAGTTTATGCTGATGAAGTCCTCATCAATAGAAGCTTGAATACCTCCATCTCTCCTTGGCACCTTTGGCTTTGGCTTGGCTTGACTTGGAATCCATTTGGCATGGTAACACTAGTTTCCATGAAGATTTTGGAACTAATCCTACATTATAACTTTTCACAAATTAAGATTTTTAAATGATGTTCATGGCCTCTCTATTTATAGATTTTTGAGATTGATCAGAATCAACCTAAACCATCCATCTTGAGTTGAAGATGTGTGGTTGAGGATTAATTCAATTTTTTGGAATTAAGTTTATAATTATCCTCATCATGACATTGGAAAAAGGGACAATTATGAGGCATAGAGGGCATGAATCCTGATATTTGTGGCATTTGTGGCCTAAGGATGTCTTCTCAATAAATGAGGTCACCTGATGATGTAGATATTCAATATTCATTTCCAAAACAAATTATTCAACAAGTTTCCATGGAATTCTTGATTAGGCTCTAATTTGGTTTAATTAGCTCTTAAGCATGTTTAAGCATTTTGTGCACAAATTACTCAAATTGATCAGAATGCATTGTTCTTGGTCTAAAATTTGACTAGATTAGAATTAGAATATGATGTTATATGTGTTGGATCCATGATACCATTTATGATGTCACCAATACAAAATAACAAAGGAACATGTCTCATGTAAGAGTTTTGATAGTTAAGAGCAATCCAAAGCACCAAGGTGCAAAATTAGTATTTTGACTCAAAATAAACTGATCAAAGTTAGTTGGCCCATAAATTTCACTACACCATTTAATGATACTCTAGCCAAAATTGGCACATGAATATTGCAGTTTCACATCTTTTAGTGTGTTTTAGTGTTTTGAGGACAAATTATGTGCTTTAGGTGGAAATTGGTCAAAATCCTGGTTAGAGGTTATTGGTGGCTAGATTTAGATGTCTACAATTTGAAATGCTTAAAAAATGGACTTAGGACTGATGTAGATGGTAGTATGCTTAAAGTAGGGTAGAATAAAATAATGTACCTTGATTTTATACAAATTTATCTTTGGTTTGAATAACTTTTACATCTATTTTCCATCTAGTGAATAGAGGTGGATTAGACTTTTATCTATAGGGTTTGATTACTTATGTGGATAATAAAATAAACTTAGGCCAACCTTAGGAGGGGAATATGTTTGAAAAAGTATCTATTAGGAAGATCTAGGGCTAAGAATAGTAGATCCCAATTGGGGACACTAGTGTCATGTGGTTGTAATGTCCCAAATGTGGTGTTAATGTCCACTTAGTAGATTGCTAAGAGGGTTAGATTGGGATCGGGGATGAAAATTATGGGATTATGTTTTGACTAGCTATAGGTGACTGTGTTTTATTGAATTATTGAAAATTTAAGTCTAATGCTCAAAGATAGGTCTATAGATACCCTAGGGATAGGTTAACTCAAGAGACATTCTTAGTATCCAATTACCACTTTTAGGTGATTACATTTCCCCCTCATTTATTCTAATAATGCAACAAAGTAAAATGACTAGTATAAATAAAAAATAAGTATACTTGAAATTATCTTGGAAGTGAAGCCCATGTAGCTAAGTTTGAATATGAGAATCTAGGTCTATGTATGTGGAACATGATCCAAAGCAATGTCTTTTAATGAAATATGCAAAAATCAATCCATACTTAATAGATAATAAAAATAAAAATACTATGCTAAAATGAAATAATTGAGTAAAAAGAGAGGAAATAAATGAGTACACCTCATTGGGTATGTGAATCAATGAATGAAATTGGTGACAAACTATGTGTGTAACTGTGCATAGTGATCATATCATTGAATATCTTGAACTAAGTTGATGGATTATTTAATTGTCATATGGGTGGCTCAAGAACTCAAGTAAGACATGAATCCATCATTTCCCCATATGTGAAGTAGATGCATTTGTAATTTTACTACATAAAGTGTTGAAAGTATCTAATTGTGTATTCAACTTCACAACCACTCAAGTATATTAAGTGGATTTAGGCCACTTGAGAATGCCAACCACTACAGATGGAGTAAGGCATGAATTTGGTGAAAACCTAAAATGTTATAGAAAGTGTATAGAATGACATGGAGTTTGTCATTACATCTGATCAACCTATCTGAACTTGAGTACATAGAAACTATGTGCCATGCACATGAACTCAATTTGGTATCTAAGTATACTAAATCTAAATCAAGTATGTAATAGATAGATCTATGTAATTGATCTAAATGTATAAGTGATCATTCCACATATAATGCCCCAAATTTGAGAAACTAGTATGAATATGAATTAAAATGACTAAATATAAGCTAAATCTAAACATAACTCCCAAACTTTTGACTATATCTATGCAAATTTGTATTGTACCTAGTATACTAGTCTGAATTATCTTGACTATCCTGAAGCTAGAGCTACTAAATAGTAGTTACCTATAGTGGATAATAGCATCATGTGGTGCTAGTGTCCTAATTTGGGCACTAATGATTGATTGATATGATCTCTGTGTGGTCTAAACTAAATACTAAACCTCTAATTTGTTACATTTCTACCCTAAGTCTAATATCTAAAACTGAGCCTATGTATTGAAATGTATATGTGAAAAGCATTGTAGAGCCTAATATCTATGACAACCCCCTACAAATGTCCCCTCTTTCAAGGGGAGTTGTGAAACCTATGGCAGAATTACCCTTGAAGAAGTAGATCTATAAAATGTGTTAGATGGAGTATGATATTCCAATATAATGTATAAACATATCATCTGAATGGAAATATATCTAAGTAATGGTAAGAAATTTAAGATATATGTTGTAATATATCATTAGACAAGGGTGTTAATATAGATGCAATAAATGTATAACAACATTAAAATTTTAGTAACTACCCAGGGGGATGGGGCATGATATCCATCAAGGCTCCCAAGTAGGATAGGTAGATTCATGAAGTCCCTCATGGCATTGAAAATTGGTTGTGTGTAATAAAAAAATAAAAATGTCATGGTGTAGAATCATATAAAGAAGAAAACACAAAAACACATGAGGCACATGAAAAGTAGGCCAAATGGCCACAATATAAAGGACATGGGCACATTTCACTAAATTTGAGAATGAATACATATTAGGACATGTTCAAATGTATAGAAACATAAACACCAGGTAATTTGGCATAGAGCCACATAGAAGGACATGTTCAAATGTATGCATATAGAATCATGAAATAACACACACAAAGGACATGGGCACATGTACAAGGCATACAAATAGATAAGTGTGTAGAGGTCAAAAAATAATGGCATATTCAATTTCCCTCAAAGATGTAAGAATCATAGGAACAAAATCAAGTCTAATCTAGGAACTAGAAATGAAATAATGTATAACTATGTAATAAAAATCCATGTAGATGATAGGGTGCATATATACTGAAGTTAACTAGTGATAGTCATTAAAAAATCTAAGTAATAAGGAACAATGATCAATATGAATATAAATCAATGCATAAATTAGAATGTATAGTATGTAAAGATAAAACTTGTTTATAGCACCTATGTAGGATATGCTCTGAAGTGGGTGAATATATCAAATGTATAAACCTAGATCAGTGTAAATTATCCCAATGGGTAGATGATAATTGGTCAAGATCAGTCTAGTGGATTGAAGTCTTATCTAGAATCTGCAAACACTTGACAAGAATAAGTGAAGCATATGTGTATGATAAAACTGACTATACTAAGATAGCTAATAATATATATATATATATATATATATATATATATATATATATATATATATATAAAGTAGCATAAATGTAAACATAAAAATGCATACAGTTTGTAAAACTTTTTTACTTTGAAATATTTGAATGTTTTTGTATTTTGCATATTATATTATTTTTGTGTTTTCTAAATATAAGTTATGCACAAGCAAATATAAATAAGATATGTACAAGGATCAAGAGAGAGAAGGAAATATTTACAAGGGTAGGAACCATACTAACTAATGAATTTCATGGGAGACTCACCATCATCACTATATCAAAAATAATAATGATAAGCACTTGTGCAGTGTGATTTCTATTTTATAGTTGAATGTTGTTGTAGTAAGAATCTGTGTATTGTTCCTTATCAGAATCATAATAACTGGATGTGTTAGAAGGAATTGGTTCATATTATGGATTTTAACTTTTTAAATTATGCTTTGGCATATTTATTGTGATTTTTCCCTATGAAATTATGCTTGTTATAGTCATATGGTGTTGTGGAAGCTCTTTTGCTAGAAAACCTATTTTGAGAATGCTTGTTGGTTGAGCATGATTTTGACATTGTAATTGAATCTCTTGATCTTTTGGTAATATTTATTATGTATTTGGATGTTTTTCCTTGATAAATTATGTCTATGACTAATGTACATTAGGATGTTTAATGAATCCCAAACCTTGTTGACCAACACTATCAATTTATATAATAGGAGAAGTGATGCCTTGGGCCTGTTTGCTCGAACCTTGACCCTAATAGTCAAACTATTGTAGATATTTGTGACCAAACTTATACCATATTAAATGTTTAGCCTCATTTTAGAGAGGTATATTTCTTAATTTATCTATGTTTATTGCACTATTTCTTGTTGTAATTATGCTTTGGTAACCATTTTTGTACCATTTCTAAATTTGACCCTTTTGAATTGGTAGATGTGACATTTTATGTTGTGTGGATGAAGTGTCACTATGTGAGTCACCTTTATCCATTTTTTGTTGTATTTTACTTTTCAATGCTAAACATGAATCAGTGTGGTGCCCATGCATTCTATGATATGCACAAAAATATCTAGATCTCCTCATTAGGTGTAGAGGAGGTAGGTTGATAAACTTAGCTTTAATCATGTCCCTTAGTATCTCACTTGAACTCTTATTTAACCTTTGAAAGCTTTTTGAATCACTTGTTGTAGATGTACTTTGTGGTGATTTATTTTAAAATGTAACATTGTTTACCACAATTTGACTAGTTGAAGATGTATAAACATGATTTACACTATTTTTCTCTAGAAGCATTTTTATTGTAAATTCATTTTACAATGTTGTTTTATTTTCATGTAATATTTGATTCTAATTTTTTAAACCTATAATTATCTGGGTCATATTGTTAATTTGATCACATAGAGTATCACAAGTGCAAACCCACTATTTTTATTTGAACATGTAGGCACACACCATGTAGGGAAAAAGTGTGACTACGTTGAATAGGGTATTAGTGATAGTGTTATAGGCTACATTATCTCATGGATGAATGATAGCATGGACCTAGTTAGAGGTAAAGTATCTATCACCCTCATAGAGATGAAGATGAGAAGGAGATTCTTTCCTTGTGTAATATATGACATTAAAAATTGAAACACAGTGGTTAGTTTATATACTAAATCTTCTATGTGTGTATGGGTTTGCTTTCTAAAGGAATTCCATATAGGAGAAAGATAAAATGTGAAAGAAAGAATGTAACATGAAAGATATTTTAGTTGATTTGAAACATCATGTATGCATATGTCTATGCGATTAAAGAATAATGTCTTAATTATTTTGCACATAGAAGAAAGATAACATACTATGGAATATGATAATATTGTATTTGATACTAAGCATCATTTATACATGTATTGATGTATTTTAGTAGTTCATTTTAAATTAAAGGGAATAAACATGTAAATGAAAGTATGAAACTTTGCAATAAAAATTAATTAATGTATTCTATCATTATTATCATGATCATATGAATTAGAAGATATGTGAATCTAAAATATAAGTTTTGGAAATAAAATCTGAGTATAAATAGAAAAGGATACAAACCCTAAGTGTGTTTAGGGTTAGGGTTTTTGAATCTAGGTTTTCTTTACATTAATTTAAATTAGATGTAAAATAAATTGAAACCCTTATGTAAAATTTATTTTAATTAGCTAGGTTGTCTAAATAAAATCAAAAATTTAGAATTATCATTAAATTTATTGTACAAGATTTTGATTAATACAAGCTAGGGTTTGAAACAATATTCAAAGTAAGAAGGATTCACCAAATGATTTAATATTTAGGGTTTTACATGTGTAATTCCTATGTTTGGTTAAAGGGTTGAGATGCCTAAATCATTTAAATAAACAGAAATAATTAAGCTAGTGATTTGTTATGATTTTGAATTTGTTTGAATTTCTATAAATATCAACAAATAGGGATAAATAGAGACTTAGCTTAAAATTGACTATCATGGAAGATTTGGGATCTAAAACTAGAGATCTAGGCATTAATCTATATCATCAATAAGATTATGATGTTCATCTATTCACTAAATAGTAACACCCATTTTAGATAGTAGTGCCATCCATGTGTTAAGCATAAAATATACTGAGAGGGGAGGGGTAAATCAGTATACTTTTTCTTAATCTGATTTCTTTTCTTTAACCACTTAATCACACATTCAAGATATGCAATAAAATTGAAATAATAACATGCACCACACGAGAGAGAGAGAGAGAGAGAGAGAGAGAGAGAGAGAGAGAGAGAGAGAGAGAGAGAGAGAGAGAGAGAGAGAGAGAGAGAGAGAGAGAGAGAGAGAGAGAGAGAGAGAGAGAGAGAGAGAGAGAGAGAGAGAGAGAGAGAGAGAGACCATATTTTTACGTGGAAATCCAAAGTGGGAAAAACCATGAACAACAATCTCAAGTATATGAATGTGCACCAACTCAAATAACAAAGTTTACAAGCACTAACTTGTAGGAACACCAACCCTTTTTCTGAGTACTAACACAAAAAACTATTTTTGAGGACCAACCCACATGAGCACCAACCGCTTTCAAATATTTGTGAGCACCAACCCACAGGAGCACCAACCCATCTTGTGTATAAAACACAACTATCTCTAAATGTTGCTTACTCAACAAATGATAAAACTCTATAATATCTCCTATTTTTCTCTCCTCTTTTCTTATATAAAAAAATTACAAAACCATGCACTCTCTTGCATATTACAAATGGCTACTCAAGCCTTTATTTATAGCTTTCCAAATGACCTTTGAAATTCACTCTTTGTGACTCTTCAATCCTCATAGAAAATAGTGTCAAACTTACATGACCCTTTGTATCCTTTCATTTGAAAAGTCACATGGTGACCCTTCATAAGCAAATGTATCCTTTCCTCTTTTGTCTTTATCTTCATGACCTTTCAAATTCCTTAAGATGACTCTTCATAGAAAAATGTGACATACCCTCTTTTATCTTCACTTGGTGACTCTTGAAATTCCTCAAGATGACTCCATGAGAAAATGCATCCCATTTCTCTTTTGTATTTACCCCATGACTCTTTGACTTCTCCATGGGACCTCTTTTGACTTTTAAGTAACCAAAAATATATTTGTTAATATTAAATAAATAACAACACACATCAGCCAAGATATGAATATTAAAAACACCATTAAATGTTATGGGGCCTTTATCACCAATAATACAAGACCTTTGACATAAATGATAATATTTCCAATAATCTCTTCCTTTGTCATTGATGGAAACCTCAAATTGAAACTACCACATCTTAAAACCTACACATACTACTATCTGAAAAACATAAAATAACTACCCCTTACTATAACAACCTATACATGTTCCTTGTACCTATTTTTTCATCTATTTCTACACCTGTACCTATTTTTATACCTATTTTTTTTTCTTCTCCCCCTTTGACATAAATGACAAAGGGCTTATCCTAGAGATAACACTTATCTCCCCCTCAATTGATGCTAACATTCAATGGTAGGAAGTAAAATAAATTACTCCCAACTTCTCCTACATATACTCAAATGCATCTTTTGGTAGTGCGTTTATGAAAATATCTACAATATACTCTGTAGTACTGATATATTCTATCTTAACCTATTGATCTGGAACCTACTCTCTCAAGAAGTGATATCTGATAGGAATATGTTTTGTTCTTGAATGCATCACTAGATTCTTAGAAATATTAATAGCACTTTTGTTGTCACAAATAATAGAAATAGGATCATTATATTTTACCTTGATATCTTCCAAAGTTTGCTTCATCCAAAGCACTTGAGTAAAACATAATACCATTACAATATATTATGCTTTAGATGTAGAAAGTATATTAAATTCTAATTTTTTTTAGCCATGATACTAAGCTATCACCAAGGAAGAAAGCTCCTCCACTTGTACTCTTCATGTTATCCAAGTAACCTACCCAATCTGAATCTATATAAGCAACCCAAGTGAAATCTCTGCTTGTGGAATACCACAATACATAATCCAATGTCCCCTTGATATATCTAAATATTCTCTTCACCAACTAAACATGACTCTCCTTTGGGGCTACTTGATATCTTGAAACCATGCCTACTACATGCATGATGTCTGGCCTCGATGCTATTAAATATAAAAGACTACCAATCATAGATCTATACAAATATTGATATGTAACAGGTGAATCTTCATCCTTACTCACCTTGTTCCTTATACCCATTGGTGTACCAACTAGTGCACAATCCTCAAAACCAAAAATTTTCAACATTTCTTTGGCATATTTACTTTGAGATATGAAAATTCCTTTATCTGACTAAATTTTTTGCAACCATAATAAAAATGACAATTCTCCAAGCATAGACATCTCAAATTCTTTTTGCATATTATCAAAAAATTCTTTTGTCATCTTTTCAATGTTACCTATAAATATTATGTCATCAACATATACCATAATAATCAACTGATGCTCACCTTCTATTTTGATGTAGAGATTACTGTGAGCAAATATTCTCTTAAAAACTTGATTCTACATGTATTTATCAAGTCTTGCTTACCAAGCTTTGGGAGCTTGTTTTAATCCATATAGTGATTTCTTAAATTCATATACATGGCTATTATCATTTGAGAGAATAAATCCCTCTAGCTGCTTAATTTAGACATCCTCTTCTAGATTCCCATTCAGGAAAGCAGAATTGACATCCATCTAAAACACTTTGAAAATTTTAAATATTGCATATGCAAGAAACATTCTAATAGCCTCTAGCCTTGCTACTGGTGCAAAAGTTTCTTCAAAATCTATTCCCTCAATTTGAGCATATCCTTTACTTACTAATCTTACTTTATTCCTATCACATTATGATCTTTTAGTCTAGGCTCTAATCTCCAAGTATCATTCTTTTCTATCTGATTTAATTCTTCATCCATTACTTTAACCCAATGCTTATCATGTCTAGCTTCTAAAAAAGTTCTAGGCTAAATTTTGGATAATAAAGAGAAATTAACTTGCTCAGATTTACTTACCATCATTCTTCTGGTGAAAATTCCTTCATTTATGTCCTTGATGATGTCACTTTCATTATGATTTCTTTAGACATATTTGGATGGGGTTTTGGTGTCCTTTTTCTCCTTTTCATTTTCATCTAATTTTTCAAAATATTCCTCTTCAATAATTTCATAAATGTCTATTAGATCACTAATTTTTTGTACTCCATTATCTTCTATCTTGCCGCTTGCACTTTCAACTATTTTCTTGGTTTTTTTGTTATAACATTTATAAGCTTTATTTTTGCAAGAATAACCAAAAAATATACCTTCATCTACTCTAGATTCAAACTTACCGAGTTTTTCATTAGTTCTCTTTATGAAGCATCTACTATCAAAAACTCTAAAACAATCAACTATAGCTAGTTTATCTTTTCATAGTTCATAAGGAGTCTTATCACTATAGACTCTCAATAATGATTTATTCTAGATATGCACTATTGTACCAAATGCTTTTCTCCAATATTTATCTGGTATCTTGGATTCATTTAGCATTGTCCTCGACATCTCCTAAACTATTTTGTTTCTTAATTCAACTATTCCATTTTACTATGGAGTTATAGTTGTTGAATTATATCTCTTCATTCCATGGTCTTCACAAAAATCAATAAATTGATCTGACATTGATTCTCCTCCTCTATCTAATCTTAAGAACTTAATAGTCAAACTAATTTCATTCTCAACTAATGCTTTGAAATGTCTGAAAGGTTCTAACTTTTTATTTGAAAATATTACCCAAGTCATATGTGAAAAATCATCAATAAGTAACATAAAATATTTCTCATCTTGAGTACTTTAAGTTTTCATGGGTTCACATAAATTAGTGTGAACAAGATCTAACATCTGAGTGGTCAAGTATTCTTTTGTTTTGAACCACCTTCTGTCATACTTCCCATGGTGACAAGGGTCACAAAGCATGTTGGATGGCTTTGTAATATTTGGAAGATTTTTGACTTCTATCTTCTTGTTGATGTTGACAAGATTGCCAAAATTTATGTGTCCCATTCTCCTTTTCCATATACAACTTTCTTCAATCTGACTCAAACAACATCTTTGACCTTTGATATCTGATAACATATACAAATTATTGCCTATTTTTTTAGCATCTGCAACCAACACATTTGAATCTTTTCTCCTAATTTCACAACCTTCTACATAAAAATTTAATGTGTGCCCATGATCACACATTTGACTTACACTCAAAATATTATGCTTAAGACCTTACACATACAAAAAAAATTAGTTTTAGTTCTACCATTATCCAAACTTAGTGTGCCTTTTCCAACAATTCTAGTAGAAGTATTATCTCTAAATTTCACTATGCCACCATTGATCTTCTTCAAGGTTATGAACTTGTTCTTACCTCCTATCATGTGCTTCAAACATCCATTGTCAATGAACCATGGATTTTCTTCATTTATTGCATGTAAATATGTCTAGACCAACATAGACTTTTCAAGTTACTTCTTCTACCATGAACCTACTTGAACTTTCTTCTTGATGAATGGAGCCTTGAAACTCTGGTCCTTCTTGAGTGAATCAAACATGCTTCTTCAATACCAAGCTATGTGTCTAAGGTTATTACACTTGTAACATATTATGGCCTCTTCATTAAACCCTGATAGAGGAGTAAAAAAGTTTTGGCTTCTACTTGACTCTGCATGAGTTTCTTTCTCCTTATTTCTAAAATTGTTAGCTCTTTTTTGACATTCTATTTTATTATGACCATATCCATTATAATAAAAATTATAACCATAAAAATAGGACCTATTTTTATATCTCTAACCTGATTGCCTTTTGTATCTCTATTCCTTGTAGTCTTCTTTTTTTAACATGCCCTCTATATTCTTAACTTCTTCTCTTTTTACTTCTTCTTTTGTAAGAGCTTCAACATAGCTCTTTCCTTTTTCTATGTTAACCTTGTCTATGAAAGTAGTGGCCTCCCCTTTCTCTTTTTCAAATCTGATACCTATCTTATCTGATATTGATATTTAACTTTCTAATATCTTATTTAACATATTAGTGCTATTCTCATATTTTGAATCCTTGATTTCTCTATCATTGATTGCTTTATTTGTTTTCTAAAGATCTATTTTTAAAGAAGAAATTTTAATAACATATCTTTCACACTCTTCACTTACTTTTTACAGCTATGCCATTAGATCTTTTTCATTCTTCTTGGCTTCTTCAAAGTGTGTTTGTAGATCTTCAATTGTTTCCTTTGACTCCTTTTCATTTTTCTTGATGTGGAGCTTCAATCTTTGATTCTTCTTCTCAAGAGATTTTAAATCTTCTAAGGCACAAATGAGTTCTCTTTCTAGATTCTCTTCAACTTCATACTTTTCATCTTCTTGATCATCTATAATTTTTCTTATGGAGGCATCTTCATGTATGGCCATGAATATAATCTCTTCTTTTGAATTACTAACTCTACTATCTTTGGCTGAGCTAGGATCTTTAAAATATAAACTCTTATTCTCAAATCCCTTCTTGAATTTTTCTTTGAAATTATTCTTGTATGTAGACTTTCCTTCTTCATTTTCACCATTACCCTTATCTAGGCACTTAATTACAAAATGTCCAATCTTTCCATAATTAAACATTTAAAAAGTATTTTTTTTATATATCTAACTATGCCCTTTTTTGGCTTGTGAATGAATAGAGCTCCATTGTCATCTTCATCATTGCTAGAATTGTCACTTAATTCTTGAATTTTAGCCTTCTTTTTATTTGATGTCTTGAAATTAGCTTCTCTCTTTGAGAGTTTTTCTTATTTGGTTTGCATCTCATATGTCATAAGAATACCATGTAGCTCATCCATCTTTAGCTTGGCTAAATTCTTAATCTCTTCAATTGCTAAAACTTTTAAATCATATCTCAATGGTAGAGATCTCAAAACTTTTTATACCATGATTGATTCTTCTAAATTTTCTCCAAGACCTTGATTTTTATTAACTATTTGATCAAACTGTAAAAGGTAACTTTCTATATTTTCTTCCTCTTCCATCTTCAAAATCTCAAACTATCTTTTGAAAGTCTAAAGCTTAGGTTATTGAACCTTTCCATCACCTTTGCAAATATTCTCAAGCTTTACCCAAGTTTCATGAGTATATTTACATTGCATAACTTTAATAAATTCTTATTCACATAAACCAGATAAAATAACATTTAAATCTTTATCATTATTTTCACTTGCCTTCTTTTCCACCAGAGTAGTTACAAGTGTCTATGGCTCTTCATATTCCTCCACCACTGCTTATCAAATGTTGAATCCAAGATCTATCAAATAAGTCCTCATCCTTATGCTCCAAAAATCATAATTCATCCCATCAAACAAAGGTGCCTCATTTGTAGAAAAACCTTCATTTGATCTAGCCATCGTGTTTTCCTCAATATAACAAGGTGTAAATTTTTTTCAAAAGGAACCTACTTTGATACCAATTATTAAGCATAAATATACTGAGAGGGGGGTGTTGAATCAGTATATTATATATCTTTTACTTAATATAATTTATTTTCTTTAACCACTTAATCACACATTTAAGATATGCAATAAAATTGAAACAATAACATGCACCACACGAGAGAGAGAGAGAGAGAGAGAGAGAGAGAGAGAGAGAGAGAGAGAGAGAGAGAGAGAGAGAGAGAGAGCAAATTTTTATGTGGAAATTCAAGTGGGAAAAACCAAGGAGAACAATCTCAAGTATATAAATGATAATCAACTCAAATTACAATGTTTACAATCACCAACTTTTAGGAGCACCAACCCCTTTGTTGAGTGCCAACACAATAACTATTTGTGAGCACCAACCCACAGGAGTACCAACCCCTCTTGTGTATAAAACACACCTATCTCTAAATGTTGCTTACTTAACAAATGATAGAACTCTACACTATCTCTTGATTTTATCTCCTCTTTTCTTATATAAAAAATTTACAAAACCATGCACTCTCTTGCATATTACAAATGGATTCTCAGACCTTTATTTATAGCTTTTCAAATGACCTTTGGAATTCATCCTTTGTGACCCTTGAATCCTCTTGGAAAATGGTGCCAAACTTGCATGACCCTTTGTATCCTTGCATTTGAAAAGTTATATAGTGACCCTTCATAAGAAAATGTGTCCTTTCCTCTTTTGCCTTTATCTTCATGACCTTTCAAATTGCTTAAGATGACTCTTCATATAAAAATATGCCATATCCTCTTTTGTCTTCACTTGGTAACTCTTGAAATTCCTCAAGATAACTCTTCATGAAAAAATGTGTTCCATTCCTCTTTTGTCTTTACCCCATTACTCTTTGAATTGTCCATGGGCACTCTTTTGACTTTTATGTAACCAAAAATATATTCATTAATATTAAATAAATATCAACACACATTAGCCAAGATATGAATATTAAAAACATCATTAAATTCTACGAGGCCTTTATCACCAATAATGTAAGACCTTTGACATCAATGAAAATATTTTCAAAACCATGTGATGTCCTCAATATGGTGCTAATGTCCTCTTTACATGACTATTCTTATTTTTAGGGAGTACCTACACCTATGTCTATATGTCCTATTCCTATGTGACCAAAACCTATAGTTGTGTATTATACTTAGAAAGTTTGATTTGATGTGCACATTGTAGTTCTATTTACAAGTATGATATGAATAAGAATTGAGTATGTTAGTATGATGGAATGGACATCCTCAACACCCCACTATGTAGATATTTACCTACATACCAATACTTTGAAGATGGATCAAGTCTAATGTAGTTCTCCCACCTAGTGCTTGATGTATGTGAAAGTGAATGCTAGAATGAGAGTGGCCTTGGATGCCTTGAATGTGATTGAGTTTTAAAATGATTGAAAATTGGACTTAGGGATACTGTAGATAGTAGTATGTAGAAATCAAGGAAAAATAGGGATAATGTACCTTGATTTTGCATAACTTTATATTTGGTTTTGTAGTCATAATAAAATGTAATTTGTATAATTTGAGCATGACTTGTGACACACAAACCATATGTCTCTCCTGATTGCTTACACATCTCACTTAGGCATGTTTTCACTATTTCTCAATCATTTGAAGCCTTCTCGATTTAGCCCCTGCTATTCTAGACTCCTCTCTCAGGCAAGATATATTCCCTAGGGTCCCTTTCCCCCCTAGAAAATAGTGTCATAGGTTGGATTACAAAGGGTTTCCACTTTCTAACATTTTTTTCCAAGTCCACAATAGCCTCAAATGGTCATATTTTCCCAAATCCTTATCTTTTCCATTGTTATCCTAATGTGCATTCATCTAATCCAAGATCACTAGTTTCTATATAAAATACCATTCAAAGGTCATTTAGAAGGGTTGATAATCATTCAAAAGGCACAAGCTATAAATATACTAAATCACACTCAAGTAAATATTCATATTCTCTACATATAACTAACCACTATTATTTATAGACTATCCAAACTCCCACACCAGTCATGAGTCATCTCAAGCTTGCCTCAATTTGCATACACTTGCATTGCATACATAATATTGCATAATACACATTCAAATTAGGAGTACTACATTAGCCTTGATCCCTCTTTGGAGTATTTGTATGTAGGTAGCGTGCCCACACATGGGGTATGATCACACGTTCAATACATATTACACATTGACCCCTTCTTCTAATTAGATTCAAGATCACCTATCAAGCATGAAGAGGAACTAGGATCCTTGAAGACAAAATCAATTGCACATGAAGCTTTGTGAACAACTAGGACTCAAATTTTTAGGCACAAAGTCTCTCAAAGTAGATGAATAGAACCCAAAAAGATTAGAAAGCTTAGACACTAAGGAATATAACACTAAAACTTGGACTACAACACTGGACCTCTAAGTGTCTCATTTTTGGTGCTCCTATCTAGGTAGAAAATAGACTTCTAGATCTTATTTTTGATAGTCTACCTAGCCAGATTAGTAATTTTTAGCTTCTATCTCCTTCGTCTCATACCTAAATTAGCTAAGTTTTACTCTCTAACCCCTTGTTTTCTATTTTTAGAAATCAATTAAGCACTTAAAGATTTAATAAATAAGTTGGTTAATTAAGAAACATTTATTTACTAATTTTCTCCTTAAATCTAGACCCCTTTACTACTTAGGAAATTAAACCTATAGTTTTCCAAATTTAGTAGAACATTTGGTGAACCCGACTTACTTTGAATTTTTGCATAAAACACTAGAAACCCTAGGGCTAATTATTTCTAATTTTTTGCAATATTTTTCTAATTTTTCCTAAATTTAAAAATCAGAAAACTACAAATTAATTAAAATATTTTAAATAATTCACTTAAACCCTAGTTTGTACATACTAGGTCCTATTTGCATATAAACACTTTCAAACCACTAGGAAAAATATATTGCTAATTTTAGAAATATTTTTAGATTATTCCTAAAATTTTCAAGCTCAATTCTATAAATTTATAGCAAAATTTTCAAATTATTAAATTAATTTTGAAAAAATTCATTTCAAATCCCTAGTTGCATCAACTAAATCCCAGTAGTTTTCAAGTAATATGTTACTTATTTTTTGCAAATTTTGATTGAATATTAAAATTAAATAATCACTTCAAATTTTAAAAATTCATAGTAATTCCAAAAAAAATATTTGTCTCAAAACCCTAATTGCATCTACTAGGTCCCATTCAAACAAGTAATTTCTCATATTTTTTTGAATTTTATCTTGCATAATTAGCTAACAAAATCAATTTCAAATTCAAAAGTTCATAATATTTTTCAAATAATATTTCTAAAAATCCCTAGTTGCATATAATAGTTCCTACTTTGCTTTTTATGATAATACCTTACATGTTTGGTAGCTTCATATCCTTTTTTACACAAATTCTAAACTAATATTTTAGAATTTTGTGTTTCTTATATCCAATGCTTTTTAGTTTTAGCTCATTACCTATTACAACTTATTGTAAAACATTCAAACACATTTCAAATTGTTTTCCTACTTTAACAATGGTCCAACATATTGGCTTTGATGAAATTGGTAAAAGAGAGCTTCAAGAACTCTTTACCAAACACCCAGTTATGCACGATGACATGATTAGAATCCTACAAGAGGAATAACAAAAGGTAACCAATAGTCAATCTTCTCAAACTACAAAAACACCAGTTGCACATGGCACTATGAGGGAAACTATGTCACAACAACCCCTATAGTAGCCCAACCTTCTTCTATGACACCATTTGTAGCTAGTACATCCCTATCTCCTAATGTGGCAACCCTTATGCAAGAGATTGAATCTCTTTAATCCAAGTTAAAACATCTTGAGAAAGGTACCACTAGATCTACACATGTATTGGACTCCTTCAATCTATTAAATACACTTTTTGGCATGACATATAGCTTATACACCCTTACCACATATATTTTTACAACCTAAGCTCACTCTTTACAATGGCAAGGGTGATATAGAGACACATTTGAGAGCCTTTCATGAAACATTTTTGGATTATGTACCATATGACTGGCTATTAACTAAATTATTTTTTAAGAGCCTTTAGGATTATGCATTACAATGGTTTTACAATCTATCAAATCAGTCAGTTAATGCATTCAATCCTTTTGTCAACATGTTCCTAGCACATTTTAGTATCAATATCGATGATAGGGTTTCATATGCCCAAATTTCACAACAAAAATAGAAATCAAATGAGACTCTCACCAAGTATGTTCTTACATACTGTAGACACCGCAAACGTGTCTACACCTTGGTCCTCCCCCTTGGCCTTAAACCCCTATCCTAACCCTTGACCTTGGCCCCCTATCCTAACCCTTGACCTTGGCCCCCTTTCCACCCTACCCTTGCCACCTTGGATCCTCCCTTGAATCCCTCCACCTTCCCCCTAGCATTTATTAGGCCAAATCTCTTCTTTATTTTCCCCCCACGCCCATTTTGGCATCCTCGTGACCGTTCTTCCCATCCCCCCTCGCTCGGCGGCGTGCAAGAATGGGCAGAGGCTATTTTTAGCCTCTGTCCCCATTCTGCGACCGCTGACGTCGGCGACCCTTCGGCCGACGTCGGTGAAACTGCCAGCGTCGGCATCCTTCATTACCCCTTTCTGCATCCGTTGCAGCCCCCTAGACCCTTGAGCTCAAAAATAGACTTCTCTTGGCGCTTTAGCTTTCGTCTCTCCTCTGTCTTGACCTCGTGCAACAGCAGCAACAGGTGAAAAGGCTCTGGATCAGGGATTCTCTTCTTGCAACAAGTCTTCTGTGGCTCCAACAACAGCACCTCCTTTCTTCAGTCAGCAAAAAGGTAAGCAAAGTCTGGTTTTCTTCATTTTATTTATTTAGTTTTCAGTAATCTATCCTATCTATTGTCCTCTGCTCCCTCTATTCTTCCCCTTGAGAAGCTGCAAAGCCTTCTCAGGTCCTGTCATCTGTGTTTCTTCCTCTTCCCCATCCCCCTGTCAACAAAGACCTTGTATAAGGCACCCGACCAGAGCTAGACCACTCCCCAGTCCATCTAAATTTGTCCCTGAACTCTATCTCGCCTCCGTTCACGAACCAGACCCATCCATAGTCCAGAAAGCAACTCAGACCCGACTACAGGCCCTGACCCCGACCGACGCCGGTCATTACCCCAACCGACGTTGGCAGGATAGCCGACACCGGCAGATCAGATAACCAACGCCGGCAACATTTCCGACCTCGGCGATTGTCTTCAGCCCAACAGCTCCTTCAGGTAATCATTTTGGTCTTTTCTTTCCTTTCTAATTTCTTTGTCACTTCTGTATTCTAGCATTCTGTCTTTTTATCAGTCACCTATCTTATCAAAACAGTGGGTTGACCTCCCTTAAGGAAGTTTTTACACTTTCGGGAACAAGCTTTTGCTTGGCAACCCACCGCCTATTCATCTAACATTTTCCTGTCCAAGTTTCCTTTTTTTATTGCAGGTGTCATTCCTCCACAGCCAAAGAGGAGTGCCCACAAACGTCTGGATTACGGTGCGCAATCTTTAGTCCAGGTACTTCCCAAGCCTTGTCCATTACTTCTTTTTAGTTTCTTCTTTCTCTTGGATCTAAAAGCGAATTTTGAGTGGAAACATTCTGGCACGCCCGGTGGGACCCTAGGTTCCTCCTGGGTTCCTTTTCTTTTTCATTCATTTAGGAGCACTAGGTTCTTACCTTTTCTCCTCTTTCTCTTCTTCTCAATGACACTATAAGCAGGACTAAAACGGGTCTTTCTTCCTTGCATTTCTAGACTAGTCTAAACATCATACTCTTGACCCTTTCTCAAAACTTGTCTGCATCACAACATCACATTTCGACTTGGGCATTAAAACGTATTGCACTTTCATTTCTGCTTGTGCTTGCATTAGTCCACATCTAGTAACTTAGACGCATATTGAATGAACCGTAGACACTTGATGTTACACTACCAGACCACATGCACTAAACAAACATAAAACTTACCTGAGATAAGGCCCGACTGGGATTTCATCCCCCAGCGGATACCTTACCCGTCCCGGTGACCCTACTTGGATTTCATCACCAAGGGGGAAGCCCACTCCGTTCTCTGGCGGAGTCTAAACTCTAGGCGAGGTATATCTTGGCTAAGCGAAACCAGCTAACCACTGGAATCGTGAAGTGAGGGGAGCTTGCTCCTTAGCACCAGGCCACGTACCAGACCCTAACACAGATTTTTGAGTGCGTAAAACAACACCTAAAACCATCTTTAGACTGCCTTCTTCTAGGACCCATTTTTCAGCCAATCTCCCCAAACATCCATCTAAGGCATAAGCCACAATTTCTAAGGTTAATTCCTAGGATTTATCGCTTAGGCTTGTCTGTCTTTCTCTATTTTCCTCTTCTCATCTGCTTGTTTGAGTGAGTGAGGTCGCTTTCTTCATTGTTTTCCAAGAACCTTTTGGTTCTCTGGAAGACACAGTCACCGACATCGGTTCTGCCACTGACGTCGGCTTCCCCTGTCACCGGCATCAGTTCTAATACCGACGTCGGCTTCATCTGTTACCGGCATCGGTTATCTAACCGACGTCAGTCTCTGTCACTGTCCTTTTTCTTCAAAACCAGCAGCCTGAAACCTATCCTTTCTCTGCCAAAGACTCCATCCTAGTTTTCTGAAACTGAGCAACACAGTTCCTGAGACCTGAACCTTCTTTGCCTTGCATGGTTTTGACTCGCAGCCAAGCCAAAGCTCTTGTCAACCACGCTAGCCGTCAACCACTTCTGTCCACCCCGTCCGTGACCAAGCCTACAATGGAGTTCAACTCGGAGACCAAAAGAACTCCCATTCGTCCAACCTCGCCGCAGACTCCCATTGTCCAAGAAGGGGACCAAGACTTTGAGCGATTCTTGGACCTCAACGTCAAGGCCTTGCAACATTATCTCACGCATAGCCGAATGTGAGACTCCTTGGGCAATCGAATCTATGGAATGCCAACCTCCCTTGTCGCGACTATGGCTGTATCGACAACATCCATAGTTCAACCTTCAGACACCCAAGCCATCGCTTTGACCACCGACCAGACTTTGACCAATCCTCCAGGTGTGGCCTCTCCCTCTATCATTGGGCCCACTTCCATCGGGGTTTCGGCCCCCTGTCGACTTCAACCCCCTCAACCGCTATCCACTCCTTTCCAAAACCTTGTCATCTCTATTTCACCTACCCTGGCCCTTATCAATACCAGGGTGGCTTCTTACCCCTTGGCCCCCGTTACCACAGTTCAACCTCTCGTGGCGACAATGGGCCCAGCTATGTCTTCCACCCAACCACCTTTAGCCTCCACCTCTGTCCCTGCAATTAGTCATCCGTACATTGTACAACCGACTATGTCGCATACCTCCCCTAGCCTCTTCCAAGCGCCCTACAACTTAGGGGGCGCGCAACCTGTCAATCCGTCGGCAGACATCATCAAAATGCTAATGGATAAGATGACCAATCTTGAGACCTCTATTTCCGGCTCGCGCAACACTCTTTCATACGAGCAGATCTGTAACGAGCCCGTTCATCCTTCTGTCCCAATCAGACCATATCCTAGCTAGTGGGAGCTTCTGAAGTTTTCTCGCTTTCAAAACAAGGAAGACCCACAACAACACTTGCGAGCATTCAGACATGCCTGCTACCTTATTGGCCATGACGATGCGTTACTCTTACGCACGTTTCCTATGTCTCTCTCAGGTGCTGCACTTGACTGGTACAGCTCCCTTCCTAGCCATTCTCTCTTCTCATTCACACAATTGGCTCAGCTCTTCCTCGATCACTTTTCCATCAACATAACCAAGAAGGTCTCAATCACAGACCTCTATTCTATCCGGCAATTCGAGGACGAGTCCATAGCTGACTTCGTGGCTCGATGGAGAGGCCTTATCAATCAACTCTCCTTTTCCTTACCCCAGGCCGAGCTTATTGAACTCTTTTCCCAAGCCTGCGCCAGACATATCTCTTCCACCCTGAGGGTTCAAACCTTCTGCACTTTTGACGAAGCCTTCACGATGGCTCACAAACTTGAGTTGCGTGCCATCGAGGAGAATAAAGTCAAGTTGCGGAACAAGAATCCCAGCTCTAAGACCAATGACTCTTCCTCTACCAAGCCATCATCATCCAATTCTAAATCCAAGGCTTCAGCTAATGCCGTGGTTGTCAGACCTTCACCCTCTTCGACCAACCAGCCTGAGCCATCTACATCTCAGAGCGCTACTCGCCAGTTCCAGCAAAGATACATGCAGCGGCGATATACTCCTCTCAGAGAATCATATGCGTCTGTGCTGGACAAGCTTCTCAAATAGGGGGCCCTTAATCTCCCTCAAGCCCGACCTCCTCCACAATTCGATCCCTCTCACGCCATCCCCACGTGGT
Organism: Torreya grandis; assembly: GCA_037957365.1. Classification (NCBI taxonomy): domain Eukaryota; kingdom Viridiplantae; phylum Streptophyta; class Pinopsida; order Cupressales; family Taxaceae; genus Torreya; species Torreya grandis. The sequence goes on from JARHVA010000954.1 coordinate 3,043,282, forward strand.
ATAGGGAGCATGACTTCTGCAGCTTCCACCGTGTTAAGGGCCATGACACGAAAAACTGCAAAACCTTTAAGAACATAATCCAAGACATGCTCGAAAAGGGGGATCTCATCTTAGACAATCCAAATGCACCCCCTAATCAGGCCATTGACATCTTCAAGCAACCTTTCCCCAACCATCCACCAACTCAAAACAACGTCCAGACCTTAATTGACGACAATCATGAGCACAATGTTCGAACAGTCAATACGGTCTCTCCCTTCGTCCCCAATCAACCTCAAGAGGATAGTCCATCAATCAGTCTGTCACATGTAGATGAACCTCTCTCCCCGGTTAGTTCTCCATCGACCTCTCTCATCTTGGAGGACACCTCGGCTTTACCTGCACCACCAGTCTCTCCATCCTCCATTTTACTGCCTATGGAGGACCTGACCCTTCCTACTCCTCAGCCGCAAGTGGAGGGCACTGTCATCCCTGCCCTTTACCCGCTCGGGGAGCCTCACTTTTCAGATTCTTCTCCACCCAGGGAAGAACCTGTCTCCCCTTCACCTTCATCTAAATCTGTCATGACTTCACCACACCAGGCGTCTAAGACCACTACACCCATCTCGTCTTCAACCTCGCAACCATCAACATCTTCTTCTCAGCCATTTTCTCGGTTAGTGGAGAAAATCGCGCTTCTCCCTCCAAGGAAAGTGATGCCTCAGGTGTTGTGGGAGCGTCTTAAAGCCCTTCAACATACCCGTGCCCTCTCATCACATGTCGCTAATCCTCCTAAGGTGAAATCTCGTCAGACTCTCGACAAAGACCAGACTCTCAAACCTCAACCAAACCCATCCAAACCAAAACCTGCATCTACCTCGTCTAAACCCATCAAGTCATTTGGCGTTCATCCTGTCTCCGTCCTCACTCACCCACAAGTGAAGGTGGACCTAGGCTAGACCTCGACTAGCAGTACTCTTCCAACCAAGTCAAAGAGGGCTGCCAGACCACAGAAACGAATGCCTCCTCCATCACCACTACCATCAATTTTGGGCCCTCATCCTTCGACCTTGACTAGCATCCTTCCCACTCCGGCCTTCAAACAAAACTCGTTGCCTCCCCTGCTTCCTCTGCCTATCTCCAGTCGTCCCTCTCCTAAAAAGGCATTCTCAATCACCAGGCCAGAGCCATCTCCATCTGTCACCGCGCCATCAACCCATAAGGTGGTACAGAAACCTCTTCTAACCTCGCCTAAGCAAAAGTCACCAACCTCGCGCATATCAAATAACACGGACCCTCTATTGGGCTCATACTCATTGATATTGCGCCGACTTCTCCAGACTTCTGACATAACCCTTCTGCCCATCAAGCCTTTCCAACCTCTCGGGTCCAAGCCCTCCTAGTTCGACGATACGAAAATTTGTTTATATCATCGTACACCAGGACATGACACCGAGACTTGCTGTGCCCTCAAGGCCGTCATCCACCGCCATATGGAGAAAGACACTCTTATCCTTGAGGACACTCTCGACCAGACCCCGACTCCTTCCTCTTCAAACACGTCAACATCTCACCAGCAAGACATGACCCCTTCTTCACCTCCCATTTTCAAAATCAATGCTATCCGTATAACCACTAGGTCACAGAAGGACAAGGCAAAAGCAAAAGCTGCCATTCCTTGGACCTATCCCTTCGTCAAGCCACCTCTTGCGCCCAAGCCTAAAATTTCTATCCTCGGCGCATCCCAACCTTCTTCGTCTTCCTCTTCTGGGCCAATTCACGACTCCATGCTGAAGCAGCTTCATCAAACACCTGTGAAGATGTCTCTTTATGACCTTATCCAAACCTCACCTCAGCACCGTCAAGCCCTTATCCAAGCCTTGCAGGCAGCGGAGGTCCAACCCGAGGACCCCCAACCACTCGTTGCCCTCATCCATTCTTTATCGCCCGTCAACTCCATCATATTCAGCAATTCTGAAATTCCCACATCTAACACAGAAGATCAGGACGCCGCCCTCTTCATCACTGCCTATGTTGATCAGACACACATAAAACGCGTTATGATTGATGGTGGCGCTAGCATCAACATAATCTCTACTCACGCCTTTGATCAGCTGTCTCTTCCCAAGAACTGCGTCTCCAAAACTGACACGATCTTACGCTCTTTCAATGACACCACTGCCACAACCATTGGCACAGTCATCCTTCACATCCGTGTTGGCCCATGCACAGTCCTGGAGCTCTTCTATATCATCGAAGGAGAGTTTCAATACAACCTTCTACTAGGCCGACCTTGGATCCGTGCCATGGCCAGTATTCCTTCCACCCTGCACCGTTGTGTGAAGTTTGAGCATGACGGGCAAGTCCATACCATTCCCGTTGACCTTTCACCCTTCAAGACTTGCAACACCACCTACCGTCCCAACGATGTCCTCATTCCCATCAAACCGTCAACTCTGGCACCGCCTCCATCTGTGAAAGCTTCGACCAATTCGCAATTGGTGGTTGCCCTCACCCCTCCTCTTCAAGCGCCGACCAAAGACCCCATGGAAGACATCTTCCAACGACTATCACTTGGGGAATATCGCTTGTTGACCCTCGACATGTTCCAAACTCCGCAAGAGTATGGACGCCTTCACCTCAGTCCCAATTATGACCATCGGATCGGGACGGTCGTACCTTATGGTCCTCCTCACTTCCAAACAAACTTTGCCTATGGGGGGCTTAATCAAGCTCCTACCGACGCCAATTCCCTTTCTTCCCCCCAACCTTTCACATCTGATTTCTCGTTTCTTGGCAACCTCGCCTTTGCACACACTTACCTTCACAGGTGTGCATGGAAGGGTTTTGGTCTCGGACGTTATGAGCAGGGCTCCCATTAGCCCATCGAGCCACTCAATGATCACGATGCCAAGAAACGGTATGGCCTGGGATATCATGACCCCACTCAGGCTCCTTCTGACCTCTGTCCCGAGCCAACCATCGACCAATCTCCCCCAGACTCGCCCATTTCTCCTTTGTCACCTACGGAGTCGGTGGTTTCCATCCCTCCTAGTTTTTTTTTTCCATAAACACCATCCGCCTGGAACCCCTGACCTATCAGCTCAATGGGATGTCCAGGTCTCTCCCTCTCATTTTTCCTAGCATGGTAGAAGATGAGTCGGCAACGATTCACACTGTCCACTGCATTGACGATGACGCCATCCTGTCCTACATGGGTGCCGATGACTCTTTCACCCAGCATTTCCTCCCTTTTGAGACCCAGGTTATGTTAAATGAATCCACCATTGACATCAACCTCCCTTCTTCTTCCGATGTTCCTCACGTCTTAAATATTGGCCAATCTTTAGACGCTCAGGAGCAGCTTGACTATGCCCAGTTCCTTTCCAACCATAGCAAAGCCTTTGCCTAGACTTACAGCGACATGCCTGGCATCGACCCCACCATTGCTACCCATAACATTGTCACCAAACCAGAGGCTAAGCCTGTTAGGCAAAAGCTTCGAAAGATGCATCCTCGCGTTGCGCTTCTTGTCAAAGAGGAGCTTCAACGCCTTTTTTCTGTCTCCTTCATCCAACCCATCGATTATCCACAGTGGGTCTCTAACATCGTCCCAGTTACTAAAGCAACTGGGGGGATTCGAATCTGCACGGACTATCGCGACCTTAACCTAGCCTGTCCCAAAGATGACTTTCCTCTTCCTAACATTGACCAGCTTATTGATCTCACGGCCGGCCACGAGATGCTATCTCTCATGGACGGGTTTTCAGGATACAATCAAATCCTGATCGCACCGAAAGATCAGCACAAGACTACCTTTATCACCCCATGGGGGACTTTCTGCTATCGAGTCATGCCTTTCGGCTTGAAAAATGCTAGTGCCACCTATCAGCGCGCCATGACCTACATTTTCCATGATCTCCTCCACAAAATCATGGAGGATTATGTGGATGACCTTCTCGGCAAGTCCAAACTTCGCTACGACCACTTGACCATTCTCACAATCATCTTCTCTTGCCTTCTTCAATACAATGTCCGCCTTAACCCCAAGAAGTGTGTCTTTGGGGTCCTCTCAGGCAAACTTCTCGGCTTCATCATTTCCTTCCGTGGTATCGAGATAGATCCCACCAAGATCCGTGCTATCCTCGAAATGCCACCCCCGACCAATCTCAAGTAGCTTCATAGTCTACAAGGGAAGCTCCAGTCCATTCGCCGTTTCATCTCACAACTTTCAGACCGCTGCCAACCTTTTCATCACCTCCTTAAGAAAGATGTCTCCTTTAAATGGGATAAGGACTGTCAAGAGGCTTTTGAGGCCCTCAAAAGCTATCTGGTCTCCCCACCAGTCCTCATTCCACCTAAGGACGACTAACCCTTCTACCTTTATATCTCTGCCACCAACCATTCGTTAGGTGCCATGATCGCGCACCGAGACGAGCATCATCGTGAGCAAGCAGTTTACTATATCAGCCAAACACTGGTCGACTATGAAACTCGATATACTCATACCGAGAAACTCTATTTGGCATTAGTCTTTTCTGCTACCAAGCTCCGCCACTATCTTCTCAACCACAAAACCTTTGTCGTCACTCACACCGACCCTCTCAAGTACATGCACTCCAAGCCATACCAGAATCAACGTATGGCTCGGTGGCTCATGCTGCTTGCAGAGTTTGACCTCAAATTCATCCAGTAGAAATCTGTCAAGGGGCAAACCATCGCTGACCAACTGGTAGATGCCCCTCTTCCCGACAACCAACCTTCCCACTGCGAGTTCCCTGACGAGTCTATCGCTACCCTTTCCACCGATGACACTGTCTACCAAATGACCATGTTCTTTGACGGCTCCAAATGTCAACTTGGTGGGGGTGCGGGGGTCATCCTCATCCCACTCGAAGGGGAGCCCATGCCTCTATCTTTCAAGCTTGACTTTGATTGTACCAATAATATGGCTGAATACGAGGCCTTAATTTTGGGACTTCAAACTGCCCTTTCCCTCCACATCAAGTCTATCAACATCTTCGGTGACTCGCAACTCATCGTTAATCAAGTTAACGGTTCATATCTCTGTAAAAATGAAGTTTTACAGAGGTATAAGAATCGTGTTGACCTTCTTTTAGCATCTTTCGACCATTACCTCTTGCAGACTGTTCCACGCTCTACGAACAAGTTTGTCGACACCATGGCTTCTCTTGCTTCGCATATCCCATCTTCATCATCATCATCTCGCCTTTTTGTCACAGTGCATCATGTACCTTTGCCTTCATACATCTCTCCTCACATCGACCATATCAACACTGTCAATTCTAGCCCACAAGATGACTGGTATAAGCAACTTGTGGACTACTTGTCTCTTTCTATCACTCCTCCCAACCTCTCTAGCAATGTGCGGCGAGCTTTCATCAAGCGCACAGCTCACTATACCATGCTAGGGGGTCTTCTTTATAAACGAGGCTTTGACGGCCTCCTTCTTCGCTATCTAACCTCCACTGAAGCTCCTCAAGCCATAAAGCAAGTCCATGACGGGATTTGTGGTGGACACTTCAGTGGAAACTCGATTGCCAAGCGCATCCTTCGCCTGGGTTATTATTGGCCTACCCTTCATCAAGACTGTAGCGACTATGTTCGACGTTGCATCAAGTGTCAGTAGCACTCTAACCTGCTTCATCTCCCCAGCCACGCCTTGCAAGTTGCTCAGGATTTTTGGCCTTTCTCTCAGTGGGGCTTGGATCTCATCGGTGAGATCAATCCTCACTCGTCTCTTCGTCATCAGTCCATCATCACTGCCACTGAGTATTTCACCAAGTGGGTGGAAGCCATTCCTCTTGTCTCCACAAAAGCTGACAAAATTGCCGACTTCATCAACAGCCACATCATCTGTCGTTTCGGTGTCCCTCACAAAATCATTACCGACAACGGCAAGTCCTTCAAAAACAAGACTGTCCAAAAACTATGCGACTCATTTGGCATCAAACTCAGCTTTTCTTCACCTTACTACCCACAAGCAAATGGGCAGGCAGAGGCTTCCAACAAAATTCTCACTAAAATTCTCATGAAGGTGGTCGACGATATAGGAAGGGATTGGCACATTCATATTCCCTTCACTTTGTGGGCCTACCGCACTAGCATCCAAACCTCTACAGGTGCTACTCCCTTCTCTCTCGTGTACAGAACAGAGGCTGTCTTACCTCTCGAAGTACAGATCCTGTCCCTCCGCATCTCCCTGCATGACATTCTCTCCAATGATGACTTTCGTCAAGATCGCCTAGCTCAACTTGAGTTACTCGACGAGCGCCGTCTTGCTGCCCTTAATCATCTCCATGTCTACCAAAGTCGCATAAAGCGGGCCTACGACAAAAATCTACGAGAACAAGATTTCAACATCGGAGACCTCGTCCTCAAAGAGAATCAGCACGTGACCAATATGGAGTGAAGTAAACAAGGCAAGTTCGCCCCCAATTGGCTTGGACCTTTTATCATCACGCACAAGTATGGGTCAGGGACTTATCATTTGTCTTCCCTAGACGGATGGCCAGAACTTGAGCCTCTTAATGCGTTGCATCTTCGACCATTCTACTGCTAGTCGAGTACTCGTCTACTTGACACGTAACTTGAGCTCGTCCCTTGAGCAATCCTCGTCCTCTTAATCCTCATCCCTTTCAACCCTATTTCCCTTTAACAAGTCCTCTACAACCCTTTTATGATGCATGGATGCTTTGTCCTAATAAAAGGGGCATCCTTGAACTTCTACAGCCTTGTCCATGACTCTCATCAAACAAATCAAAAAACATATATCAAGATGTCAAAACATATCCATGGTCACAAAATCAAGTCAAAATCAAAAAGACAGACTGCTCCCTCGAAGGACAGCTGTACTATCATTGCTGTATTACTAGACTGATCCCTCGAAGGACAGCTAGGCCAACTTATCAAACATTATTAAGCAAAAATATAGACCACTCCCTCGAAGGATGGCTATGACTAATCTTGCTATAAACAACACTTTTTTAGAAGCTTCCCGCATCGATCAGCTTCGCAACATGACCACCAAGCAAAAGACATCTCTATGTAGGCTTCCCGCATCGATCAGCCTGCACCAAAAAAAAAAAAAAAAAAAAAAAAAAAAAACGAGTCATGGACTTGGCTTGTAGTTGTCTCAGGGTCTCCTATAAAAGGGGCAAGGTTATTCCTGCTCTTAAACTGGGTTACCCTATCCTCCTCCTATCACCTGCTCAGGGGACTTCGAGCTCACTTTAATGTCAAAGTGATTCGATTACCATTCTAACTCAACACTGGTCAATGACGTAATGCATAAACGGGGCTTTTGTTCTAATAACCCCTATCTATGCTTCCTTTCTAGTCCTTGTCAATGAAAGAGCGATTTGCCTTTCATCTTTTCTCTTCACTTTGGTCACATTTAACCGCATCAATCGGTGACTCATCTCAAACCCAGCCATTTTCATCATTTTCAGCTGGCATCATCCTAGACCATTTCACATAGTTTCTATGGACACCAGTACACATGGAAACTACCGACTAGACCCAATTTATGTTAAGCATAAACCAATACTTACTGAAGCATAAATAGACTTCTATTCATTCTTAGCATACATCCATCGGGACTATGGAAACTTGCTAGGGATGAAAGACTCTCGACCAATTCTACAGAGTACACCATCTGTAGCATCATTTTATCCTCATCTTACCCTCGTCATTTCAACACATGACCAATCTCATCATCGACCAATCTTCTCAATTTGTCTGAACTACATTAGTCTGAGGCCCTATGACTAGGGCTATGTAGGCAGCACTCAGATAACACATCCTCTGAGGTTAGCTCGACCACCCCCGTTTGTTCGTCTCTTTGATGAACAAACCTTCTCTTCTGCGACCTTGACCAAGACCAATCATTCTCCTTGACCAAGACCAATCATTCTCTTTGACCAAGACCAATCATTCTCTTTGACCAAGACCAATCATTTTCTTTGTCCAAGACCAATCATCGACTTTGACCAAGACCAATCAATCCCTCTGACCCTCCCTCCCTTTTAGGGAGAACTACATCGGCCTGAGGCCCCTATGACAGGGGCTATGTAGGCAGCACTCAATTGACATGGGGTCTTCTGGGGTTAGCTCAGCCGCATCCTTTCGTCCATCCATCCTCTTGACCAATGACCATTGGAGATCATGCGTATCTCCTTCGACCTTCGACCACTTCCAAGACAATGTTGCCTTGGTTGTTTTTTGCGTGTGTGCTACCTCCCAGCTGGTTAGCAGAATTGTCCGCAGACTATTTTTGACCCTTCGCAAGTATAGGATCACAAGCCAGTTGATCCCTACTACTTGTGGTTTTTTCGTGTTTTTGGGAGCACTTCCTGAGCCCTGGATACCTAGAACACGACGACCATTTGGAGCTTCAGCTTAAATTGAGTGACCCGATTAGCAGATGACTAAATGCTGGGGCCCGGTTACTTCAATTTTGGCACTCCTTGACCCTCGACATGCGACAATTTGACCCGACCATCCCGTGACGTGGTATACGTGCAATCATGACTTTTGTAGCGTTTTCACTCACTTTTCATCTTTCTTATCCATTTCTCTGTCAAATCGACACTCGATCTTCGGTTCCCTTCTCTCGACTATCGCTTTGAGGGGGGAACACCTCATCCCTTTTCTGGGGCAACCAACTCCTGTTTTTGTCTTGCAGTTCCTCTAGAACAACCAACAAGACAAAAAGGGGCAAATGTAGACACCGCAAACGTGTCTGCACCTTGGTCCTCCCCCTTGGCCTTAAACCCCTATCCTAACCCTTGACCTTGGCCCCCTATCCTAACCCTTGACCTTGGCCCCCTTTCCACCCTACCCTTGCCACCTTGGATCCTCCCTTGAATCCCTTCACCTTCCCCCTAGCATTTATTAGGCCAAATCTCTTCTTTATTTTCCCCCCACGCCCATTTTGGCATCCTCGTGACCGTTCTTCCCATCCCCCCTCGCTCGGTGGCGTGCAAGAATGGGCAGAGGCTATTTTTAGCCTCTGTCCCCATTCTGCGACCGCCGATGTCAGCGACCCTTCGGCCGACGTCGGCAAAACTGCTGGCGTCGGCATCCTTCATTACCCCTTTCTGCATCCGTTGCAGCCCCCTAGACCCTTGAGCTCGAAAACAGACTTCTCTTGGTGCTTTAGCTTTCATCTCTCCTCTGTCTTGACCTCGTGCAATAGCAGCAACAGGTGAAAAGGCTCTAGATCAGGGATTCTCTTCTTGCAACAAGTCTTTCGTGGCTCCAACAACAGCACCTCCTTTCTTCAGTCAGCAAAAAGGTAAGCAAAGTCTGGTTTTCTTCATTTTATTTATTTAGTTTTCAGTAATCTATCCTATCTATTGTCCTCTGCTCCCTCTGTTCTTCCCCCTAAGAAGCTGCAAAGCCTTCTCAGGTCCTGTCATATGTGTTTCTTCCTCTTCCCCATCCCCCTGTCAATAAAGACCTTGTATAAGGCACCCGACCAGAGCTAGACCACTCCCCAGTCCATCTAAATTTGTCCCTGAACTCTATCTCGCCTTCGTTCACGAACCAGACCCGTCCACAGTCCAGAAAGCAACTCAGACCCGACTACAGGCCCTAACCCCGACCGACGCCAGTCATTACCCCAACCGACGTCGGCAGGATAGCCGACGCCGGCAGATCAGATAACCGACGCCAGCAACATTTCCGACCTCGGCGACTGTCTTCAGCCCAACAACTCCTTCAGGTAATCATTTTGGTCTTTTCTTTCCTTTCTAATTTCTTTGTCACTTCTGTATTCTGGCATTTTGTCTTTTTATCAGTCACCTATCTTATCAAAACAGTGGGTTGACCTCCCTTAAGGAAGTTTTTACACTTCCGGGAACAAGCTTTTGCTTGGCAACCCACCGCCTATTCATCTAACATTTTCCTGTCCAAGTTTCCTTTTTTTCTTGCAGGTGTCATTCCTCCACAGCCAAAGAGGAGTGCCCACAAACGTCTGGATTACGGTGCACAATCTTTAGTCCAGGTACTTCCCAAGCCTTGTCCATTACTTCTTTTTAGTTTCTTCTTTCTCTTGAATCTAAAAGCGAATTTTGAGTGGAAACACATACAAGACCATATTAGCTAAGATGACTAGCCCTATGGTAGATCTGGAGTTACAAGACCTCCTCAAATAAATTATTTTACTAGTTTTTCATGAGATAATCATTTTCAAATGTTTCTCTTCTTTCACTAAATTGTTTCACACTTTAAAAGAAAGAAAAATCAAACTCATTTCAATGGGCAAATTTAAGTATGCAAGTGCACCAGATACAACTAATAAGAGTAACAATAAAGCCCCATATAAGGTCAAATTCAATGACAATAAAGAACTAAATTAGTAGATAGTTAATGTAGCTTCAGATCCCTTATAAAGAGTCACTTTATCAACACCTCCTCGGTGACCTTTTTCAAATCTACCATTTCCTCTAGCTAGAGTTATACATCATTTATTAGAATGTAACATCATATCTCTTCCTCCCATCAGAGAAATTGATCCAACAAAGCCTTTTCCATGGGGATATGACTAGAATGCATTTTGTGACTATCATAGGTCATTAAGACATACTAAAAATAGATGCATTAGTCTCAAGCATAAGATACAAAATCTAATTGATGGTAATCAAATTGATCTAAGCACTTCATCTGAGCCTCCTCTAGCCAAACCAATGTAGGATAAGTCACTCAAAATCTTTTTAGATCCATTTCCATAGCATGGCAAGTTAGAGACATAAGACACATCAGGTGTACATCATGCATATCAGGCACATCCTCCACTAGTTACATATAGGGCACCAATAGCTGACTCAAATCCATTAAGCCACATGATTGGTACTTTTCATTTTAGCATTCTAGTTTAGCCTTCCATCTCCTTTTTTGAGTAGGAGATTATTGAGGATGGCACAAATTAGCATGTGCTTTTCATTAGAGATTTTATTCATGGTCATCCCATTCAAAGTGTTCTAATTGATAATGGATCCAACATTAACATGTGTCATGTACTATGACATTACTACAACACTTGGGTTATACAAAGTAGGATATTACTCCAAAAAATGTAGTTATCAGTGGTTTAAGTGGACATAGTCAGACTACAAAGGGTGAGATCCTCATTCCTAAATAGGTTAGTCCTACACATGACCACCTCATTTACTATAGTTCTTAGTGCGAGATTTTTTGACATGTTACTTGGTAGACCTTAGATACAAAAACTCTAAGAAGTTCCATCTATAGTACATCAATGCATGAAATTCATTCATCCTAATCAGGTTATCATGGATATTAGAGTTTCATATGAGTTGCCACTTTTGGTTTCAGAGCCAATTTTAGTTCTAGAGCTAGTTTCAATTCCATTACCAAATCTAGCTCCACCACCAATTTTTTCTCCAATTCAACATCAACCACAAATATGATATCCATCACCAGTATAGAGGGTTCACACACCTCCATAGCTTTAGGATTTTAGACAGCTTCTAGCTATAGTATTTACACCTAGAGCAATTTCATTGAGATCTCATGTATCTACAAATAGAGCACATGTTTAGAGAGTTTTTCCTACTTCTAGATGGGTCCCTAAGAGCCCTAAAACTACATCCACTTCTCATAAATACAAAGGGTCCCCAAAATCAGTTTTTACTTCAAATTTTTTAGAGCATTTACAAAATATACATCTTTCAAAGCCATAGTCTCAACATTTCCATCATACTTAATGATCATGCATTATTCCACTCCTTGATATAGGACATCATGATAGGGATTCTCACATGAGACTCATTGATTAGTATCATTCTTTCTATTATTGATTGTACATAGTTTCCTCTACTTGATTGTACATAGGTTAGATATTTCAAAATACAAAATTAATATAACATTCAAAAATATAAAAACATGTCAATTATATACATCATCTATGTTTTACAATGCTAATACTTATGCTAGACCTATATTTATGTTGTTTTATTCTATTATTTGTTGATTTATCTATATTACCAGGCTTCACTTGATCTTCTTTGAGTGTGTGCAGTGCGTCTAGATCTTTGATTGATTCACTCCACCCACCGAGGGGGCATCTTACTTCTAGATTATAGCTACATATTGATACATCTACCCATTGAGGGTATACTCTACATGACTACACCATCCAAGTTATGTCATTCTTATACTATACACTCTAGACATCTTATTGTAGTACATTCCTTACTTAATTACATATATATCACATTGACATATATTAGCATATATCACACTTTTGTATTTCATAACATATACATTAGTCTTGTATTACATATCTTGTATAATCTTGCTTATTTCTTTCCATATATAGATGCATGTTTATATTTCCATTACTTGACATGCTTCCACTCTTCTCTCTGATTACCTAGATGTGTTTATATTTTCTAGTTCCAATGTGCTTCTTACTTGCATTTTAAGACATTTGCCAATGTCCTTGTTCCTATCTATATGTGTGTGCATTTGGACACTTGCCAATGTCCTTTATGTGTACCTTTCATGTGATTTTGGCCCTTGTGAAAATATTTGCTTGTTACCATTATGTGTGTATATGGTATTTGAAAATGCCTTGTATGCCTTATGTGCTTATTTGACCCCTTGGTCACCCTTGCATGTTTTGTGTTTTGTATGCTTGTTTCTTGATTGCTTATCTTTGTGTGTAATGCCATGATTCCAATCATGCATTTACCTTGCTTCTTGGATGCCATGATAAACATCATGTTCCATCCCTCCAAGCCACTAACAACTAACATTTTGAATTATAATTTACTCTTATGCACATGTTATTACATTATTATATCTATCTAGGCATACCCCTATGGATCTAACAATCTCTCTCTATAAATTTTTCTATATCTTGAGATAATGTATATCAATGCTATATCACATATTTTTGTATCTTAACACATTTACATGGCTTCTTCTTCTAAGGGCATTCATCATAGGGCATTCATTCCTACCCTCAAAAGAGGGGGCAAAAAATAGGGGTTTTGTCACAAATATCATAGATCCTAATGGTTAAAAGAAATTAAGAAAAAATAGGGGTTTTATCATAGAGATCATATCTCCTAATGGTCAAAAAAGATATTTAAGAATAGTACAATCCAGAATCTAGAACTCAACATAGGCAAACCAGACCAAGCAGACAATAGAGAATCCAGATCAGTCATCAGTTTTAGCTCTAGACAATAGCACTAAAAATGGGACTACAACACTGGACCCCAAAGTGTCTAGTTTTTGTCATTGTTGTCCAAATAATAGAATATTTAGTTTTTCTAGAATTAGGTAGAGAAGTGATTTTAATCATAGTTTTGCCAGTACAGTTTAGTGTATAAATTAGTAGTTTTAAAAACTTATTTTGCTTAGAGAATTTAGATACAAGGGGCATCATGCATGACATGAGGTTTTTCATTTTTATTTTATACATGGAAGTTGATGCAAGTTTTAGTTTAGAATCTATGTTCTAGACACCAGTTATTAGGGGAAATGTGCATGACACATGGGCCTTCTCTATTTTTGATTTTATAGCATTTTATTACACATTCCTAGTAGTTACGTGCCTTACTCCATCTACAAGTGGTTAGCATCACATTCAAGTAAAATTTCATATAAGTTTGCTTCTCACGTACCTGAGTTCTTGAGTGGCTTCCTAAGCCTCGATTATAGCTTTAGGAGGGACTTTTATACAATTCCAATCTCCATCTTTCGAAGTGGCCAATAGTGGCCTAGTTTCTAATTTACATTTCGCTATCCACACCAACATTATAAAATCATAGCACATTCATCGGCTCCATGAGAAATATCATAAGATATTTATCTATACTGATATTTTCTCATTTATCTTCACATCATAGGGTAATGATGGAACCAAAGGGCTAGCCTTTATATTCTTGAGCCACATATTTAAAGGGATTGGACACATGGTCTAGACATCGATTAACACACACATGACTTGTTATTTTCACATAGTTGGTGATGATGGAGCCAAAGGGTCTACCTTTGCATGCTTGAGCCAACTTCTAAGGGATTGATAACTCAACTCATTCATCGATATAACTCTTATTTTAGCATATTTCAAGCATTACCCAACACAACCTAGTAATATAACAAGTTTTATATTAGTTCACATACCCAGTGAGGTGTATTCATTCTTTTCTCTTCCTTACTCTCTCTTTACCTAGATTTATATAATATTATTTTATATATAACATATCTAGTAAGAATTGATCTAATTTTACTTTCCTTTTTATATATTTACACAATATAATGTGCTCTCACTATGCATAACCCAACATCACATAGCTTCTTGGGCTTAGCTTCATAGGTAAGTTCAGGTACACTTCCCTTTTTTTCCTTTATCCTAGTATTTCGCTTTGTTTCATACTTAGAATAAAGGGGCAAAATGTATTCATACTAAAATATAATTTGCACAAATTAAGCATGACTTGTGACACCTAAACCATAGTTCTCTCCTAATCGCTTACACATCCCACTTAGGCATGCTTTCACTATTTCCTAGTCATCCAAAGCCTTCTAGATTTAGCCCCTACTATCTTGGACTCCTCTCCTAGGCATAGATCTATCCCCTAGGGTCCATTTTCCCCTAGAAAATAGTGCAATAGTTTGGAATATAGTGCTAGGAGCCAGGGTGTCCACTTTCTAGCACTATTGTCCAAGTCCACAATAGCCTCAAAGGATCAAATTTTATCCAATCCTTATCTTTTCCCTTATTGGCCTAATGTGAGTTAATCTAACATAGGATCACTATTTTCCCTATAAAATTCTATTCAAAGGTCATTTAGAAGGGTTAGAAATCATTCAAAATGTATAAGCTAAAAATATACTATAACACACTTAAGCAAATCTTCCTATACTCTACATACAACCAACCACTATTATTTCTAACCTATCCAAGATCCTGCACTAGTCATGAGTCATCTCAAGCTTTCCCAAATTCACATACACTTACATTTCATACATAGGATTACATAATACACATTCAAATTGGGAGAACTACATTTTCCTTTGCCCCTCTTTAAACTATTGGTATGTAGGCAACATGCCCACACATGAGGTGTGATCACACATTCAGTGCATATTACACACTAACCCCTTTTTATATTTGGATTCAAGATCACCTATCAAGAATGAAAAGGAACTTACATCCTTGAAGACAAAATCAATTTCACATAGAGCTTCATGAACAACCAGGACTAGATATTTTAGGCACAAGGTCTCCTAGAGTAGATGAATAAAACCAAAAAAGCTCATACACTAAGGACTATAATAGAAAAACTTGGAATAAAACACTATAATTCCAAGTGTACCATTTTTGGCACTCTTATACAAGTATAAAATAGGCTTTTGGATCTTATTTTTGATAGTCTACCCAGCTAGATTAGAAATTTACAACCTCTATCTCCTTCGTTTCAACCCAAAATCAGCTAAGTTTTACTCTCCACCCCCTTGTTTGATATTTTTAGAAATAAATTAAGTAATTTGAGATTCAATAAATTAGTATGTTAATTAAAGAACATTTATTTACTAATTTTCCCCTTAATCCAAACCCCTTTATTACTTAGTAAATTAAACCTATAGCTTCTGGAATTTAGTAAAATATGTTTGAATATATTTTGCATCTATTTTCCATATAGTGAATAGAGGTGTATTAGAATTATATTCATAGGGTTTTATTGCTTATGTGAATAATAAAATGATCTTAGGTTAACCTTAGGAGGGGTGCACATTTGAAAAAGTATCAGTTGAGAAGAGCTAGGGCTAAGGATAGTAGTACCCAATTGGAGACACTAACACCATGTCATTGTAGTGTCTCAAATGTAATGTTAATGTCCACTCAGTAGACTACAAATAAATTTAGATTGGAACTAGGGATGATATTTCTAATACTATGTCTTGACTGGTTGTAGGTGACTATGGTTTGCTAAATGATTTGAAATTTAAGTCTAATACTCAAAGGTAGGTCTATGGCTAGCCTAGGGATAGGTTAATTCAAGAAACACTCTTATCATCTAATTACCAATTTTAAGTGATTATAATATTCTTTAATAAAATGAATATCAAGTGGAAATAATGAATGAATCTTGATATGTATTTATAGGTTAATATTTTGACAATTTCCTTTAGCCTACAATGTAAAATATGTGGGAAGAATGAAAAGGATGTTTTAAATTTTAGAAACTAGCTATTATTTGGTGAAATGTGCACCGATTTCAAGTAGATAGGGGCACACCATGCCTCTATCTAGATATCAAAAACCTATCTATGAGGATTATATATAGTTTTCCTCTACTAGGGATAATCTATTAGTCTTAATTTGTAACGCACAACATAAACAATTATTGAATTAACTATTCTGATGGGACAAAAAATGATAACAACATATGGGATGAGATGCCCCCATCAATTTTAAGAACTTTCTAGTGATCCAAGGGCCAAGTTATTCATAACATAATTTTTTTCTTTAAGAGGAATATATACTATAACAATAGGTTCAATTGATATGAACATTCATGTTCATTTACTTGTTTGTTTGCTAATTAATTGCCTAAATCATGATATCTACTTTATTAAAATACTAAAAAAATCATAATCTACTTCATTAAAATTCATATCAAAACGTAAACTAGGGTAGGACATCATCCAAAAAAAGGCAAAAATGAGAGAGAGAGGGTAGGGTAGAAAAGAGAGGGTGTCTTTAATCTAAATGAGCTTCTTGGTATGGTAGAACTAAAAAGCATGCATGACCATAATTATACCACTGTGCACTTGATATAGCAATTTCACAAATTATAGCCATTAAGTGGGTATGATTATAAGGGAAATCATGAAATCCATTGATATATTGAACTAATTGTCAATGTAACCTATCTTACACTTTGCATCTCTTGCACAGAATGAATTTAATAAGTCTACAATAAAGTATGAATAAATTCAAGTGACTAGTTATTATAACAATTTCATAACATAACTAAGACAATAATTTGAAAACAAGAAATTTAATAGTCCTAGCACCAATTAACCAACTAAATCAAAATATTAGAGACATTAAATGAATAAAACATAATAAAATATATATTCTTCATTCTAAAAGCATTA
Source organism: Torreya grandis (assembly GCA_037957365.1). NCBI lineage: Eukaryota > Viridiplantae > Streptophyta > Pinopsida > Cupressales > Taxaceae > Torreya > Torreya grandis. The sequence continues at coordinate 3,060,430 of JARHVA010000954.1, forward strand.
TTTTACAATCAATATCCCTTGGTAGATAATCTAATCAAAATAGAAAAGGAATGAGAGGTAAAATCTTGGTATAATTCCTCCAAAATTTACACCTAGAAAGTATCACCCCTAGTAAGCAACTAAGGCAATGGAGTATATAAGAAAGGCTAGTGCAATCTAGAATAATTTTGGTAGTAGCTTGCTATCTAAAATACCAACCTAATAGATTCACATTCAAGGTGAAAACATCAAATCAAGTTAGGTGTAATATTGACACATTTCTAACAACATTCTGACCCCAAAAGTCTAGACCTTTGATAATGGAGATGCAACCCCCTTAAATAGGTGAATCTTAGAATTCATGGTCTTGTCTTCCATCTCAGCCCATTAATGGGGTAGTTAAAAATATTAAATTATGATTGGGGAATGTGGTTGAGATTATGACATACTTGAAAACTTGACCATGATGATCACTCAAGGTTATTAAAATGATGTAGAAAGATGATCCCTGCTCAACCTACTCATCTCCTTTTGAATCACATTGAACACATAGTCCAATCCTAGGTCTTGACTTTTTTGATGAGTGATAAGAATTAAAATTTTGATATGCTCAAATTGCTGACAAGGATGCTAGCATGTCATTTAGTTGGCCTCATTAGGCCAAATGTCAACTAGGTCTCTATCTCCACATCCCTAGACTCTTTGCTCTACCAACACTTATCTCAAGGAAAATTTTAGTGGCTAATAATAAAATGAACTTGGGATTTTTCAAGTGAATATATTTCAAAACTATGGTGAATCATTTTGGATTGTGGATAATTGTGCAAATAAATCAAGCATCAAAATGGGGTGAATCGAGGATGGTGGGATGTAAGACTACAAGTAATCCATGCACATTATATACAAAGACTAGATCATATGTACATGTATTTAGATGACCCAACTATGTGTGTGTAGATGGTCTAACTACATATGTAGATGTACCATACGCATACATATACATATGGCTAAACTGTATATGTAAACAAACCATCTGCATACATATGTAGATGACTTATATGCATGTGTCATTAAATGCCATAAAATTTATCACTCCTAAAAAAGTTTTTATAAAATTAAACCTTACCCCACATTTTTCACTTTTCCACCATCTTCTTTCACTTTAGCCCCCTGATTATAAGTTTTGATGATATTAATCCATACCTACAAGGCTATACACACTATTTCCATCTACCAAAGCCCAACATTATTGTAACAATGTCTAGCCTGAGCTCATATGTAGAGGTTAAAACACAATACAAAAATCTAATGTGCACACTGATCCTCAAACTCCAAGAAGAAAAAGATACATTTAAGGAATGGATCAAAAAGTACAATTTTAGGAGATTATTTACATGCCATAATATTACATAGATACTCACTTGCTAAAATTTCTCTTGTAAATATTTGAGACTATGACATCAAAATTTGAAATTAACATCGACTCATGTTATTTTTCATTCAGGATCAATTTGGAGGACTCCCATATACTAACATGCCTACCCCATGAGAATGTGAACCATATCACTATGAAGGCCTTACTATTTGATGTGGATAAAAAATATTTGGAGTCCCACTATGGTCTATAGATGGATGGTATGATGTTTTTATTTTATAATTCATCAATTTTTTAGTGTAGGTTTACTTCTATTAGTGGTTATTACTAATACACTTTTAATTATTTTTTATTTACAACTTCCCATAATTGCAACAAAAGGAGGCTTAAAGTTGAATCTATAACACATCCTTTTCTATTGGCATGATTTAAAATATTCAATCCATATTAGTAATGTATGAAAGAACACTAGACATTCCATTATCATATCTTGTGTATATTCTATGCACTCTTAGTGGTGAATAATTTAATTGGTGTTCTTTTCTATCTAAAATAAATAAGGATGATTTGAATTTTGCTATTCAAAATGAAAATAGTATATTTCCATGTGCAAATTTTATTATTGCATTCTATTATGAGGCATTTTTACAATTATAGTGTATAAAAATTATAACCTCTCCATTAAAAAATGGGTTTCAACTCACTCTCCATTGTGGACTAGAAGGTTAGGTTATAATGAACTATAATTATTTTAAAATGATTATATTGTTTTTGTATACACATAATATTTTCAAACTTTTATTGATTAATGACACTTTGTATCTTGTAAGAACCTATCAACTCTCAATCTATTTGAGTGTATGCATTAAGGGTTACATCAGGAAAGGTGTGGACAGACCATCAATGCTTCATAAGATTTTTGTTCCTTTTTTCACTTGTCATCTATACACTTGTCTCCTAAAACCATTTACCCTAAACATGTTCTTCTCAGTCCTATCTACTCTAATATTTTTCCTCTTTCCATCCTTATTTTTTTGCCTTAACATCCTTTTTGATTGTTAACTATATTGGGTCAACTCAATCGACCTAGTACCATTTAGGGGTATTCTTTACTTTCTTGGTTTGTTAGCCTTTAAGCCAACCTAGCACAAACCTAGTAAATTATCCTTGAAAACACACTAGGTTAACTAGGTTGACCCTATATAACCAACATTCTCAAAAGGATTTAGGGTAAGATCTACCTATATATATAGGTTCATTTCCCACAATTTCATAAGAGAAGAATTATTACTGAATAAATGTGAGCAAACATCTACTTATTGACCATTCTACTTGAGGAATAAAGCTTAAGGTACCATAATTTCTCTTGAGATATGGATATTGTCTTGTGGATAAGTCTTTTGTATTCTTAGATATGTTGTGTATCCTAGAGCCGATTTATCTTGGTTATCCTTACATATCACAATAATTTCTTGTGAATCGCCTTGGCTAAGGGAGAGATTCAGGCTCAATGAGTTCATCTTCAAAGGTAAATATTCCTAACTTTATTTCTCCTTTGTAAGAGTAGATAGATAATGCATTTATATTCTTCTCTCCATATATTAGGATTTTGTATACATTGATGTGAGTATATGTCTTCTAATACATGTTTAGTTTAGTTGTTTATTTTATTGTTTCTAACCCCCATTTCATGCCATAAGCTTTGGTGAGAACTAGATTAAATTTTTGCTTTCTTGTTACTAGAATAAAGGGAATGTTTTAAACCTTAGGACTCCATTTGGGTTGTTGTGTGATTATGTTATACTATAGGATTTATAACCTTTTTTAGCATGATATGTTGTGACAATTGATCCCTAATCAGGTCTATTAGATCCACATATTGGTCATGCTCCTACTTAATAAGTGTAACCCAATTGAAAGTGTAGGTGTGATCTATCTTATCCGATCTAGGATTAATTTATAGACATGATGCATTTATAATTTCATACATTTTAGTGAACTCAACATGAACTAACCCTTGTAGGATTTGTTCACTTTTACTTCATTTATTTCATTTGTTAAATCAACATTTTAATCATATATTTTTGACATTCTAGATCAATTTTATTGACCTAGCTATTTTTATTTATGTGCAGGTTTCTAAGAATAGGCACCTAGATCGACCTAGTCAACCAAGTACATGTTTCTAGCCTTTTATACATCCATATTAATCTACTAGATTGACTCAATCAACCCCTTATAGTTTCAACACTTTTTAGTAGTTTCTTGGATAGCTTGATCAATACTTTCAACCTAGTTTATAGGTTTCTCAATCATACTTCTAGGTTCTTGAATAAAAAACTTATTCATTACATCTCTGATCCACCAAGGTTCCTTTATACTTATCTATTTCTCTCTTTTATGTCTTTTTTTCATTGTTTATAGTTTTCAAAACTTCCCTTGCATAGTCAACTAGTTTGATAGTGCTAACCCATTTCTGTGTTTTGTGTACTATCTAAAATAACTAGATCGACACTATCAACCTAGTTCATTTTTAGACCTTACTTTTGTAGTATAGGTTCAACATGTTGACCCTATTCTATATTTTGTGTATATAGTGTCAAAACTATACCTTATTTCAAAGTTGAAATTAACCTCATATATATTAGTAATTAGCTCACACATTTCTTTTATTATTGTTTGCATGTTTAGAATAGTTCACATAGTTTGAGTAGGAGATTTTCAATTAATCACTTAGTTTCACTATTTATATTTTATGCACACACAACCAAATCACATAACATAAACAAGTACTTTAACATTTGTCTACCCTAGGCCAACCTACTTAGATTTCATCACTAAGGGGGAAGCTGACTTAACACTCTAGTCAAGTATAAAGCATGGTTAATGGTATATTCTGGATAAACACCCGACACCCTTATCACTATGATATGTGAAGTGAGGGGGTAGGCCCCAATACCAAGCTTGTACTATTACCACTATAGTCCCTTTTAGGCTAAACTACTTGAAACCATCCTTATATTTTATCTAGTACCTTGCTTATAATCAAATTTAAAACTATTATTAATAATCTAATTAACAATCATGTTGACCAATTAGTTAGCTTTACTTTTCAAGTTGTTTGTTTTCTCTTTGCTCAATTGTCCAAGATTTTGTTTTATGTGTTTCAATTAGATTGAACAACATTAATCTAATTAGTTATTTCCTTCCTTTTAGTACTTAATTATTTTCATTACTTACAAGGTTATCTTGTTTCATTTTGAAATATATTGTTAGGCTTCTTAAGTTCCCTCTATTTTATACTGGATTGACCCAGTTGACCCAATTTTTTTTCCTTTTGTACACTGTACTAGATCGACACAGTTAACACTATACAATTTTAAGGTCCTTGTTTCTATACTAGGTTGACCCAATCAACCATGTACTATTTTATTAACCTCTTTTTGACCTTTTATTTTTCATCTCTCTTATTTATCCTTCATTATGTACTTTCTATTTGGTGATGACATTGAGTCACAATCAATAGACATGATGAACTTAACCAATCCTAATAGGGTATCCCATAGATAGAGTAGGGTTCCTCTTTTGGATGCTACTAATTTTTATATTTCCACTCACATAATTAACAATGGGACCCCTCCTAATACCTCTTCATAGCATAATCCTCTTTTCTCATTAGAAGATCAATCTGAGTTAGAGTATACTCCTAAAATGTTTTTCTTTATTTCCAAATTTATTCGACATCGAGGAAAGGATCCTTATACCATTTAAAAACTCATGATTAGTAGTCAAATTGAAGAGCCTCATTCAATTAATCTTACATTCTCTATTGGATTTGGAGGTAATACTTTATTTGGTTCCCAACCTCTTCCTTCAATTTTGATTCCTTCTTATGCCATGACTTTTTCTTCTCTAACCTCATCTACCTTCATGCCTAATATCTCCACTAACATGGCGGGTTCTCTATCTAGTGGGATTCTCATAAGATCCACTATCCTTAATCCTCTCATTAGTTCATTGATTACTACCGAAGGCAATCATACTTCTAGTGCTTCATCCTTTCAACCATTCACTAGTCCAGCTTTTGATTCACAAGAAAATTTTACCTCTAGTGCCTCAAATTCTCATAGTTACTCTCAAGCTCATATCAACACTAATAGTGGTAATAAAGCCACTAATACTAACACATACCAATTCTAATGCTTCTAATGTTAATCAAACACACCGATTTTTATTATAAGCTCTCAATCAAATGAATACCTTTCAAGTACATAATACAAATCAAATGATGATAATACAAAACCACCTTATTAACCTTCAATCTCATCCAAAACCAATGTCTTGGCTCACACATAACCAAAATGTTCCTACTCATCCTCTTCGAGAATCTCAAGGCAATCTCATTCCTCAACCTCCTTTAGTCAATAAAACCATCAAGCACATATAAAATGAACCTCTCACTACTCAAATTGTCAACATTGATATAGGAGGTATAACACCTATAATTTATTATAATGGGTCAACTGATCCTAACCTTCACCTCAAAACATTTGGAAATCTTTATAAGGATTGGTTAAAATTAAATACCTTTTCCTTTAACAATCTCCTAGCCAAAACTCTCATGGGTTATGCCTTGGATTGGTACATTCAACTTAGAGCTCATTCCATTTCTATTTTGGAAGACTTAGTAAATGCTTTAGTACAATAATTCCAAATTAATAATCTTCCTAAAACACTTTGGCCCATTTTATTAATTGCAAACAACATGAAAGTGAAACTACCCAAGCCTTTATTAAGAGATGGAAGACTTTGTCAAACGAATGTGAACATAACATGGAAGACGACAATATTTTTTATCTCTTTACAAATTCTCTCTTTCCTAAACTACAATATCGAGTCTGCACTCTCTCCACATACCTTAGAGGAGGCTATTAACCAATAAAAACATCAATATTTCCTAATTCATCAATTTGATCCACCCCAACCTTTTGTGGGTCCTTGTTTATTACTAAAGAAAAAAATTGTGATGTCACCAATGATGGTGTCACTGATTCTTATGACACCATTCATAATGTTCAAGATGTCATTCCTAACCCTTCTTTGAAACCAACTCCTTCTTCTCAAAAATTTACCAATCCTCATTTCTCTTCACCCAATAACATCAACATTTACAAACCTCTATCCTCAGTCAAATTGCTTAAGCATCTACCCAAGCCTCTTCCATGAGAACTTGACCCTACTCATCCTATGAAATCTTGGTATGATTCTAATAAGTTTTGTTTATTTAATGCTAGTTGGGGTCATTCTCATGAGACCTATAGATAACTTCACAATTTATCTATGGATTTTCTTCTTCGACATAATTTTGATCATGCTTCTATTATCTGTAAGCATCAACAAGCCTATGAGATTACTTTCAAGGAATATAAATCAAATGAAAAAACTCAAGCCTTAAATCAAGAAAATGCTTATTTAGCTATCTATAAAGATCCTTTACCTAATCATCAACCAATTCAAGATACTCAAGACAAGCCCACCTCTTCCACCAACAATGTAGAAAGTCTTGTTGAACCAACTTCTAAAGAGAATGCATTTAACATGAATAATATGTGAAGGCTGGTGGATTTCATTGATTCTCAACCTATCTACACTCCTTCTCATAAGACATATCATGTAATCCAATATTCTTCTCCAACTCATTTAAATGAGTTGCAAAAAGAAGATTTTATCACTTTTGATTATCTAATTTATTATTTTCCCTTGGATAACACATCCCATTCTATTTATACCACTCTTCCATCACCTTGAAATACTAAGGATAACCAAACTTATACTAATACTTCTAATTATCAAAATCAACTTAAACTGACTAGTTATTCATCTCAACATCACTTACCACCTTATTCTAAACCTTCTTCTTTTTACCAAAAAAAAATCCAATACTCTTCAGCTCCTTCTAAGGACATTGTTAACCATTACACACCTTTATCTAACAACCTTATTATGGTCTATGATGATTGGGATACCATTGAGGAGCTCACTAATCTCTCATCCCAAATTCAATTCCTTGAGCTTATGAGGAATTCTTCACATCATAGAAACCACCTCATGCAGTTCCTATTCAAGATGAATGTCCCTCATCCTCCTCTAATAAGATGGGAGGTAGCTTTATCTGGTTTTGAATATAGTATTTTACAATAATGTGAAGAGATGTCTATCCACATTAGAAAAACTATAGACACTTCTCTTTCTCTAAAATTTCCTATCGCATCTATGATTCTTGATGAGATTCTAATTCATGTAAATGATCCTCCTTTGTTTATTAGTGTCCAAATAGGTGATATCCAAGTCAAGCATGCATTGATTGATGAGAGTTCTAGCATGTGTGTCACTTCTATTGATTTCATTAAGACCCTTGGGTATTTGAAATGCAATCTCAAGTCTACACACAACACATGCCAAGGATATAATAGAAGGTAAATGGCTATTTTAGGTGTGTGTGTGGTTTCCCATTATCATCCCACCTATTACCATTCATGTGAAGGTGATGATCTTTAACTTCTCCCTTTCATATAACATCTTAATTGGTAGGCCGTGGACTCACTGCATGAGAGCTATTGCTTATTTCACCTACCAATGCATTAAGTTCCCTCAAAATGGAGTAATTTATAGGATTCAAGGTGAGATTAACCCTTAGAATTTTAAATAATTCTAGGATCATGGTTTCTTCAAGATTCTTACTCTTGAGCCTTTGCCTAGTGTTCCATTTCATGAGTCTCAATGTGTTAACTTTCCTATCAATTTAACCTAAGGCTATAGTGGGCATCCTGAGCTCATTGGTAACATTCCTCCTAACCTTTTAGATCCTAATGATGATGAGCCAAATGAGATTAATTTAAAGATAAAAACTTTCAATCTCTCACCTCATCTTATCTCACAACTTCTTGCTTCCTTGCAACCTCATTCTCGCAAGACTCCTTGTGATGACAACCTTATACTCTTGACCAAGACTAGGCATTCTATACACCATGCTTCATTAGATAATAAGGTTATCCCTACCTATGTCATTGATATTCACACCCTAGATTATGATGATGGATATTCCTTAGATGATCCATTGTTAGTTGGTCTTATACAATCTTGTGATGCTAAGATTATCCATTAACATTCTTATTTACTTGAGTATTTTCATGTATCTCATCATTTTCCTTCACTTATAGTTCCTAATTTTTGCACTTTCCCCTTTTATTATAGGGTATATATGGTACTAACACCTCTAGTTCCTAAGGAACCATATAGGACTATGCTTATGGATTATTCTATGATTGAGACTTACCATTTATCTAGGTACTCTAACCCTCGAGTTGGTTTATCTTGTTAGTGAAAATCTCCTTAAACCTTTTTTAGATCCTTCTCTTCCCTCAATAGAGCATAATGTTATTGAGCCTCTTCCTATTCCTACTATATTTGATCCTATTTTTTCTCCTAATGTTGTTGAGACTACCCCTATTTTTGATATTATTGCTCCTTTCATTAAGCCTAGTTCCATTCCTTCCTCATCATCACCTTCCCTTTGTGATGGTTTGGTTCCCTTGCCTAAGATGGATCTTCTACCCACCACATGGGCTGATGAGTGCTCTATGACTTCTTTTACTCTTGTTTTAACTCCTTCTATGAGTTATTCTCCTAAAACCACTCACAAGCATATCTATTGCTTCCATGGGATAAATAACCATTCTTCCACCCATTTTCATAAGTTACAATAATATATTGATATCTTACATCCTTTTTCCCAATCATCAACAAAGCCATACCTCCTTCGAAGATAATTCCTAAATATTTTCACAAGTATGGTGAGGTATATTATCTATGGCATCTATGTGGTACCCATCACACTAATTATTGTTGCATCCTTCAATAACATCTCAAAGATCACCTTTTGGCCATTCCCAAACCTTCTTCTATTCATACCATAGGTCATTCCCATAAGAAGGCTTCTCATTATTTTCCCATGGCTCCAACTCTAGTGGTTCCATCCCCTCCTATGGTTCCTTTCCCACCTTTTGTGCCTCCTATGATTCCTTCACCTATGGATCCTTCTCCACCCATGCGTCCTTCACCTATGGATACTTCTCCACTGCTAATTCCTTCTCCTCCCATAGATCATATTCCCATGCATTCTCCTAATGAGATTAGAATATGGCTCATTATTGACATGTTATTTCCATCAATTTATCTCTTAAAGGATATTATCTTATACAAATCTTAGATTGTTAGATAGCTATTACATGGAAAATAGATATTTTCCTTGTTTATATTGAACCAAAGACTAAACCTTTACTTTTTAATTAATGTCTAATACATAGCATGTTTTAGTGATTTTTTTGGTGAATAATGCTTAGGAAAAAGATACAAGTGATGTATAGTGAATGTGCAATTTTGATCTTCATTCAACAGAACTATGGACTCCACAGGCTTATTTCTATGGACTCTACATGCTTGTTTCTATAGACTCCATAGGCTTGTTTCTACAGACTCTATAGGCTTATTTTTATGGACTCCATAATCTTGTTTCTATGGAATCCATAGGATTTTTTATATGGACTATACATGCTCATTTATACAGACTCTGTAGGCTTGTTTCTATGGACTCCATAGGTTCATTCCTCCTGACTTTGCAGGGTCAATTCTGAGAATTATGTAAGGATGAAGCTACAAATGGGGAAGCTAGTAGCCATATAAGATAAGAGAGAATCATTCTAGCTATAATCAAATAAGGAAAATAACTACCTATTATTTTGTAGGATTTTTTTTGATAAAGTTGTATATATATTTAGATCTTAGGAATATTATAGGATAAGATATCTATTTTATCAGAATAATTGGATCTCTTGGAAATCCAATCACCTATCTTTGGATGAATGGATCGACCAAGGAATCCTATTCCTTTGCAACCTATTTTGAGTTGATAATATTAGTATAAAATGTAAAATTTTCATATATTATAAAAAGAGATAGATATCAGATGATAAAGAGCAGGTAATAGAGGAAAATTTGTGTGAGCATATTATAGGCTTTAGCTAGATTGTAATCATTTCAATTTTATGAATTAATACTTTAGCTTCTAGCATTAATTAATCTTTGTTCCTGAGTCTGAGAAGAGAAAGGGCCCACTCTCCTTAGAACCAAGAACTGTGTACGGTATTTATGTTATGTTTTACCAATTCATTGTTATAATTAATTAGAATCTTATTGATATTTATATTTATTCATAAAAACATCAAAATAAATTCATAGTTTAAAAATATTTTTCTTATTTCGAAGTCATTTCCTTCTAAGTAATGTGCGTTTTCCTTTGTAGCAAACATGTGAAATTTTTTTCCTTTTGTTAGTGAAGAGTTTGATTTTACTTTCCATGCAAGTATAGATAGGAGTGTGATTTTTACTTTCAACAAAAGAGTGGATTGATTTGATTTATTCATTTTCAGCAAAATCATGAATCACATAGTTTAGGACACATTTCTTTTTTTAGTCAAAGTTTGAATAGGACAATCAAACACACCGATAAGTAGCCTTTTAGATCTACCATCCCACACCTTACTACAGACATCTTTGGACACCAATCCTGGTTGATAAGACATCAATTAAATATTGATTAAATGAGGAGTTAAATGACACTCATCATTTTTGGCACCATTATTGGGGACATAAGGTGTTATTAAGGTAATAGTTATTGATCTAGAGTGAAAAGTATAAAAAACATTGTAAAACCCCATAAAATCTCATAAAAATTCAATAAATTGATGTACTATCCTAGAGATTCTAAAGGATGATTCATCCCAAAGTTTTCACCAAGAATAGAAGTAGACACTCCTTCAACATCTCTAAGTAGTGAAACAGACGTTACAAGTGAAACCTATTTGCAAGAATCTTCTAAAACTGGGATAAAAACTAGGCCATTGCCACAAGCAAGCCCCATAGGACAAATTCCTCAGGATCAATCTCTTGTAGGAAGACACTATTTATAAGTTGCCAAGGATTTAGAAGAAGCATTTCAAAAATCTATAACTGAAGAAAATTTTGAGAATTTTGAACAACCCATAACGAATACTAAAAATATTCAATGAGAAGATCATCCCAGCTTTGAAACATCATTAGAAGAAGAAATGGCTCTCTAACAAAATCAATAACTTACACAACCAGGAAGGACTTTCTCTTTTCCTATTATTGTAGATCCTAATGATCAAACCCCCATGAAAAATATTTCACTAGCTAATCTACCAAAATTTTTGGGAAGATCTATAGAAGTTCTTGATCAATTCTAGTTTGAGTTTAAGGTACTATGTCAAACCTATGATTACACAACATATAGCCAAAAATTAAAACTATTTCCCTCTACACTTAAAGATGTAGCTATGAGATGGTTCATGGGTTTACCTAGAGATTCTATTAGAATATGAGATGACATGGAAATAGAATTCTTGAACAAATACCAAGATTACTATCAAGTGCAAGAAAGAAAAGAGGATTTCTTCAAAATAAAATAAAATGAGGATGAATCTTTAGAATATTATTTGGATAGATTCATGTTTACTCATAAAAGAAGCATTTATCCACTCACTGAAGATATTTAGAAATTGGTTTTCTTAAAAGGGTTGGATGGAAATACTAGAGATGCCTTAAATTTGATGGGAGGATGAGATATAAATAAGTTGGCTTTCGATATTTTTTTTGAGATTTGTACCAACTACTCTCAAATGAAACCTAGAATTAGGAAAGGAAGATTTTGGAAATCTAATGAAGTGGGTAAGTTAATGGAAGAATTTGATAATCTAAAGACATATGTCCTAGTTACACTAAATAGTTCTTTGGATGGCCTTCAAGCTAAGTAAAATGCAACAAAACTCTTACCAATATACTATCCTAAGTGCAGATAGAAACATGCCCTTAGAGGCTGTCCCTTAGATAGAACTAATATTTCATCATATAGGATCTATGATGTAATAAATCATGATACCAAACATTGTACCCTTTTACTTATTTTAAAGAATCAAATGAAAACACAAGTCCAATTCACTAAAGAAGTAAATTATATTCAGAGACAAAACTTTGCCCCACAAAATTAGGCTCGAGGATAGTTTAATGCAAGAAATCTAGTAAATCCATGGATGGCACCATAGAATGTTTTAGTTCATTCACTATTTTGGAATCAACTCCAAATTCCATCAATTTAAAATCCATGGTCAAGACAAGATTGGATGCCAACACCCCCATGGATGGTGCCACAACCACATCAATAATGGGTACCACAGTAGTAATGGATGCCACAATGATATCAATAATGGAATCAGCAGTGAAACCCACAGTCACAATTCACTCAACCAAGAAGACCACTTCAACAACAAACTATTATGCCACCCCCAGTTATTCAATAATAAGGACAAATCAATCAACCCTCAATGAATACACAACTAATAGCAAATCTAAAAAATAAAAAATAGAACCTATTTATGTTAATGAACAAGAATATACAATCAATGTTAGAGCTATTGAGTGTTCAGACATACATTTAAGATCAAGGAAAACTATACAAAAACTTCTAGTTCTTATTTCTAAGATACCTGATGAAAATGAAAAGATAGAATCATCTCAATTAAACGTTGGAGAGGCCAAAATCAAAATAAGCCCTGAAATAAACAAATAAAAAATTACTACCCTAGTAGTTCCTTTTCCTGAAAGATTAAGAGAAATTTATATTAAACTAGAATCAAACTTGGTCCATGAGTTGCAAAAGATCAATATTGAGGTACCCCTTCTACAAGCTATTAGGGATATACCTAAATTAAATTAGATCATAAAAAAACTTTGTATCAAGACACCTGTGAGGAAAGTAAAATATCTAGGAACCATTCATGTTGACAGAAAATTTGCTGATTTATTAGTAGGCAAACTCTTAGTTCTAAAATATGTAGATCTGGGAAGCCCAGTAATCACAATTACAATTGGAGGTAAAGAAATTCTTAACATCTTGGTAGATTTGGGAGAAACAATCAATGATATGAAAACTAACACTCTCCATGCATTATCTCTTATGAGAATAAAACCCACAACTACCATTCTTGAAATGACAGACTAGTCTGTAATGAAACCATAAGGGACTATAGAAAATGTTAAAGTAATAATAGAATCTTGGGAGTATCCAATAGATTTCATGGTTTTACAACCCAAAACAAAAAATCTAGGATATCCCATAATCTTAGGTAGACCATGGTTGGCTACTGTAGCAGCATTGATTGATTGTAGGTCAGGAGACATGACCATTTCTAACGGAATAAAGTCCAAATGCATCTCTTTGTATCCTCCTACAAAACTATCAACAAATTGCATACAAGAACTTTGGGTGGATAAATCAGACAACACATTAAATAATAATTCCTTATTAGCTATGATCACAGTTTAAAAACACTTGGAAGAATTGAATGGAGACATATACCCAGAATCTATAGACTCTGTCAGTCTGAAATCTATAGACTCTACTAGTCTGAAAGCTATGGACTTTGCCAGTCTGAAAGCTATGGACTCAACTAGTCCAAAAACTATGGACTACCTTAGTTTAGGATTCTTGGGTCAAATAGAATATTTTTAAACCTCCACTTCTACTTCTTCTATTGTTTCTTCACCATATGATCATGAATTGATTCAAGAAAGTGTGTGGAAATTGGTAGAATAATAGAAAACTCATTTCTTAGATGCATTCCATTATTCTTTAGCAAGACTGATTCCTCCTAGAAAAGATTTTGTTGAGAATGTAACCATATTTCATAAGCTACTTCCTCATCCATGTCCTCTAAACTCATTGATTAGTGAGTTTACACAAATAGAATCCAACTACCTAGGTATAAAGCTAATCATGGTATTACATGGAAAGATTTTGAACATCAATAGTTGGTTAACAAATGAAGAGGAAGATCAACTCTTTGAAGTAATGGAAAGACATACCAAAGCTTTTACTTGGGATTATATCGACATGAAGGGAATTCACCCCAACATATGCACTCATCACATTTACATAGAATCTATCAAACCAATTAGACAACCATAAAGAAGAATAAACCCAACATTAAAGGAAATAGTCAAAATAGAAATCCAAAAATTTCTAGAAGTTGGGTTTATTTATCTCATCTCAGACAGCTAGTGGGTTTCACCTCTAGTAATTGTGCCTAAGAAAAATGAAAAATTAAGGGTATGTGTAGATTATAGAGAACTAAACAAAGCAACACTAAGAGATTACTTTCCTTTACCTTTCATTGATCAAGTTATTGACAACTTGGTAGGAAAAAGATATTTTTCTTTCCTGGATGGATTTAGTGGGTATAACCAGATAACGGTACCAGCTAAAGATCAAGATAAAACCATATTTACCTACCCTTGGGGAACTTTTACTTACTAAGTACTCCCATTTGGTCTCTATAATGCTCCAACAACTTTCCAAAGAGAAGTTCTAACAATATTCTCTGACCTTACAAATGATTATGTTGAAGTATATATGGATGATTTCACTGTTTATAGTGAAACTTATGAAGAGGCTCTTACCAACTTGGAAAGAGTATTGATCAGATGTGAGGAATATCAATTATCTTTGAGATATGATAAATGCTTATTGATGATGGATGAAGGAATAGTCTTGGGACACCATATTTCTGCAAAAGGCATTTAGGTAGATAAAAAAAAAGTCAAAATAATATCCAATTTACCCATTCCACAAACACAAACTAAAATTAAGAGTTTTTTGGGACATGTTGGTTATTACAGATGCTTTATAGATAAGTTTAGCCAAATAGTTACCCCTATGTTTTCATTTCTTACAAAATACAATACATTTGAATGGAGTAATAGTTGCCATCAAGCCTTTGAGATCATCAAATCTAAACTTATTACTGCTCTAGTATTGAGAGGACTAGATTGGACTAAGCCATTCCATATATACATAGATAATTCCAATATAGCACTAGGAGCAATCCTTGGACAAAAAGATAAAGAGGGAAACATGTATGCCATATATTATATTAGAAAAAACATGACACCTGCTAAAAGAAATTACACCACAATTGAGAGGGAATTCCTAGCTATAGTCTATGCAATTAACAAATTCAGACACTACATAATAGGCTACAAGGTATTTGTCTATACAGACCATTTAGCTATTAGATATCTTACCAAAAAAACTAATTGTGTGAGGTAAGATTATTAGATGGTTGCTTCTCTTACAATAATTTGATGTTACTATTATAGATAAACCAGGGAAGTCTAATGTGATGGATGATTTCTTGTCAAGAATGAACACTATAGGTGAAGAAGAACTAGTGAAAGATGACTTTCTAGATGAATAACTATTTGTTATTTCATCAAAATATCTATGGTTTATTGATATAGCCAATTACATCACCTTAGGGAAGTTTTCTCCACAATTTTCACAATAAAAAAAGAAACATTTAATCAAAAAAGTTCTTTTAAATGGATTAATGGAATGTTATTTAAACTTGGACCTGACCATGTGTTTCGCAGGTGTGTGATAAGTGGTTAATCTGATGATATCATCAAATATTATCATGATGAACTAGGAGGAGGTCATTAATTAGATCAAAAAACCATACATAAAATTTTGGGAGTAGGATACTATTGGCCTCACCTTCATCAGCAAGTAAAAAGATATGTTAGACACTACGATGCCTGTTAGAGAATTGGACAACCTACTCTTTCAATAGAGATGCCTCTGCATCCTCATCCTCAATTGATTTTAGAACTATTTAAGAAATGGGGAATTGATTTTATAGGTCTTGTAGATCCCCCTTCCAAAGGAAGAGAATATCTCCTAGTATGTATAGACTATGTGACCAAGTGGGCAAAAGTGGAAGCATTAACTCATATAAGAGAAGAGATAGTAACTAATTTTTTATATTTCAAAATCATGCAAATATTTGGTGCTTTAAGAGAGATAGTCTCAGATTAAGGACCATAGTTCATGTCAAACATGATAAAGCACTTCATGCAAGTATATCAAACTCAACACAAAAAGACATCTCCATACCATCTGCAGGTTAATAGGTAAGTTGAAGTCACCAACAAAGAAATAGAAACCATTTTAACCAAGGTAATTAATCTAGTAGAAAGGATTGGGAAGATAAGGTACCAGAAGCTGTTTGGCCTTATAATACTACTCAGAAAACAACAACTAGATTTTCACCTTCTGAATTGGTTTATGGTAAGAATCCTTTAATCTCTATTGAAGTTGAATTACAAAATCTGAAAATAGCTGTAGAAGTAGGAATTGAATTAAAAGAAATATAAAAATAAAGACTTCTACAGCTTAATTAACTTGATGAGATGAGGATGGAAGCACTACAAAGAATTGAAATGGTACAACATCAAACAAAAGTTTGGCATGATTCACAAATCAAGAAACATAAATTTCATAAAGGAGATTGGGCACTATTGTTTGATTCTAAATTTTAATAGTTCAAAGGAAAACTACAAACAAGGTGGTTGAGACCTTATCAGATTGAGGAGGTCTATGAAAATGGTTCTGTTAAGCTAATACCTATTGATGATAGTAGAAGAGCTCTGTTAGTCAATGAACATAGATTTAAGCTTTATTAGAAACCTCTCAATAAAGAAGAATTTTTTCAAAAGGCAAAGGATCAAGTAGCTATTCTAGAGAGCTCTACTTCTTCTAAAGAACATGTTCCTTGATAATCTAGTATAAAAATAAATAAATAAATAATAAAAAATAATATATATATATATATATATATATATATATCAATAGTGAAAATCCTTCTAGGGACGTTATTGACAATGCATGCCCAAAAAACTAGCTTGTTGGCTAGCTATGCATTACAAAAAGGGCTTTGGCTAGAAAACCAGCAATGGCTGGCTAAAGGGAAAAAACAAAATTTATAAGAAAATCTCATCATGTCACTATGATTGGTCTTCTCCATGCAAAAAACTAATCCATGCAAACTTATTTATCTAGGACACATGGTGAGCAAAGGATAATAGCTAAAGTCAAAGTAAGTAAGACATATATTTTATTTATCTATGTTTAGTTAACTAATTATCATTGATTTAATTAAGAATTATTATACAGAGATGACCCAAATTTGAATCTTCCAAAATAGAATGATATGACACATGCCATAATGAAAAAACATGCAATCGAGCCACCAAAAGTGTATGGATAAGTGTGGAGCTTTGATATAATCAATTAAGTCATCAATTATCATAATTATGGGACATCATAAAAAGGGGTTTTAAATAAAGTAATGAATGGCTATCACCGTCAACATGACACATCATCATTTCACCCAACTTGTATTGATGAGATAAAATGGTTGGCACACTCCATAGAAATGTACGGTGCCTAACTGTATCAAGTCATCATATCAAACTATGAACTCATACAGCTGTAGCATTCATATGAACCATTTCATTTCTATAGACTTCAACAAAAATTGGTCTACAGATCCTTCATGATTGTCACTTGTAAATCCTCAGTGACTGTTCCCTACCAATTTCAACAAAAGACTAGTCTACACCTCAATCAGAGTTAAAGGAATAGAGTTGACTATAAATCCACATAGAAATGGGATATAAGACGAGATCAAAGCCAAAGAATATAATAAAGTTTCATAAAGACAAAGATTCTATGGTAGTGTTTAGAGCCAATGGCTAACTACCTTTCATTGAAAAGTTCTAAGGTTTCGATGAAACAATGGTAAGTGAATTCATCACTAATCTCACCCCTAAATTTTCAATTTTGAAAGGCATTTTTATTCCTATTACAACTCAAGTTATAAGCCAAATTATACAAGTTCCAGAAGAGGGAATGAGATCTACATGTAGAATCTCATTTAGTGATTTAATTAGTTAGTTTAATGGTAATGAGTAGATTGGGACTTCATGTCTAGCATATTTCATGGGAAAATCAAAAGGAATTAGTAGAAATTCACTTCCTGAACCTTGGAAATCTGTAGCCAAGTGGGTACTTAAGTATATCATTTATGAGGGGCAACATAGTATTTTATGGGGAGATACCATGAAAAATATTAATACACCTTAAGCATGGGAGACAAAACTGTCAGTACAAAATTAACCTCCCATCCTTATATGGTGCTCTGCAAGTTATGTCTACAACCCCTAATACTACTCTTAGGCATCATGGCCTTATTCATCTCATTATCCAACATCACTTCCTCTATTAAGGACAAGAGGTCTAGGAGGAATTTTATAATAGTATAGCACAACAAATTCCAAATTTTCCTACACAATAAACCCCAAATTTACCATAGGAACACTCATCTCCACCTACTACATCAGTTGAGAAAACAACAAGGAAGAAATCACAGACTTTGGTCCCAATAGAAATTCCTTCTTCTTCTTCTTTAAGAAGGATCACAAGGTCTCAAATCCCTAAAGTTTCTAGGTCTCCATAAGAACCTTATGAATATATAGTACAACCAATTCCCTTGTTAAGAAGAAGAAAATTGAGATGAAAGGTTGCTAAAAAACATGAGAAGACCGAGGGATTGATAGTTGAGAAGGAAATCCAACCAAGTATATCTCGAGTGACCAAAAGAAGGAGAAGGATCATTTTGATAGATAAAGATAAATAAGAAGCTATAGACATTATGGAAAGTCTTAAAATGGTATCTCATTCCCCCATACATCAAAATATCCCTATACCTATAGATATTGAAGAAATTCCTTTTGAAAGGAACTTTCCAATCATAATGGAGGACCCAAATCCAGAGGAAGAGCCACACATGGCATATGAATCAAGTATGGTGGAACAACCACCTATTCCAATTGAAACTAAAATGGATAAAGGGAAAACTTTATATACCAATGAGAAAGGCAAACCATATAATCTAAATGATCTTATTATGTAATTAACTTTGTAGTTTTCTCAAGCTCAAGCCCTTGAATAACAACAAATAGTTGACATTCCTGACTTGATCAGTTAATTATAGAACAAGGATAATCTCAAATCATTATTGGTACAAAAATTAGATAAGACATCTATTGATCATGTAGCAAAAGTTTACATATTAGAGGAAACAATAAAGAAATATGAAAGTGAACAAATAGATCTTTGGATATATGTAGAAAATATGAGGAAGGAAAATAGGAGATTGCAGAGTTTGTTAAACTATTCCAAAGCACTTGGTATTGCACCTTCTCCTCCTAAGGTAATTGTTGACCATGGTTATCAAACAAGTGATCCAAGTATTCCTCCTTTGCAAATGCTACATCAAATTAAATAAGAATATTTTGTACTTAAACAAAAAAAATAAAGATGCAACTTATTCAAACAAACTCTTGGAAAATGAAAAGAAAGAATTAGAAGCTAAAGTCCAAGATTTAGAAGAAAATTTGCAGGATGCATGAAAATTGGGGGAAACTCTTTTGGCATGTAGGAATCCTTCTAATAAATATAGTTTGTTTTTATTTGAACAATTTTATAGATGGTAGCTTCTGCAGATCTCTTGTCATCTTCCTTATAAAATTTTGCAGCCAACAACATTTTTGGAAATTTTCTATAGTGTTGAACCTGATCAACAAGATTTGCTTTGTGAATCTTATTTTCATGATTTGATTCTAGGAGACCATGAGCACAATAAATTTTTGATAAACCTTCATGTGGGAGAATTTAAATTGAGGACATTACATTCTACATTCAAAAATAAAATAGCATGGAAAAGCATATTTGAGGACTATACAAATCATGTTAAGACTATAGGATTGTGTGTCAGACCAGCCTTTCCTATTCCCAGATTGATCAAACAAAATTTTAACTATACTTTGTTGTATGATGAAGTTAAAATGCATTATTTACAAGCTTTATATGATTTTGCTATTTTTTTGATTTATTTTCAAGATAGAGTTTTGATTCAGTGGTGGCTGCAAGTGTAAATAGATGGGACCAAATTTTAGTACCTCTTAAGAGATGAGAGTTCATGTCCCCAAATAACTTAATATGGAGTATGAGGAGAGCATCCTCAATTTTAGAAATCTTAATAGAGATAATATACTCTAGGGGTGAGAAAAAATGGATTGGCATGAGATATATCCCCCCTTTGTTGATCATACCTATTTTAGGATGGTAGAGTTGGGCTCCATAATCAGAGGAGTAGTTCAATATATGGAAACAAATGATTCAATCACATTAGAGATTTACAAGTAATTTAGACAAGCATATAATAGATGAATTTGATGAATATGATTTGATTCAGAGTGTGGAAAGTAGAAGCTAGAGCTATGAACACCAATAAATGTTTGTAATGAGACTTGCAAAAGGTAAAGCTTGGGGGAGATGATGAGCTTAGAATATGGCTCATTATTGACATATTATCTCCCTCAATTAATCTTTCAAAGGATATTATCTTATGCAAATCTTAGATTGTTAGATAACTATGACATGGAAAATAGATATTTGTCTTGTTTATATTGAACAAAAGACTAAACCTTTACTTTGTCATTAATGTCTAATACATAGGTGTTTTAGTGATTTTTATTGTGAAGAATGCTTAGGAAAAAGACATAGGTGATGTATAGTGAATGTCCAATTTTGATCTTCATTCAACAGAACTATAGACTCTATAGGCTTATTTCTACAGACTCTACAAACTTGTTTCTATGGACTCCATAGGCTTGTTTCTATGGACTCCACAGGCTTGTTTCTATGAACTCCATAGGCTTGTTTCTATGGACTCTATAGGCTCATTTCTATGGACTCTACAAGCTTGTTTCTATGAACTCTGTAGGTTCATTCCTTCCAACTCTATAGGGTCAATTTTGATAATTTTGTAAGGATAAGGCTACAAATGGGGAAGCTGGTAGCCAGATAGGATAAGAGAGAATCATTATAGCTAGAATCAAATAAACAAAATAACTACCTACTATTTTGTAGGATTTTCTTTTGATAAATTTTTATATATATTTGGATCTTAAGATTATTATAAGATAGGATATCTATTTTATCGAAATAATTAGATCTCTTGGAAATCCAATCTCCTATCTTTGGATGAATGGATCAACCAAGAAATCCTATTCCTTTGCATCCTATGTTGATTTGATTATATTAGTATAAAATGTAATATTTGATTATATTAGTATAAAATGTAAGATTTTCATATATTATAAAAAGAGATAGATATCATATGATAGAGAGCAGATAATAGAGGAAAATTTATATGAGCATATTATAGGTTTTAGCCAAATTTTAATCATTTCAATTTTATGAATTAATACTTCAGTTTCTAGCATTGATTAATCTTTATTCCTAAGTTCGAGAGGAGTAAGGGCCCACTCTCCTTGGAACCAAGAACTATGTATGGTATTTATGTTATGTTTTACCAATTAATTGTTATAATTAATTAGAATCTTATTAATATTTATATTTATTCATAAAAACATCAAAATAAATTCATAGTTTAAAAAGATTTTTCTTATTTCAAAGTCATTTCCTTCTAAGTACTGTGTGTTTTCCTTTGCAACAAACATGTGAAACAAATTTCCTTTTGTTAGTGAAGAGTGTGACTTTACTTTCCACATAAGCATAAATAAGAGTGTGATTTTTACTTTCAGAAAAAGAGTGGATTGATTTGATTTATTCCTTTTCAACAAAAACATGAATCACATAGTTTAGGACACATTTCTTTCTTTAGTCAAAGTTTGAATAGGACAATCAAACACCCCCATAAGTAGCCTTCTAGATCTACCATCCCATACCTTATTGTAGATAGCTTTAGACACTAGCCCTGGTTGATAAGACATCAATTGAATATTGATTGAATGAGGAGTTAAATGACACTCGTCATCTCTTAGCCATCCTTTGCCTAATTTCCCTCCTCAGCACAATACTTTGAGCATTCCTACTTTTTTAGTTGAGGAGATCAAAAAAGAACTATTTTCCTAGTATTCTTTGAAAATTCATGAAACCTTAGTAGTAGTTCAATTATAGCTTCATAGAGACTTATCTGATGTATTGGGTAATGTGTGTAGATGGATTTACTAGTATTTATGAGCACATGCATGGTAGTTTCACATTTATATTTGATTCGAAGTGTGCTTCAATATTATTTTTATTTGTTATATCATTTGACACTGTGTCAAATTTTTGCTTATCCTATATTATGATTTCTTACTTGTACTATATCTTGTTTATATTATCATATATTTTTGTATATAGTTGTCCTTTATTTATCATTGCTTTCCTTTTTTCCTTGGATTTTATATCAAAACTCTCTTTCTTATATCTTCATGATTTTTTTGCTTTCTTATCCATATTTTTCATAGATAATTTATCATGGTGATTTAGTATACAAACCTTATTCCCTTTAGTTATTCTCTCCCTTTACCATGTGATCGGTTAACAAAGAATCTATCTCATTACTATCTCCTTTTACCGGACCACTTTGGATCTCATTTTTTCCTTCTTCATTTTTTTTTCCTGTAAACTAAGCATATACATGGTTGAGACTTGAGATGACATGCTAGTTCATTGTTAAGCCTAAGTGTACTAGTTAGTCTTTGTATTTGGTTACTTATCTTCCTTTAGCCTTAGAATATAGCTCATTCATGTGTATCAATATCTCTCTCTTGATTGGTCATTCCAAATCCATATGGAGGAGGAATCTTAAAGCCTTCAAAATAAAGTTAAAATCCAAATCATTTAAACAAAAGTTAATTATATCAAAAGGAAAAAATATTCTTAAAAGTATAATCACACTAAAAGATGTGATTCAAAACACATCTCCTCTTCTAGTCAAAGCTCAAACTCCACAGTTGGCACCACATAGAGCCAAAGTCTTTTGGGGTGTGGTAGGCCAGTAGATTAGAAGAGAAGAATAAAAAAATATTTTAGTGCTACCTACTTTCTCATACAAGTACCCAATCTTCATAGTATACCAATGACTCTGTAAGAGGTTCTAAAGAGTGAGAAACACATCATGGGAACGTAGGTCCACTTTACTTTTCCTTGTACCAATCTACATTCATGAGTTGATCTTAATAACATGCTTATTTACCTACAAAGTTTTGTGTCTATAGTGAATACGTTTTATTTGTATATAGATGATCACTAGTCACTTAGTGTCTTCTTATATCCTTAGTATGCCTCTTACCTCCTAAGGTATTCTCATAAGATTCCTAAGTCTTACTTTCTACACTCCCTTTTTCACTCTTTATATCCCTTATATTTCCTCTTGATATTTTTTATTTGGTGTATTGATCACCCCCCCTTAGGATTTCATTTATGAGTTGCATTATAAGACCATAGATAGGACCTGACAATCCTCATAAATTACCATCTTTTCCTTCATATTACCCATATCCTTTAATTCCTTAATTTTCTTGTTTATTCCACCTTAGTGGTGTTCTCTTTGTCGAGATGAAGTATAAGGTTGTGGATAGGACCTGACTCTCCTCATAAAATTTTCCAATATCCAAGTCACCATATAAATTACATGTGTCAAATTTGAGATAAGATTCAATCAAGTATGAAGTTTAACATCATTTTACATGCTTCTCATCTTTCATTGGTATGTTTTATGATTAATTTATTTTTCCTTCACCTTTTATCTTCTTATTTTTTAGCCATTTCTTGAATTTTTCATACTTCCCAGCTTGAATTAGTATGATTAATTTAAGACCAATCTTTTTCAATTTTGTTTTTATTTCATACTTCCTAGCATGATTTAGTATGATTGATTGATTTAATTAATTTGTTTTTATTACCATTTGTGCCCTTTTACATATCTTCCATTTATTACTTTATTTGTCATACTTCCCAACATGATATTAGTATTATTTTACTTATTTTAATTTGGTGCAAAAATCTTTCATATTGGTTTAATAACAATTGTTTAACTATATTGTTTTGGCATTTCTTGCTTTTTTATACTTAGTCATTTCTTGTTATTATGCATTTCCTAACTTTAAATAGTGTGTAGGACATTTTCTTGATCGATTATATTTTTCCAAGTCCCTTTTTGCCTATTTATTTTTAACCATGCATGTGTCTTTCATAATTCTAGAAAAGAAACCACATCTCATATATTTCCTATAACATATACAACAAAGCTAAATACATGTTCTAGAAAGAAATATATCCTAAGCATCCAAAACCTCAACCATGATAAAAAAATAGAATAACCAATAATAAAAACATACACATCCAAAAATAATATGAAAAAATGATCCATATATATATATATATATATATATATATATCATGAGTTTGATACAACATATACAACCATATACAATTATCTAGCTCTATGGCTAGGTCCCATCCTTTCTATCTCTTGGCCTAGCCATGTTGTTTGCTGAGGCCTTGATCTGACTCCTCCAAATGGTAAACTCTATAGACACCTTTTGAAATCTCAATCCCTCTTCATATCCTTGTAGGTGCACTACCCACATTTTTGACTCCACCAACTGGGTTTGGATCTCTGTCATTTACATTACTATAGCCATATGTACAAGTCTCCATTTGGTAGGGCCTATCATACCTATAGTACACCCATTGCTGCCTCTAGAGCTTCTCATCACCTAGCATGTCATATCCTAGCCATCATAACTTATTTTATCTATATATATTTCTTTTCTCTCCTTCATAAGTCAAAATAACAAATGAATTATATTTTGCCTTATTTAAAAACACTTTTAGCAATTCAAATTTTTTCAATTATTATCTTGTAGATTCCCTATTTTGTTTATATCTTTGTTTCTACTCATCCATTTTTCAAACCATAGAATGCATTAGATTCATGATAAAGCAGAGATTATTTTCCTCTACCATATGTGTATCTTCCAAAAATTTCAATTTTTGGCTATTTTTTGCACTAACTTCTATAGGTTTATCTAGTGTTCTCTATAGTGGACACCTTCACATTTCTTATAGTCTACTTCTTTATCTATGACACTAAGGTAAGTTAAAGGTATGTGTTTTTAATTTTAGTCCTTTCATTTATCTTATTTTTTTCTTACTGCACTTTACTTAGCATCAACATTATGTGTTATCATGTTCTTTCTCAAAACACCATCTTGTGTTGCACTTATGTGACACGTGATGAGCTTCAAGTGGGGAATCTGTATACACATAATATTTTAAAAAAATTATTGATTACTAAAACTTTGTATCTTGCAAGAACCTATTGAGTCTTAATCTCTCTAAGTGTATGCCTTAAGGGATGCACTAGGAAAGGGGTGGGTAGACCATCATTGCTTCATAATATTATTTTTCCTTTTGCCACTTTCCATATACACACTTGTCTCCTAAAACCATTTAACCTAATATTGTTCTTCTCAGTCTTACCTCCTATAGTCTTTTTCCTCTTTCCATTATCCTTTTCTTAACTTAACATCTTTTATGACTATCAATTGTACTCAAGTGACCCAATATAGTTTAGGGGTATTCTTTACTTTCTTGGTTTGTTAGCCTTTTAGCTGATTTAACACAAGCCTAGTAAATTATCCCCAAAAACATACTAGGTCGAATGGGTTGACCCTATCTAGCCAACATTCTTAGAAGGATTTAGGGTAAGATCCACCTATATATACAAGGTCATTTCCCACCATTTCATAAGAAAATAATTATTAGTGAATAAGTGTGAGTGAACATCTATTTATTGACCATTCTAATTGAGGAATAAAGCTTAGGGTACCATAATCTATTTGGAGATACAGATCTTGTCTTGTGGACAAGTCTTTTGGATGCTATGATAAGTTGTGTAACCTAGAGTTGATTTATCTTGGTTATCCTTACATACCACAGCAATTTATTGCGAAGCACCTTCACCAAGGGAGAGATT
The DNA here is from genome assembly GCA_037957365.1 of Torreya grandis. NCBI lineage: Eukaryota > Viridiplantae > Streptophyta > Pinopsida > Cupressales > Taxaceae > Torreya > Torreya grandis. The sequence continues at coordinate 3,086,659 of JARHVA010000954.1, forward strand.
GAGGCTCGGTGGGTTCATCTTCAAAGGTAAGTATTCCTAACTTTATTTCTTCTTTATAAGAGTAGATAGATAATTTTTTTTTAATCTTCTCTCCATGTATCAGGATTTTCTATACATTGGTGTGAGTATATGTCTTCTAATACATGTTTAGTTTAATTGTTTGTTTTATTTTTTATAACCCCCATTTTGTGTCACAAGATTTGATGAGCACTAGATTATATTTTTGCTTTCTTATTACTAGAATAAAGTGAATGTTTTAAACGTTAGGACTCCATTAGGGTTGTTATGCAATTGTGTGAGACTGTAGGCTTTGAAAGCCTTCCTATCATGATATGTTATGACAAGTGATCTCCTAATAAGGTCTAGTGGATCCCCAAAATTGGTCATGCTCCCACTTAATAAGTGTATCCCAATTGAAAGTGAAGGTGTGATTTATCTTATCCAATCTAGGATTAATTCATAGACATGATGCATTTTTGATTGCATACAATCTCTTTAATGTAATTATTTTTTCTTTATTTCTTATAGAAAAAATTACCTCAAACCATTGCTAGAAGAAAAATAATAATTAGGGGTGATCAACCCATTGAGGTATTTGTTGAAGACATGGATGTAGAATCATATCCACAACCATTGCTTAGACATACATGAATGAGGAGTCTAATTGTGCCTCCACATCTTGTTCAAGATTAATCTCAGTTGTCTGTATAATTTATTACATAATGTCATTGTCAGTATTGAGAATTTCATTAGAAAAAATTAATAGTGTATCATTATATTATTTTGATCTTTTATATTTATAGTGTCAGAATATCTACCACAAACTTCCCATCATCAATCATCGATGATGACAGCTTCAATAATTTAGTTACAAAAGTATTCTTAGGTAGCTATTCAATAATAATGTACATAATTTAAAATTTAAAAAAAAAATTATTTGTCATATATGTTAATTTAATATTAAATTTATTTTATTTGAGATTTTTATGTGCATGTCTTATTCGATTTGTAGATCCAACTCCCACTCAAAGGAGAAATTTTCCACCACCACTACCACCACCCTACACTACAAATATTTGACCATGGAAATGTTTGTCATTTTTGGCATAGAGTGGTGGCACTTTGTATTTAATATCTATGTTTTTGAAATTTTTACTTGGTGGTCTTTTGAGTGTAATGGGAACCACATTTCTTCAACAAATTAATCTTGATGATGAGTTTTTGGGGATTGATAGTGCCCCCCATGCCATTTTTTAATCTTAATGAAATGATACAAGGTTATTAGTCAAATGTGGTAGAAAATTTTCAAAAACCTTACACATCCAACTCTCCATATATCAAATCCATTCCTACTAATGATATTCTACAATTTGATGATTAGATTACATTTTTTACGTTGAATAATTTATTGGCTAAAAATGTTAAGTCCTTTGTTAATGAAGTTATTATTAGTAACCTTGATGGTTTGAAATCATGAGAGTATCAAGCGAAAGTTTCGATTTAGGAAATTAATGCCCATTTTCATAACCACTCACAACACAATCAATTGTTTTCATTAGTTGAACATCAACCTATAGGCATTGATATTTTGTTCAACCAGGGAGTTTTTGAAGCTATTAGTATAATTAATAGTTTTAATGATCATATTAAATATATAATTTTAAATAGTATTGAAATTTTAAATGGAGAAGCTAAAACTTACTATAATTTATGGGTGAAAAACAAAATCCTTGTAGCAATTGCAAAGGCAAAAACAAAAAAGTCATTAGAAGTTTTACTCTTTCTTAAAATTTCTTTTGATAATTTTTAGATAATTAATATTCTTTATTCATTTGAAATCAAAATATACAAATTTGAAGAATCAAGTTGTTGTCCTTGATGTACATCTGAAAAATACACATAAAAGTTTAATTATGGTTATTTAACTAAAGGAAAAACTTGTTATATTAAATAATAAAAATAATTTATTTGATTAAATCATTAGGGAACATAACATGGATCCTGATGTTTTTTTTAAAAATAAATCTAAAGTGGACCCCACCTTGATTTTAATAGGAGATGCTGCTAAAGAAGATTAGACCAATCTTACCAATATCAATATCTCAACAAAAGATCTTATGGAATTAGGAATCCTAAAAGATAACACCAACCAAGTGGAAGGTCATGGAATTAAAATGTCTTAAAAATAAGAATTTGACAAATAATGAGATTTCCACTAATGACATTGTATTTATAATTTACAAATATTGTAATTTGAAGAATTGATGTGATCCTCAAAAATTACAATTACAATTTTATCTTATGTATAATATTTAATATATATTTTGTGTTTATGGAGTCTTTAGTGTTTATTGTATTCAAAATTTTCATCTATATTTTCATTTCAAATGGTTAGATAATTCAATGTATGTTAAATTTAAAAAAATCATAGTAAAGTTTGGTAAAACAATGAATCAAGGGATTTATAAAAAACATAATTGTGACCCTATGAGGTACCATTTGATACAAGACTACTATATACGAAAAATATTTATGAATAAAAATAGACAAAATTTTGTTATGTAAGCAACATAATACATACAAAAGTAGTGTTCAATATATTAAAATACATACCAAACTAAAACATATGTAGTTAAAACAATCCTTTTGCAACCCTTTATTAATAGTTGACATTTGTGTGTACAGTATTAGAGGCATTTTCAATATCTTTTTTGGTTACTATATTAGCAAATCCTCTTTTAGTGAGATAACTCCAATTAAAATTGCTCTTTCATATGGAAATGCATCCACTGTATAATGTCAAACATACAACCTCAAACATGTCTCAAGATTTTTGTCCAATTTGTTCTGAATTTTTGATTTAACAAAAGATAATGCACTAAATACCCTTTCATCTTCCATAGACCCTAAAATAATTATTTTTCACAATTCATATAATAAAAATATTCATTAATATTTTCTTCCAAAACACTACTAGGATATATTTTTTTCCATAGCCTTGTAATAACACCACTTTATGTTGGTTTATTTAAGCAATGATATTGATCAATAATTTTAAGTCCAAAATGTGTTAACTAGGACGTCAATAAATAATTTTATAAAATACACTTAACTTCAACTCCATTGATATCTATAAACTTACTACAATGATTAATGAGAGTTCTCATGTATTTGATAAATAAATTACTTGTTATTTCTTCACCATCTACACTTATAGTGTTAAAAAATATAGGATTCATCACTCCCATGACTTCAAACAAGTCATCCATTTTATAATGATCTCAAATTTAAATAGATGATATTCATGAAATATTTATCAATTTTATCTATGTCTCATATATAAATTACCATAGATAAATCATGTTATAGGTACTTATTCAATTTATATTGTAACTAGATTAGTTCATTTTTGGAAAGTGTGTAGTGGTATCTCCTCTTCATTCACAAAGATACAAACATGAAAATTAATATTGAATTTCAAGTCATTTTTAGGGTCCTTAATATATATTAAAATTTCCAAATTGATAAATATTGGTCCCTTAAAACTTTCTTGTGAAATGTATAACATATTTAGAGATTGACAAACCCATTTCCTCAATCATATGAAGCCAAAAACACATATGGTTATCTCTTGTGCATGTTTAATCAAAAAATTCATTTCTTTCAACATGGGTAGAATACCACACAATGTTATTAGATTTTATAAATCTATCAAATTGTATAACAAATATTTTGCCTTATCAACTTCCTTCCAATATTTAAATATAAAACCTACTAATGATAGATATTCTTCAAATATTCTACATGTAGGATCATACATGGAAATTCATCTTGTATCAACATATTTTAAAAGTTTTTTCCCATTTATCACTCTAATTACAAATTTATGAAACTCTAAAAGTATTTTTGGACTACTTGACATGTATGCTTACAAGTCATGGATAAGATCCTTCACTTTTGTGACATTTTCAAATATGCTAATAATTTTATAAGGAAGATTCATTCTACGTGCCATGAAATGAATTGAAATCATATATGGGTCAACTATTTTTTGTAGGCAAACACAAAAACTATCTCTATTCCCTTACATTATTGATGTACCATCCATACCAACACACACTAACTTGGTACCTATATCATAATATTCCATCCTAGCTATATCCATCAAATTAGAAATAATCAACTTGTAAAGGTTATCAATATTATTATTTATCATCATTTTATGTATAGATAGTAAGTGAAGTTACCTTGAATGATCCTCAAATGTATAAAAATGCATGCAAACCCATGATGTGTAGTCAATTGTTATTACCTCATCAATGGACATCAAGATAAACAATGTTTCTTTTACTTTTTATTTTAGATCCTCCCTTTTAATCATTGCAATAAATTTTACCATTTTCTAAGCACTACTATCTAACTAATGGTATTGTGGCATGTTATGATATCCATTATGCTAAAATAAAATCTTATAATCTAAAAAACTAGAGATTGGTCTACCTCTTTTCAAAATGTGATATATAGTGGAGAGCTATATATTTTTTGCATGTAGATTTGACGGATAAACTTTTTTGAATTGAGATGTAATTGTTACTCCTTTCTCAATGAGGTATCTTTGATGTTTATGATGTTTTTCATATTTTGATGTGTAGTATTGATGCATGTATTTTTTTGCATCTTCTATCTCACCATTATTTTAGTTTGGTCATCTTTATATTTTACAGACACATATTTTGACATAATGTTTCTCAACTATGTCCAACTTAAGTTGAATTTTGTGTTCCTTTTCAAGTTTACAATTTCATATTGTACAATTATATTTTTTTGATGTGTCAGTACTATTTTGGGCTCTATAAGTTTAATGAATGGCTATTTAGCTACCCTGCTGAACTTAAATGACCTTCTAATTATCTATGTACTTCTCTTATTTCACACTAATTTTTTATTTTTGTTTTTAAATCAAGTTTCTATTGGATGAGTGTAAATATAATCTAGTGTTAGGATCTCATCATCAACATTTGTAATGTCCTCCAATCTCTTTTTTCTTTTTGAATATTTATTTTGTGTTGATTTTTATATTAACGTACCTATTTAATGAGATCCATAAAATGGTTGTAATATTTACAAATCATCTAATTTGTAATTGTCCTCCTTTGAGGACATTTTGTATCTAAGTATGTCTTTCAGTGGAGAGATAACTTCAAAAGGGTTATCAAAGGGTTTGGCATGTAAAATAGTTGTAGACCTTGTAATTTTTATTGAACTTTAATACAAAAGTGAAAATAAATAAAAATACAATAAATCATTCAATATTTAGTCCTCTATTTTTTTGGGACATTCAGACCCAGGTAGGTCTTTCATTGGAGGAATATATTCAAAAGGGTTTTCAAGGGGTTATACATACAAAATGGTTGTAGAAATTGTAATTATTATTGAACCTGAATATGAAAGTGTGAATATTTAATAATATTGTAAATTATTTAATATTTATTACCTCTATTTGGTGGGTACATTTCATACATAGGTACATCTTCTAGTGGAGGCATATCTTAAAAATGGTTATCAACAGTTTTTGCATACAAAATGGTTGTTCACCTTATCATTATTATTAAACCTTAATACAAAAGTGAAAATAAATAATAATAAATTAAATAATTTAATATTTTATACATATGTTTGGTGTTTGGATAAAATAAGATAATAGGTTAATTTTTTTAGTTAATTTTCCTACCACCTTACATTTTTAGTAGAATCCATTGAAGCATGCCTGCATGAAAATGACATAATCACAAATGATGGATAATATGAAGATGAACTATACTTTGTTGTAATCCAAGTAAATGACTATAAATGTAGATAGATAGTATAAAATATAGGAAATTGATGGAAAATTTAGATTGTCAATAGAAAATCTAGACAATTGATAGTAAACATAGGCGACTAACAATAATGTAGATAATTGACAACAAATATAGACGATTAAAAGAAAACATACATGATTGACAACAAGCACATATGATTAAAAACACATATAGATGATTGAAATAAAATGTAGATGATTGATAAAAAATGTAGATGATTGATAATATATGCAAATGATTAACAACAAATGTAGAGTCTAGGTGATTGACATCAAATATGGATGGTTGACAACAAAATGTAGACACTAGAATATAGAATGAATAGAGGTGAATGTGTCTAGTTTACTTTTCAAGGTACCAATATAATAAATTTATAATGATACAATAAATTTTAAATAGTAGGTGATTTAAACCTTAAAATAACTTACATCCTTAAAATGTAGGTGATTTTGTGTTGTTGAATACCTCACAAAATTACCAAATGTTGATTTTGTAAATTGGAAGATTCAAGAATTAATAAAAAAATACCACTAAAATTTTCTATGATTTATCCACAATGGGTTGGCTCAAGGCCCCTTTTCATTAAATCTGTGGGATTCTCTATGTTGTCAAGCTCTTTATTTATATTTAACATATTTTGATGGGCTAGATGACTATCAATTTTAAGGTCACTATTCTCTACTACATGTTAGGATTACATATTGTCAACTACTCAAGTTTGATGTTTTAATGATGAGTGGATGACCATTAATTTCCTACTCTAAATTTGGTTGACATCATTGAGAACCATGTGGTGACTTATGGTTAGACAGGGTATTTCGAGCTCTAACATATCTGAAACCTCTAACAAGTAGACATGTGGTGACTTATGATTGGTCATGATCCACCTAGGCCCTAAAATTTTTGATAGCCTTAGGAAATGATAGGTCTGATAGCTTCCACATATATCTTCCTCATTCATCGAGCTCTCTTAGGGATATAACAACCCTGACACCCCCTAGTGCTTAAAATGTTTTTGGAGTTTTTCATAGAAAACACACAAGTAGATAAATTATTTTTAAAGGAATAAAAATAATTATATTTACATTAAAATATATTCAATAATACATATTTTCCTATTTTAGCATGTGTAATAAATATAGTAGGTAAAAGGTAAGTAAGGGATAGAAAGATCATATCTTATTTTGATGTTTTAGATCTAGACTGTATTAGTGATATATAATCATCACAACATAAAGATACGTTATTGAAATTTGATCATTATTGATTTTGACTATTTTTACCCTCCAAATGCTTGGTCATCCCCAAAAAATAGCATCAATGTAGGAGTCTATACTTAATACATATGTCCTGACCCAACTATACATAGGGATGGCTCTAAATTTATATCAGACAAATGTTACCACCTATATGACTTTTTTTCATCATATATATCTCCCTATGTGTGTAATATAGATAATAACCAAAACCCTAGAATCTTTATTTTGGACTATAACATGTGAATTGAGCTAACCTTAGCATCCATATCTATTTTTACGTATTACCTAAATAACCAATACTCCAAATAAGGCCTTAGAATTGCATGTAGTTCTCCTTCCTAGGAATGCGTGTGTAATTGTAACTATGAAACTATATTATCTTTCTCTTATAGTAACCCTTGGTATAAATAATGAAATAATATGGTGACATTTTGAGTGTTTCACATATTCAATTAAGTACTATAGTGAAATTTTGATAGCTTGTAATGTAAGATATTTGTTAATTAGAACTTGCTTTATCAAAAATTCTAGTGGTGTCATAGACCATAGCCTATGCATATATAAGAACCTCTTTATTTTGAATTAGGACCTAGTGACATGCAAAAGGCCAAAAATAGAATAGATAAAGAGGGTTAAATAAATGGTCATAAAGTGAAAGATATAGAAAAGGACAAAAAGATAAGCTTGAAAACCTATGTCATAGTTGAAAACTTGCATCAATGCAAGTGTCTAAAATAAATGTAGTTGTCTAGGGGATATAAATACATAGATAATAAGAAACAAATATATGGGTCCCTTACATACATTTGGTGAAAAGTAAAAAAAATAACATATAGGCCCAAGGAGTAGGTAAATCAAGCTAAATAAGATTGAACCAAAGAGGTCCACAAGAGATCATGTCACTAGATATATTATCCTCAGTCAAGATATGTATGCATGAAAAGGGGCTATAAAAACATGATACAAAATTATTCTTTTACCAAACATGGGTATCTACATTTCCTCCCCTTTAATATAGTAATGTATACAAATTAAAATTACTAGTTTAAAAGAAAATAAAAATGCATATCATGGGTGGACAACACACCTTGTATTTGCTTGAGATTTCCTTGGATATTTCATTTAAACATTACCTGTATATAAAGAGTACACCACAAATCAATCAATACATATATATTTATTGTATGTACATAAAATTACTCACTTCATTATTGTTGACTAATATTCCTATTAGTAGACAATAATTCTACTTAACCTATTTTATTCCACTAATATATCCCCCTTCTTAACCATTCATATAATATCCTTTTATATCATCCTACATTTACTAACCTTATTCATCCCACTCTTTCATTAATTCTATCATAATCCATATAATTCTAATCTAATACTAGTTATCTATTTATATGGGAATTTAAAATTCCCATAACCCCACCTACCCACCTACTAACCTACACCCTAGCCTTTCCTACATACCTATGTCCCTAATACTCACCTAATCCCTATCTAACCTCCACCTAAACCTCCATTATCCCTAAGATAATGGAGAAGTATCTAGAATTGGAGAAGATCCTCCAAGTCTCTAAAACTCTCTAAACTAGAAACTTCTAAGGAATTTAATATTCCTTAAATAATCCATAGCCACTAATCTCATCACTCTAACTTTAAATTACAATCCTTGATCTCCACTCATGAATCTATATAACCAAGGATCCTCCTCCATAGAAGCCAATCTACCAAGCTTGCAAAGTCTTCATGCCAAAATCAATCCTCAATCAAGCATCCATCATCCATCATTTTTGATCAAGTATCAATGTCAATCTAAGTCTATTCATCCAAAACCTCTTGTCTTTTATATTTTATTTAATCATGATGTGAAGCATTTAGGATTTAGGATTGAATGTTGCATTCATATAATGGAATTTAGATTCTAATGGCTTCATCACCTTACCTAGTGGTTGAGATTTGAGTTTGGAATTTGCATTGTTAAATCCATAGTGAGCTCAAAAATTCATTTACATCTAGCCACCATGGTGGGACTGTGTGATGGTGACCTTAATTTACTCTTGATTTAACATCCTCCAAATGTTTTAACTAGGTGTCTTCATGACCCCTATAAGGGATAATGCTACCTAAGGATTAGAGATATGTTATGGATGGGAGGATGCCATGATTATGATAAAGGGATATAGGATGGGAAGGATGGATGTGATTATGAGTGATATGATGAGATAGGGGAGTAGAAATGGGGTTGAATAGTTACATACACCATTAGATATGGTGGATGGGATTCTTGATATTTGTGCCATGAGACTATGGGATCCAACACCTTTTGACTTATTGATTGTTTAACCCAAGCATTAAGAGGATGATTAGCCTTATTATTATTATTATTTTTGTCATTTTTAAATTGATGATTGGATTTAACTTTTATTTCCCCATGGTGCCTTATTTTAGGATTCACTAGAGAAGATTAAATTTTGACTTGATATATGATTATTTTGACTTTGATATGCCCCTAGTGGTTGATTTTGGGCTTCACTAGGGGAATAAATTTTGTGATTAGCATGATGAAATGAATTTTATTGACTTTGATTTATGGGGTCAAAGATGATTTGATCATGATTTATGATTATTACATGATGGTCTTGGATCTTTATATTTGTGGCACACGAAATGGAATGCAGATGGGAATCCAATGATACATGTTCCTGTTTATTCCCTTCATGGAATGGGATATAGGAATTATGGAGGTGAGGTGGATGGTGAATGTCAGGTGATGGATTAATGGTATAATGGGAAGCATAGTATTTATAAAGGTAACTAAGATCCCTAGCCTCAATTTTAGAGAAACTATTTTTAAAAATCTCAAAAGGATAACTAAGACCAATTATAGTATTGCATCCAAAGTAGGATCAGATTCACTCTAAAAACCTTTAATAGATAGAGCTTGTAAAAACTTGGTTATAACTTCATCATCTTGATTAAGATCAAAAGGTATGTCTAGTGACTAATTATCATCCAAATTAGAGGTATCTTTATCAGGTCAAGCATAATGATCATTTTCTACAATATCAATTAAGGGTGATGTTTCTGATAAGGAATCTACGTAGACATTGGAGCTACACATGATCTTGATGCATATGATGCCAATGATGACTATGGTGTACATGAATTTATGTTTCTAGTAGAGGATGGTTTATCCATGATTTTCCTCTCAATGAGGGTTTTTTGATAGGATGAATGAGAGGGAGATGATGGATGAATAATGGACTGAGCAAAGATAGGTCCATGAAAGGATTCATAAGGTAATGAAGGATGAGGCTTATGGGGAATAGACTCATGTTGAATGGATGGGTTGTTAGAGATAGGTGGATCATGGAGGATGGATAGGATGTCTTGACCTTAGCTTGGAAGGGGAATAGTTTGATTGTGATAGGGAATGGAATCTTGGCATTCCTCTTCTTGTTCACTTAGGGATTTAATTAATCTGATTCATCCTCAATTACTATATCACCATTGTTGATGAGGTCTTAGACATAGTCTTATAAGTTTTGACATTATTTAATGGAATTCCCCCAAGTTTTATGATAAAGACAATATTGATTTTCTTTATACCAAGAAGGCTTAGGCTTGGTGGGATCAAGATGTCATATGGGTGGATAGACCATCATGTTAGCGATGACAAGTTGTTGGAAAAAGGATTCTAAGGATATAGAAAGGGGAGTATAAGGACTTGATTTGCTTTGTGAATTTTATGTGGAAGCATTAGGCTTTAGATTAGATGGTTTTTGATGTGGCTAGGTGGATGTATGGGTGGCTAAGATTAGATTCCCTTTGATAGTATGGGAAGGGGTAGATGATTGGCTATGACTATATTGAATAAAAATTAACAAATAAATAAATAGAGTCTTGATTGTTCAGTTTGGATTATGAATAATATAACCAACAAGTATTGTGATCGGTACCTTTTCTCTAATGATCCATGCATAGTTGTTCACGTCAAACACTTGCCTGATGTATTAGATTATGTATATTTTAGTTCACACACTAATATGTATAGGAAGTTTACCATTTGGTTTGAAGCACCCAAAATATTTCTCCTACCTTGACATCAATTAGGTATATGGATTTGCCCTAAGTTTCTCATGTTCTATGCATTCCTTAAGTGATTTATTTAATATTTCAACTTCCAAAAATTTCTACTTGGCACTTAAATTCCCACACCACACCTATGCTATCTATGTGCCATGCTAACCAAAGTATATTCAATTAATTTTAGTTGGTTAGGTTTCATTTATTATACACCATATATTAATTAGTATTCTAGATTTGTATTTGGTGCTTGATATATTTAGGTTTTGATTTGTTTTAGGAACTTGTAGGCCTAGGGGGCATCTTGAAAATTAGAGTGTTTGAAAACATTGGGATGGATTACTTTTAGCATGTGGTCTATCAATTTTTATGAGCAAGTTTTTTTCAAATTACCATCACAAGAGATATGAGCCTTGGTTACTATTCTATTATGGGCATACAATAATTTTTTTCTTAAAGACTTATTCTTTAACAATGCCAATTATGGAAACTTGAAGTCTTTCTAATAGAGAAGTCTAAAGTTGAGTTTGCATCTATAGCCTCACTTTTAGGAGGGCTAAATCAATAATCATTCAATATTCTATTTTTTATTCATCATGTCATGGGCCTTAGTGGTATTATTATATAGGTATCATGTCCTCATAATTCCCATTGTAAAAAATATGCTTTAAGAGTAACAATGTGAAAGGCAATCATACTTTTTTCCATTAAATAGATGAACCGCCCATTTTGGCCAATCTTGAGTAAATTGTGTTTTCTTTTAATGAAGGTTTATACTCTAATTTTTATTTATTTCCTCAAAAGGAAAGAGTAAAACTAAAAATAAAGGGTAAGGTTGGTAGAACCTAGATTTGGTTTGCACTCTATGATCTAGATGGTTGTGAGAGCTCCTCTTTGGCTTGGGAGGATGACCTGTATAAGAAACAACTTAGATTTGGCTTACGCTCTATGATCTAGATGGTTGTGAGAGATCCTCTTTGGCTTGGGAGGATGACCTACATAAAAAAGAGAATAGAAAATTCTTGTGTTAGTTAGGGAGGAAGGTGGATTGCCTAGCAAGCTAGATCCAAGAAGTACATGACTCCCTTGGAGGCTATCAATCCACCTTTTAAGACAATTTAATGATGATAAAATAAAGTTGCATAAAAAAATATGAAAATATTTAATTTAGGTGAAATAAATACTATTCAAAATAAATGATTAGATTAAAAAAATAACATTAAGGTGAATGCCAAACTATCAAAGGGTTAGTTTAGGTTAGGTTAAAGTTACTATTTTTGGTCTATATTGTGATAGAGGTCAAGAAAAAAAGTTATGGTTGAGGTTGTGGTAGGTGTTTGTTGGTTGCTTGCTAGTTTTAGTTTGATAATGACCAGTGATGGTTAGGCTAACCATCAATGGTTGAGCTAACTATCAGTGGTTGGATAATTGACTATTGGTAATTATTGTCCATCTAGTCTAGGTCATGTTAAGCACATAATATACTGAGAGGGGGGATGAATCAGTATATTATATATCTTATAAATCTTTCCTTTAACCAAATTCCTCTTAATCAATCATTTAAGATATGAAATAAAACTTAAACAATAAACATCACACAAGACAGAGAGAGACACCAGATATAATGTGGAAACCCAATGTGGGAAAAATCATGGAGAATCAATCTCAAATATATTTGTGAGAACAACCCCACAAGAGCACCATACCCCTTTGCCAAGTACAAACCTCAGCTATAATTCATGAGCACCAACCCATAGGAGCTTCAAACCCCTTTGCCAAGCACCAACCCAGCACCTGTTTATGAGCACCAACCCACAAGAGCACTAACCCACAAGAGCACCAACCCCTTTGCCAAGCACCAACTCAGCAACAATTCATGAGCACCAACCCCTTTGTGCATACCACACACCTATCTCTCAATGTTTCTATCTCAACAAATGATAGATCAATACAACATCTTCTTCCTCTCTCTCACTTTTGCTTTTCTAAGCTAGATATAACAAATACAAATCATCTCTCACAATTTCTCTTCTAAGCTAGATATTACAATATCAAATCAACCTCTCACTTCTATATTACAAATGGCTACTCAAGCCTTTATTTATAGCTTTCTAAATGACCTTTGGCCTTCCCCCTTTGTGACCCTTCAATCCTCATGGAAAATGGTGCTAATCTTGGATGACCCTTCATATTCAAGCCTTTGAAAAGTCATGTGGTGACCCTTCATGACCAAAAACGTCCTTCCCACTTTTGTCCTTATCTTTGGTGACTTTTCATATTCCTTAAAGTGTCCCTTCATGATAAATTTGCCCTTCCTCTTTTGTCTTCACTTGGTGACTCTTGGATTTCCCCAAGATGACTCTTCATGGGAAAATGCATCCCATCCTTCTTTTGTCTTTACCCTGTGGCTCTTTGACTTCTCCATGGGCCCTTCTTTTGTCTCATATGCAACCAAAAATATATTCATTAATATTAAATAAATATTAACTCATATTAGCCAAGATATATTTATTACAAACAACATTAAATGCAATGGGGCCTTTATCACCAATAATACTAGACCTTTGACATCAATGACAATATTTACAACAATCTCCCCCTTTGTCATTGATGGCAACCTCAATCCTGAAACTGCCACATCTTATCACTTGCACATACTATCATCTAAAAACATACAGTAACTCCCCCTTATTGTAGCAACTTGTACCTATTCCCTGTACCTATTTTTTGCACTTGTAACTATACCTATTATTCTCCCCCTTTGACATCAATGTCAAAGGGCCTACCTAGAGCTAACACTTAGCTCCCCCTCACTTGATGCTGAACATCAATGGTAGGAAGTAAAATAAATTACTCCCAACTCCTCTCGCCAATCTTTGAGAAGATATCTGATAATGCATATAAACCTTTACATGTCCTTTGAGAATCTGCAATCAACTCTTTTTGAATATTTTATTTTAATCTCACAACCTTCTGCATGAAACTTTAAGGTGTATCTTTGAACACATATTTGACTTACACTCAAAATATTATGCTTACAAAACATTCATATCTTTGGTTCTATTGATATCTAGTTCTACTAATATCCAAACTTAAAATACCTTTTTCTGCAATCCTAGCAGTGGTTTTATCTTTGAATTTCACTATGCCACCATTGATCTTATTTACTCTTATCTCTTATCATATGCTTCAAATATCTACTATCAATGAACCATGGATGATCTTTATTTGTTACATGCAAAGCTGTTTACACCAACATAGAATATTCAAGTTGTTTCTTCTGCCATGAACATGTCTAAACCTTCTTCCTGATGAATGGAGCTTTGAAGCTCTGATCCTTATTCATTGAATTTGCATGAGTATCATTTTCCTTCTTTCTAAAACTGTTAGCTCTTTTTCAACATTCTAATTTTTTATGACCATAATCATTTGAAATAATGCATATGCAAGAATCATTCTAAAAGCCTCAAACCAAAATACTGATGCAAAATTTTCTTCAAAAATCTATTCCCTCAAAAGATATACAAATTAATCTATCAACTCACCTTATTTTCATGAAATATAACAAAGACCCAATAGCATCCACCATGCTTCAATTTTTCTTAAAAGTGTCTCCTTGAAGCCTAGAAGAGACACCCCACACCAAAAGGGTCCTAGAAACAAATCTCAGGAGATTCCCACATCTCCTCTGTTTCTTCCTTGATCTTCTTGGGTTTTTCTTTTAGAATCCATTTAAGCATGTCTAACATTTTTTCCCTACTAACCTTATCATTTATGATGTTTTTCATCTTCTCAAATTTTGTAACTTTCTTATCTTGACAAAGTTCATGCTCAAATGTAACAAGAGATTCTTTACAATCCTTCTTATCTGATTCTTTATCTACTACAGCAAGTAATTCATTTTCACTCTTAAACTCAACCTGATCAACCTTTACTATTTTACGTCTCCAAACCTAAATTTGTCTTTTCTCATATTTTCTAGGGGCTCTATATCCTTTGTCATACCTTGAATATCTCTTAACTTTATTTTGACATAATCTAGCAATAAGGCCAACCTCATGACAACAAAATCAAACAATATTTCTCATACCTTTTTCTTGAATGTGATTGAGAACTCTCTTTGAATCATTGCTTCTCCTCATACAATCTTTTTCCCTATCACTAACATGATGACAAACAAAACAACAGCCATGAAAATAATTTAAAAACTTAAAATCATTGGGCTGCCTGGTCGACTTCTTTGATTTGCCTTCAAAACCTGCATCCTTCTTTCCTTGGACCAATATTTCATGATATTTTTCAACCTTGATTATAATCTTCTCATGATTATCATTTAAAGAACCTAACTCATCCTTCAAATGATTACACTCTTCTTCTTTTGATGTTAAAATTGAAGTTGCAACCTCTAACTGATTTTTAAGATCTTGAATAAATATCTTATTTTCTTTTACTTCTATAGCCAACTTAGAATCCAAGATATACACCTTTTCCTTAAGATCCTCAACATAGATTTCAAATCTTGATTCTCCTTCTTTAGCTGCTTAGCCATATGTGCTTTTCCTTTTATCTACCTTCAAGCTATTAAACCCTTTTTGAAGGAACCTACTCTGATGCCAATTGTTAAGCATGAAATATACTGAGAGGGGGGGGGGTGAATCAATATATTATATATCTTATAAATCTTTCCTTTAACCAAATTCCACTTAATCAATCATTTAAGATATGAAATAAAACTTAAACAATAAACATCACACAAGATAGAGAGAGACACCAGATATAACGTGGAAACCCAATGTGGGAAAAACCATGGAGAATAAATCTCAAATATATTTGTGAGAACAACCCCACAGGAGCACCATACCCCTTTGGCAAGTACAAACCTCAGATATAATTCGTGAGCACCAACCCACAAGTGCTTCAAACCCCTTTGCTAAGCACCAACCCAGCACTTGTTTATGAGCACCAACCCACAAGAGTACCAACCCCTTTTCTGAGCACCAACCCATAGGAGCACCAACCCCTTTGCCAAGCACCATCTCAGAAACAATTCGTGAGCACCAACCCATAGGAGCACCAACCCCTTTGTGTATACCACACACCTATCTCTCAATGTTGTTATATCAACAAATGATAGATCAATATAACATCTTCTTCCTCTCTCTCACTTTTTCTCTTCTAAACTAGATATAACAAATACAAATCATCTCTCACAATTGCTCTTCTAAGCTAGATATTACAATATCAAATCAATCTCTCACTTCTATATTACAACTAGCTACTCAAGCCTTTATTTATAGCTTTTTAAATGACCTTTGGCCTTCCCCCTTTGTGACCCTTCAATCCTCATGGAAAATGGTGCCAATCTTGGATGACCCTTCATATTCAAGCCTTTGAAAAGTCATGTGGTGACCCTTCATGACCAAAAACGTCCTTCCCACTTTTGTCCTTATTTTTGGTGACTTTTCGTATTCCTTAAAGTGTCCCTTCATGAGAAATTTTCCCTTCCTCTTTTGTCTTCACTTGGTGACTCTTGGAATTCCCCAAGATGACTCTTCATGGGAAAATGTGTCCCATCCTTCTTTTGTCTTTACCCCGTGGCTCTTCGACTTCTCCATGGGCCCTTCTTTTGTCTCATATGCAACCAAAAATATATTCATTAATATTAAATAAATATTAACTCATATTAGCCAAGATATATTTATTATAAACAACATTAAATGCAATGGGGCCTTTATCACTAATAATACTAGACCTTTGACATCAATGACAATATTTCTAATAGGTCAAATAGATTAGTTAGGCAAGGTTGATTGATTAGGTTCAAGGTTTGTTTTGGTTAGCTTATGGTTATGAGATAGAGGCTGAGTCTTGAAGATGATTGGTTTAGAGTTTGATTGCTCAGATGGTTAAGAGGTTGGGGATTGGGTGTAAGCTAAAAAAGGAAAACTAAATAACTTGAGACAATGACAACATACTTAGCTAATATCTTAATGAAGAAGAAGTCTATTGATGGAGATTACTTGTGATGATTATTGATGCTGATGATGGTTGATGTTGATTAATTGACCTACAAAAGAAATTCTAAGCTACAAAGATGATAGATACAGATGGCTCTTAATAATTGAAGCTAAAAAGGCTATGGATGGATCCCCTTTCACCTCCTAAATTTCTCTTTTTATAGGAAAGAAGGGGAGTTAGAAGGGTAGGTTCAAGAGGGGTTCAAATTGAATCTAAATTTAACTTAGACATGCATTGACTCACACAAGTTAATTATTAAAAAGCAAGTTACAATTAATGTTAGAGTTAACTGTTTAGGCAGTGGACAACTAACCATCAGTGGTCCCACTAACTATCAATAGTTAGACCACTGACCGTTGGTGGTAAAATTATTGACTATCAACAGTTGAAGGTCAAAGGTTAAATTGGTCAAAATGGTGGGTTTATCTAATTGGAGGTTTGATAGGTTAAATGGCTAGGAGATGGTTCAAGGAGGTTAGGTTGTAACATGTGGAACCATGGTGTACAGTTTTATGGTGTCTACATTTTGCCCCTTTTTGTTATGTAGTTTGTATCATCAAGCTACAAAACAAAAATAGATTATGGGTTAAGGTGAAGGTGAAGGTTGGTTCAAGGTTTAAGGTTACCTTGAGTATAGGTTACCCTGAGTATGGGAGGAAGTGTTACCCCTTAAATCAAGAAGCAATGAGGTAAAATAGAATTAGATGTTGGTTTGATAAGTGGGTAGGTGGGTGAAAAAGGTTGGGTATGATAGGTTGGGCAATAAAGAAAAAATAAGTGCATAAAATGTGACTAATTTTGATAGTCAAGATCATGCATAGATAATATTTCCATGATTGGTAAAAATTAAGGTCAATCCTAAGGGACAAGTGACTATATTTAGGCATGTTGGCTAGGTACACCTATTAGTCTCCTAGACAAGATCAATGTTTTTATGGGTATCCAAGGCAAGAAGTGATCTCTTGAAAAACATAAATGGGTCAAGTGTCATTGATATCCAAGTTATGAATTGTTCCTAAAAATGCATAAGTGGGTCAAGTATACATGAGGTGGCATAAGTTCAAAAAGTGGTCGACATGGAAATGTTGTCATTGTGGTCAAAGGACCAAGCAAGGTCATCTCAAAATATGTGAAAGGTTGGGCCATAATGGCCAAGTCTAAGAGGGGTGGAGAAAGGTAATCTCCAATGGGTCAATGGTTGATGGAGAAGGTAATCTCCTATGGTTGGGTTGGTAGAGAAAGGTGATCTCCAATGGTTTGATGGTTAAGGGAGAATAAGCTACTTCCCAATGGGTTGGATCAAAAGGTCAAGGTTGGTGGAGAAAGTTAATTTCTTGGTTAGTTGTGTGGTGTTCAAATAGTTTGCCCAATTCGGTGTACCACTTGTATTGGCAAAAAGGTGCCCCATTTCTTGGTGAAAGGGTGCAAAAGTTGGTAGTTGAAGGTTTAAAGACCTAAAAATGAAAGACATATGTCTTGACAAGTGTCATGAAATGTAAAAGGAGAAGGTTAAACACTCTGATTGGGAAAGACCATAATGACAATATGGGTGGGCTTACAAACATAAACCCTTCATCATTTAAAATATTGTTAGTTCATTGGTTAAAATAAGTGGCTTGATCACGTAGTGCCAAGTAATCTCAAATATCCCTTGAAAAAAGAGGGAAATAGGTGAAGATGGAACCTTCTTGTGAGACTAGTTGTCTCTTTTGTAGGTTTCCAAAGAGTTAGTGTAAACAAGTCTATGTCATATAAAGTATAGATTGATTGATGCAAGAAACATACTTATGAGAGCTGATTGTGGCTTTCCAAGATTATTTCTTTTATGAGAGCCGATTATGACTTTCAAAATTATTTTATTTTTTCTTGTGGGTCTTTTGCTTATTTTGATTTTGTTTAGAGGGTTGGGGAAGTTAAGCGATGTGAGAAGCTTCCAAGAAATTGCTAGATTTGATAAATTCTTTACTTATCCATCCTTTGAGGGAGTGATATAAGTTTATATGGTTAGTTCAAATGATTTTGATAGATATCCTTCATGGGAGTAGTCTACCTTAGATTTTGTAATTTAAAATAAGTTTTCAATAGCTATCCTTCAAGGGAGTAGTTTTTGAATGCTAAGAATGACCCATGATTTATTTTTGATATTGCCTTTTGTTTTTATTTGATTTTGATTGACATAGAATTGCTTATACATGTTCAAGGGGTTACCTTTATGATGGCAAGACTAAGATCACATGAAGTTTGCATAGGTGAAAAAAAGATTAGGTGATAATGACCATGGGAATTGGTCCTAAAGAGAGATGGGAAGTACCATGAGAATCATGACATAGATAGAGCAATGGTACCCATAGTTCAAGATTAGGCTACGACTGTGATAGATAATCACATGATTCAATTGTAGTTAGTTTCCCCTAAAAAGAGGGAAATGAATGTGGTGTAAAAGTAAGGGATGACCTTAAGTTAGACATAAGGTGACCCAGAACTTAGTTTAACAAAAGAACATGATGTGAATGAAAATAATTTAGGGGTTTTAGTTCTAATATGCCCCATATCCATGCTTGCATAAATGGGTGACTCTTAAATAGGTTGAGTAGTGTCCAAATGGGTTGCCCCAATTTGGTATGCCACTTGGTTCAAGTTAGGTTGATGGAGAAAGGTAATCTCCAATATTTTAGAGTTAGTTAGTTGATAGGTTGAGGAAAAAAATCCAAGGGTTAGTTTGGTTAATTGTTAAGGTATGGCTTGAGTTGATAATTGGTCAAAGCCAAATGGAAGGAAAGTTCCCCTAGCTTGCTCTTTCTATGGATGGTTGAAGATGGAAACATAATTATAAGGTGAGGTGTTGTTTAATAAGAGAGTTTAGGAGGGGTGAAGATTAATTCATCCACACTTTTAAAGGGGGTATTAGTTGTTAGTTTTTAGTGGTTAGTATGTCATGTTTATAGGTGGTGATCTAGATGGGATCACCGTTATGGTGCTATGGCGAGGAAAACTTTGTTGGTTCAGATTTGGATAGGTTTGAGGTCCAAAAATGATGTTGGGAACATCTTGAAATAAAGGTGGGGTGGATAAGCTTGTCAAATTGTCCCAATGAGGGAGCTTAGGTAAGGTGTGGGTAGCTTGGAAAAAAGGGTAGCCAAGATTCAAGAAATCTCAAATGGAGGGTTGATGTTGATTTGTGTTGATAAATAAATTGCTTATGGTTGGATTAAAATTTGGGTTGATCATGGTCAATTTATTTTATTTAGATGTTGGTTTGATTAGTTGAGGGAGGTAGGATAGGTGGTTGATCCAACTTATTGGTTGGGTTTGCTTGTTTATTTAGTTTATTTGGTAAGGTAAGGTGACAAAGAGTTGACCCTATTTAAAAGGGAATTGAACCAAAGACAATATCATTAGGTAGATGAAAATTAGAATATTATAGAGGAATTGAATGGGTTTCAATTTAATTGAGGTTGGGTTGGATTTAGTTATAAGCAAGCTATTTTGAGCTTGGGTTGGCTCCATTAAAAGGGGAAGTGGAAGAGGTGGGTTGGTTTCCTTAATGATGGTTTTAAAGGAAAGTTGAGAAGGATCTTCTTAGTCAATAAGTGGATGGTTTAAGGTTGATTCTTCCTTCGTGATGATTTTAAAAGGAAGTTGAAAAGGGTGCACTTGGTTGACAAGTGGATTGGTTAGCGTTTCGATTATGGTTTCCCTAGTTATAGATGCCCTAAAGACCAAATGTAATAAAGGGACATTATTGTGTTGAGGGTTTTAGTCATGGGATTGCATAATAATGGGTGTAGAAAGAGGTTCAATGATTGATTGCTTGAAGACATTCAAGGCTAGGTTAGGGGCAACATAGAGAATATTGTTTGGAATTTCCTTTTGATCGATAAGATTTTGGATGATCATCTTAAAAGATCCACATTTGTCTATCACATATCCATTTATATGATGATACGTACAAAACTCATTCTATATGAACAAAATGGGTTTTGGAAGAGAAGCATTGATGGGTTTGATTTTAAGGAGTCTAATGACAGAAGCCCTTAAAATTTTGTCAAGGATTGAGGAATATGATTCCCCTAGTGGGGTATAGTACCTAGGAAAAGGGTGCATTATTGGATCTTGAGGTTACGAGCTAATTGATTGGTTTGGTAAAGTTGGTTGATCAAATAAGTTTGGTCCATTTGATAAGTTTTAGTGATTTGATGGGTTAGGTACATTTGATAAGGTTGGTAGGTTGGAAAATTTTGGTTGATAGTTATTGGTTTGATTTGGTGAGGTTGGTTGGTTTAATAATATTTGTGGGTTCAGAAAGTTTGGTTGGTTGGATAAGGTAGGTTTGTTTGAGAGGTTGGGTAAGGTTGAGGTATTTAATAGATTTTACATGTTTGATATGGTTCATAAGTTTGATATGGTTGGGTGGTCTAAAAAGATTGCTTGGTTCAATATGGTAGGTTGATAGTTATTGGTTAGATTTGATGGGGTTGATAAGGTTGAGAATGTGGGTAAAGTCAGTTGGATTGATATGTTTGATAACATCACTAAGGGTGATAAGATTGATTGGTTAGAAAAAAAAATTCAATAGTTTTTGGTTGGATGATTATTGGTTTTATTTGATGAGGTTGATAAAGTAAGTTGATAGTGGTTGGTTTGATAATGGTTGGGTTGATAGTTGTTGGTGGTATGACTAGGGGGATAAATCAAGTCTTGGTTTTGAGATTGATACAAAGGGGGTATAGGTGAGTGATATGATGTTTGAGGTAGGTAATAAATTTTTTTATGTGGTTGAATTAATTGATATGATGTTTGGGATGGGTAACCCAAAGATTGGTGAGGTTAAGATAGTTGAGGTGGGTTATGACAAGGGTCTAATAAGGTTTGAAAGTTTATTGGTTGGTTGAGGTGATGATCAAGTGGTTGTTTAAATGTTTTTAATTGGTTATAGTTAGGGTTAAATTGATTTGCAACAAGGTTCGGTTGGTTATAAGTGAGGTTGGGTTGATTGTAGGTGAGGTTGTGTTGGTTTTAGGTGAGGTTGTGTTGGTTGTAGGTGAGGTTATGTTCATTATAGGCATGGTTGGGTTCATTGTAGGTAAGGTTGGGTTGGTTGTAGGTAGGGTTGGGGGTATAAGTGGATCTTGATACAAGGTAATGTTTTAAGGCAAGAGGGTTGTCTTCTAGGAGTCTAACAAAGTTAGAATCTCCTAGAGAGAATATAGATGGGTTCCCCATTGAATAAGGCAAAAAAGATGAGGTAGATGAAGGTAAGATGGTAGAAGGTTAACAAAAATAGTAGATTCCTCACAACTCAAACAAAGAGAAATCAATAAAATGATCAAATAAATCTAGACACACACTATAAATTATGTTAAGCCTAGAGGTTAGTTTTAATCTCACTTTCAGCTTATGCCTTAAGTTATAAGAAAGTGTGATAAAAGTTGGCTTGTAGATCAAGAAATAGAAAAGCAGTCTATGGTTGGTTTCAAGTTGTTTGGGTACTCAAAATAATCTATATTAGAATCAATACATGGCTTGGTATTAGGGCCTATCCCCTCACTTCACAGTCCCACAGTAGTAAGAGTATCATGTGCTTAGCCAATATATATTGATATTTAGAATTTATACTCAACTAGAGAGCTGAGTTGGTTATCCCCTTAGTAATGACCTACAAGTAGGATTGTTGAGAAAGGGTAAGGTGACCACTAGATGATGAAATCTTAGCCATGCCTTATCTCAATTTTTTTCGATGTTTAATTGATGAAAGTGGTTTGGCTAGTGTGTGCAATAAAAGTGGTGCTAGGATAATGTTACTATGCTTTAATTCAAAGTGAATTAATGTTAAAATCAAGCAATGGGTGTAATTAATTTTAATCCCAAAATAAATTTTAGTTTTAATTATGAGTACAAATAGAGAGAAGAGCATACAAATGCAAATAAAAATGCGAGTAAAGACACTAGGTCCCACTAGGTGTGCCAAAATGTTATACTCAAATTTTGATTTATTTCCTCAAGAGGAAAGAGTAAAACTAAAAAAAAGGGTAAGGTTGTAGAACCTAGATTTGGTTTTCACTCCATGATCTAGATAGTTTTGAGAGCTCCTCTTTGGCTTGGGAGGATGACCTATATAAGAAATAGATTGGATTTGGTTTGCATTCCATGATACAGATGGTTGTGAGAGCTCCTCTTTGGCTTGAGAGGATGACCTGCATAAGAAAGAGACTAGAAAATGGTTGTGTTAGTTAGGTAGGAAGGTGGATTGCCTAACAAGCTAGATCCAATAAGTACACAACTCCCTTGGAGGCTACCAATCCACCTTTTAAGATAATTTAATGCTGATATACAAAGGTTGCATAAAAAATATGAAAATATTTAATTTAGGTGAAATAAATAATATTAAGAAGAAATGCTTAGATTAACAAAATAACATTAAGGCAAATGCCAAACTATCAAAATCTTGGTTCAATTTATTATTTCAAATCTATATTGTCATAAAGGTCAAGAATAAAAGTTCTAATTGAGGTTGTGGTAGGTTCTTACTAGTTGCTTGCTAGTTTTTAGTTTGACAGTGACTGTTGGTAGTCAAGATGACCTTCTATGGTTGAGATGACCATCGGTAGTTAGATAGCTAACCATTGGTAATTATTATCAATTTAGTCTAGGTCAAACATATTAGTTAGGTGAGGTTGATTGATTGATTTGGTTTAAGGTTGGTTTTGGTTGGTTGATGGTTGTGAGACAAAGGGTGGGTCTCAAAGATGATTGGTTCAAAGGTTGATTACTTAGATGGTCAACAGGTTTGGGATTGGATGTAATCTATAAAAGGAAAACTAAATAACTTAGAACAATGACAAAATATTTAGTTTATAGCTTAATGAAGAATAAATCCATTAATGGATATTGTTGGTGATGATTGCTGATGCTGATGATGGTTGATGTTGATTGATTAACCTACAAAATAAACTCTAACCTACGAAGATGATAGATGCAGATGGCTCCTAATAATTATAGATAAAAAGGCTATGGATGGATCCCATTTCACCTCTTGAAGTTATCTTTTTATAGGAAAGAAGGGGAGGTTTAATAGGGGTTCCAATCACATTTAAATTTAACTTGGACATGTATTGACTCGCACAAGCTAATTATAAAAAATCAAGTTGCAGTTGATACTAGAGTTAACTATTCAGGTGATGGATAGAGACAATTGATAGTCGAGATAATTATCAATGGTCCCAATGACCATCAGTGATTAGACCACTAACCATCAATAGTCATATTGATGATTGTCGATAATTAAAGGTCAAAGCTTAAATTGGTCAAAAGGGTGGGTTTATCTAATTAGATATTTGGCAGGGTAAATGGTTAGGAGATGGTTTAAAGAGGTTAGGTTGTGACATGCGGAACCATGGTGTGCAATTTTTTGGTGTCTATAGAAGGTTTTATTAAATGTTCATTTGCATTGAAAATATAATCCAAGGATTTATTAAGAGTATCATCAAGTTATCCATCATCTTCTCAAGTTAGTTATAGTTGGAGAATATTATAAATAATAATGTTGACTCTTAGAAATATTTAAGAATAGTTACATTTTAAATTATTAATCCTTAGTTTTGTTGAAATTCTAGAGATTTAATATTAAACTAATTATCATCTTGTCAAGTCTTTAATCTATAGGTAATACATGTGTCAAAGACAAAATTAACAAAACTACTAATCCTCGTCTTACAGGTTGCCTATTTAAGATTGCCAAACCTAAACTACTAACCATGTGCTTGTAGGCTACCTATCAAAGAATTCATTTGGCACTTTAAAAATCAAATTTTTATTATCTATTTATCTTTTATATATCATCTTATTATGAAAAGTTAGTTTGTGTATATACTTGTGTGTGTGTGTGTGTGAGAGTGTGTGTGCAAATAATCATCATATCATGCTATTTACATAGGTAATTAAATCAATTAATTTGATCTAGAGGACATTTATGAAAGTCCTATAATCCTCCCTAAAATAGATCAATTGCATAGGGATAATTGAGATATTTCTGATAGTATATAGAACTCATGAAATAGAGCTTGTTTTCTCAAGATATGGTTAGTCAAAGTTCTAGCCAAAGTTGGTCAATTGATGACATGACAAGTTTTGGGCACATGGAAAAAAATGGGTTTGTACACCTCTAGTATTTGATGATCTAAAAAGGGTTAGCTAAGGGACCATATTTGGTGGATCTTGTTTTTGATATGGAAGGGGACTATGTCATCATGATATATTAGTGTAATTTTAATCTTTTCAATTACACTATAATTTTATATCATATTATCATGTGTTGACAAGTGGTAGGTGAAGAAGTAGTCCATGTAGAAATTATCAAGAGGTCTATATGGTGGAACCTTAGGCCACCACATGGCCTTTCACCATTCACATGTCATAATGTTCGAGTACTAACTCATCCAACCCAACTCAGCATGTCAACCCAACTCGATAGTGAAACCCAACTCAATAGTGAAACCCAACTTAGCATGTCAACCTAATTTGGTAGTGTAACCCAAATTGGTATTTTGACCTAACTCAAATTATAGATTAAGCTAGATCACATCCATCTAAGGTTCCCAAAAATCAAAGCTTGAGTTTTGGGTGTAGCAAAAGGGGTTGTAATTTGGTTGAAGCCACATCCATATCAGTGGCTTAATGCTATAAAAATCCTTTTCAATCCTTATCCCCATGAATGTGGGATTTGAATTGCATGCCCATGGAAAAAAACTATAAATGGTTAGGGAAGATCGAACCCCCAACCTCTCATTTCTATTTTTAAGCCTTTGTCATTCCACCAAAGGTGGACAGTGGGAATGTAAATGGAGATTATTCCATTTAGACAAGGATTGGGCATAGGTTTTGGAGATATGAATGG
This sequence comes from Torreya grandis, assembly GCA_037957365.1. NCBI lineage: Eukaryota > Viridiplantae > Streptophyta > Pinopsida > Cupressales > Taxaceae > Torreya > Torreya grandis. Next base: position 3,112,785 of record JARHVA010000954.1, read on the forward strand.
ATTTGACCCCATAACCTCTAGCAAAAGAATAAGATTCCATGCCACTATGCTTAGGGGTTGAAGCATATATATAAAGGCATGAAATTGCATTTGTAGGATAGAACACAACTTCAGATTCTCTAAGATTTGTAAGGCTTTTTAAGCCAAGTTTGTTAGAATTTTTTTATAACCCTATGGATATTTTTTAAAGGAATTATAAGACACTCTTGGAGGTCTTTTAGAGGATTATTTTGGAGATGTAAATATTTTATTCTAAATTATAAAGGATTCATTCCATTTTGAAGGAAAAATGCCTATGGAAGAATTCATGTGATGTATTTTATATCAGAGTTTTTATAATCCGATTGTAGATGAGGTTATTTTCATTGTAAAGGCAAATGCCTATGAAACCCTGATATACTATTGCATCAGAGTAACCCATCACTATTATAGAGTTCAGTTGTATTCCTTGGTGATGAGATATTGACCATTTTGGAAGAGTTATTTTTACTCTTGCATGGATAATTATGCCTAGATTCTGGAGATTATGCATAGGTGATATGAACGAATGGGAGATGAGTTCCTGATCAGATCAAGTCTTCATGTAGTCTGATTTTAGTACTATTATATATTATTGATCCATGGATGTAAGTTTTTTAAAATTATATTTTCATCTATTTTGAATGGATCAGTTTATGGTTGTAGTGAAGCTAGAGAGGTATCCCTTAAAAAGGTGAACTTTGTTATCACTTTGGTGTCAATGTGTCACTATTTTCCATTCTGCTTTCAAATTTATGTGCAGTATTGAAAAATAAATGATTATAATGTGGAATAAGTTTAAATAGAGTTTTTTATTCACTCTATATTGATTTAAAAATCTAGTAATCTAAGTATGGGGGGATAATTAATATTGATATCCATTTTAAAACTATTTGATTAAATAGGGGTCCCTATCAGTTTACAGATCAAATTTTGGTATCAGAGCAGGTTGATTATGATCATGTTTCTAATTTTATACTTCATGTTATTCTATTTGATTTGACCATGTAGGATTGGCTAGTGTAATGGATAATTATAAGATGTTGCAATCTACTAAAGAAGACAAGCTTCTAACAACTAAGAGTCCAAAATCACAAGTCCTGTAGGGATTAGTCTGTAAGAGCAGAAAACACACCATCACTAGAGGATAATGAGAATATGTGCCAGATGATGTTGTGAAGGGACCAATATTTCTTTCTTGGGAATAATTTAGATAAAATGCCATGATTTTTTAGTGGTGTACATCCAAGAACAATGAGTTTTTTCTTGTTATCATACTAGCATGGTTTGAGGTAAAAATTGTTTTCTATTTGGGTTAAGCAGACTTTTTGGACTTGTATATTATTCTATAGTTATGTACAAGTTATTTTTAGGGTAAACCATAGGTAAAGCCTCAAAATATATTCCAATGAAAGATTAATAGATTGCTCTCATGGAAATTTATTATAGGGTAATTAAGGTATGAAAACAAATCTAGTTAGTATTGGTATTTGACACAATGTTTTGATAATCATGTTGTGTATCCTTTCTTTTTGGTGAAGTGATGGTAATTTTAAAAACCTATGTTATTAGAAATAGTAAAAAAGGGAAAATACTAATTTCCATGGTAAGATATGGAGAATGGTAATATGGAATTGTTCATGAAGTTGAACAAGTTTTGACACTTCAGTTTGGGTATTAATTGGTTTTTTAAAATTTAACCTTTGCTCAATAAAGTGTGTAGTTCACAGTTTTGAACGAAGGTAAAACTATTCCAATGATTCTTGTCTATGATAAAATGGCTATTTACATATTATATTGGTTGATATCCATGTTTGATTGTATAATCTTATATGGCTTGTTGGGAATAAAATGCACCTTGTTTAAAAATTGGTACATAACTTATAAAAAAAAAGAGGTTTCATAATTACCTTTTACTAAGTAAGGTTTGATGTGGTATAAACTTCTATTCAAGTTGTGGAAACTAGGAAAGGGGATAACCCTTGATTTGGTTAAAATGGTTTCTTAGATAGTTTTATTTTACATTGCTACAAGTTTGATAAGCATGTTATTTTTCATTGTCAACATTTTTTTTGAGATTCCTTATTTATCATATGGAGGAATTTGTAACCAATGTTGAAGGCACAAATATACCACCTATTACAATGGATTTGGAGCAATCAATTAGTGGGAAGAACTTTAATATAGGTCTATCATTCTTAGTTTCTCTTCTCATGTTTATGATATTTGCTTACTAACTAATTGCCACATATGGTGAGTTTGTAAAAGCTCTATTCATAAATTCTCTAAGTTTAATTCTTGGAGTTTGAAAGGGATTTCATTTTCCCTCTTCATAGAAGTTTACAAAATCTAGTTGGTGATAGACTTTAGGAGAGAAACTGGTATGGGTAAACTTATGTTCTTTTGCCTCATTATTGAGGATTACCCCTATTCAAGAGATAACCCCTTTGTGGAGAAATTATACCTCATTGTTAGAGAGAAGCTGAAATTATATAACTAGAGTTACCTATAGCATGAAATACTTTGTGACAAGTTTATCATGCTTATTATTTCTTCTTATGTTTTTGGTTTTCAATATCTATTGTGAGATTATTCAAGATGGATTTGGAGTTTTGGAAATAGTTTTTGATAGTTTTTGATACTTTGAGTTTCATAGCATATTGAATTCAAGTTCCTTCTATTATATTTTCCCCTGTATATATCTTAATGCATGTAGGAAGATGTGGATAGAAGAGATGCATTGCCCTTAGTTGGAGAGTTGACCCCAATTAGGAGATTTTGTTCTTATGTATAAAATCACCTTCAATTGTTGATGGATCTTGTATATTTTGATTAGTACAGAAAGATGATTTTGTAGCAAATAGATTTCATGGAGGTGTACCTTCATTTTTAGACAATTTAGAGATTTTGCCTTTTGGAGGCCAAAAAGACTTTATGGGGAGGTGTAATCCAGAGGACATTTTTGAATGATGTCTAATGCTCCTTAAAATAGCTCCATTGCATAGGGTTCATTGATAGATTTATGATGGTAATCATAACTTAGGAAATATATCTCATTTACTCTGGATATGGTTGGTCAAAGTTCTGGTCAAAGTTATTCAATTGGTGGTTAGATGATGACATGGCAAGTTTTGGGCACAAGGCAAAAAAAGGGGTTTGCATGCCTCTGATCTTAGACAATCTAAAAAGAGCTAGATATGGAAACCATAGCTAGTGGATCCCACTTTTGTGATGGAAAGGGACTCTACCATCATGATATATTAGTGTAATTTTAATATTTTCAATTACACTATAGTTTTATGTCATATTATCTTGTGTTGAAAAGTGGCAGGTGAAGAAGTAGTTCATGTGGTAATTATAAAGAGGTACATGTGGTAGAACCTAAGGCCACCATATGGCCTACCACCATTCACATGTCACAATGTTTGAGTACTAACTCATCTAACCCAACTAAGCATGTCAACCTAACTCATTATATCAACCCAACTTGGTAGTGCAACCCAACTTGGTAATGCAACCCAACTCAACAGTTTGACACAAATTGAATGCTAGCTCAAGCTAGCTCACATCCATCCAAGGTTCCCAATGACCAAAGCACAAGTTTTAGGCATAGCAAAAGGGGTTACAACATGGTCAAAGCCACATCTATATTGGTGGCTTAAGGATATAAAAAGCCTTTTCAAGCCTTATCACCATGAATGTGGGATTTGAATTACATACCCACTAAATAAAATAAGAGATGGTTGGGGAGAATTAAACCCCCAACCTCTCATTGATATTTTTAACACTTCACTATTCCACCAAAGGTGGATGGTTGGAACGTAAATGGAGATTATTCCATTTAAATAAGGATTGGGCACTATTTTTGGAGATACAAAGGGACTTGACCCTGTAACCTTTGGAAAAAAGATAAGAGTTTTTGCCATTATGCTCAAGGGTTGAAGTGTATATATAAAGGCACGAAATTGCATTTTTAGGATAAAACATAGCTTTAGATTCTCTAATCTTTGTAAGGCTTTTTAATCCATGTTTGTTAGTGTTTTTGTATAAGCCTATGGATATTTTGTAAAGGGCTTATAAGACACTCTTGGAGACCTTTTGGAGAATTATTTTAGAGATGTAATTATTTTATTCTAAATTATAAAGGAGTCATTCCATTGTAAAGGAAAAATGCCTACAAAAAACTTCATGTGATATATTTTATATCAGAGTTTTTATAATCTGATTGTAGATGAGGTTATTTATATTGTAAAGGTAAACACCGATGGAACCATCATATACTATTTTGTTAGAGTAGTTTGTCACTATTATAGAGTTGAGTTCTATTCCATGGCGATAATATATTAACCATTTTGGAAGATTTATTTTTACTCTTGCACAGATAATTATGCCCATATTATGGAGATGGTGTGTAGGTGCTACAGACAAATGGGAGATGAGTTCCTAATCAGATCAAGTCTTCATACAGTCTGATTTTAGTACTATTGTAGATTGTTGATCCATAGATGTAAGTTTTGTAAAATTTTACTTTCATCTATTATGAATGGATTGGGTCATAGTTGTAGTGAACTTGAAGATGCATCCCTTAAAAAGGTGAACTCTGTTATCACTTTGGTGTCAATGTGTCATTGTTTTCCATTCTACTTTCATTTTTATGTGCAGTATTGAAATATGAATGTTTATAATGTAAAATAATTTTAAATAGGGTTTTATATTCACTGTATATTGATTTAAAAATCTAATTATATATTTAAGTATGGGGGGATAATTGAGATTGATATTCATTTAAAAATTATTTGATAAAATAATGGGGTCCCTATCAGTTTATAGATAAATTAACAATATCCTTTAAATCAGCTAATTAATCATATCATGTGTTTTGCCTATTTTTTAACCACTCCCATCTAAGATAACATGTGATGTGTAATTAACACCCATGCATGGGCTTAGTATATAGGGGTTAGTGTCATGGATTTCATTACCATGTACTAATCAAACTCTATGTTTTGGTATAGTATAAACATCAAGGATAGATGTTTTTAGGCTAAGCGATTGACCCCATATAGGTCATCCATGAAGGGGAAGAGTTAACTCTCTAAACTAGGCATTAGATAGTACCCTATACAAACTTGGGCCCCAACATACCTTTTGTATATAGTGAATTCCATTTAAAACCTTGTGTATACCTAGCATAAGACCTTTCATCTATAATAGGTATACCGCTATAGGCATCAATATCAACTCAAAACTAACCATCATGTGGAGTAGGGTTGAGAGGGTTTGGTTGATATCGTAATGGGTCACTATCATATAGCATCACCTATGAAGATGTTGGATGGTACAAGCATCAGGTTATACACCCTTGAGTTTGCTAATCATAAGTTATAGATTGCTTGATTGGGTGTGTGTTGTGCTAAACTCATGTTGTTTGTCAGCCTTATACCCAAAACCTATACACCTATCTAGGTCCTTTTCACATACCATCTTATATATTCTTACCTCATCATCATCATTTTATACATATCATCTTTATCATCATCCCACCATCCACCCTCATCTTAATCCACATGCCCATCACCTACATCTTATCTTATACATTCTTGTATCATCACTTATACATACCTTTTATTCTCTTATACATCTTTTTAGTCATATCCTATCCTAACCCACCCATCCTTGGTCATCCCTCATCATTTTTATCATCATATTGTATATCCTAAACATCATCTTGTATATCCCTTCATCTTGTACATCCTTGTATTTATCCCCTCCTATATCTTTTGTTATTTTATGAATCCTTATCCCATCATCCTCTTGTATATTCTATCATATTATACATCCTTACCTAATCATCATCTTGTATATCCTTGGTCATACCCCATCACATATTCCAATCACATCTTATATATCCTTGTCAACATCCACCATGTACATTTTATTCTTGTTTATAATTTTACATATTTTAATTTTATCTTAGTCTAACCATATCATAAACACACCTAGTCTCATCCTCCATATTTTATCCAAGATCCATCATCAATCATTGTCTTGACCTTGTCTTCATTACCCATCTAGTCTAATCTCATCTTCATCTTATCCTAGTTGTCTCTTTAGGGTCAAAATGATTTGTATCCCATCATTACCCTTTTATCACTTCATCATAACCTATAATTATTCTTATTGTTCCTTACCCTAATCACTTTCATCAAATAAATCATTCTATCTTGAGAAAAATTAGTATAAGTTTTTGAGCTAGTCTTCTATCCACATCATGCACTTATCATCCTAGGTTCACTGTCACTTATCACTTGGTCAGATATCATACTTAGTCACTATACCATTAGAATATTATCACTCTATTGGTTTAAATATAATAAAACCATTATCAATGTAATAATATCTATTCTTATCCTCTTTCATATTTATAGCTAACACTTATCATATCATCCTCTTGCTAGTTTGAATCTAGGCACTCATTAAATCTCCAATCATTTTGCTATATTGAAAACTAGACATCATTGATAGGTCATTAACACTTATTATACTCATAATTTTAAATCTGATCATAATATTTAATCTATCAAATCTATCCCATCCTCATCATCATCCATCCTACTAGCTTGATGCTTTAGCCTTATTTTGTTCAAACAAAACTTAGTCTACCTTCACAACATCATCCATATTTCCCATGGATTTAGACCTGGTTCTTATAGACCAATACATCATAGCCAATAAGGATGAATTATTTTTTTGAGAAATAGAGTTAAGTTCTCACCTACCCTCAGACCTTGATCCCATTCACCCCAAATCACCATCTTGTATACCCATGAAATCAGTCTTAACCTTCTTTGATGTAGTCACCCTAATCAATAAATATATCATAGAGAATAAAGATGAATTCGTTTTATATCTATGGAATATGGGTGCTCATTTTCCTAATGATTTTTACTCCATAAGCCTAAATTCACCTCCCAAACAAGTCCAACATCAACCCTTATCCCATCCCCCTCCACCATCCACTAACCCTATTCAAAACCCCTTGGCCCTAATTCATACTCGTCCATAGCCAAATCATTCATCTAATAATAATAATCCATCACCACTCCCTCATGCTTTATCACCCACCATTATGAACCTGGACCCTACTTTCATAGACCAATATATAACAACCCACAAGGATGAAATCCTCTTGTAATTTATTATGATGGGTATTCTACTTCTTGAAGGTGTTGACCCCATTCAAATTATTACACCTCCAACACAACCCCCTTCATATAAGTATATCCTCCATCCCCATCACATAATGATTATCCTAATCCAACCTATCACCTAGTCACTCATCCTATCATTAGACAAGACATTGTGACATTACATGTAGATACTTGTCTGTTGTTTGTTTTTTATTTGTCTACTAATTATTTTGCATCATTTATATATCTTGTTTTTCTTATATTTTATTTGAATTATGTATTTTTATCTATTGGGAAATGAATTAGGATGCTATGAGGACACCAAAAATACCCTTGAGGATGTAGAGTTCACTACTTGCCCATTCACTTTGTTATAATGTCTTCTTAGTCATATCATGAGGCACACTACCTAGTGTCATATTTCATGGATTACTTAGACTATGGTGAGACTTTTGACATTTGTGATGGCTTGATAATCTACACCCTTATCATTTCCCTAATCATATAATCATTCTTATTATCAACATGAATCATCCAACTAACATCACATCTTTTATCCTTATTATATTCATCTTATCTATCATATCCTTCAATTAATAACAATTATAATCATCATCATCATCTTCTATAAACATCAATTATCATTTATCCCCAAGTCAAAACTACATTGGCCTGAGGTTTGTTTAGACTATGTAGGCAAAATTTTTCCATGTTTTAATGTTTAAGGATAGCTCAGCCACTATCTCTATCATCAATTCTCATCCCCTAGTATTTTGATCACTTGATCACATCATTTATTTTCTCTTATCCTCTTCATCATATTGATCAACTTTAGCTTTGAGCTACACCCATCATTAATATTATCAAAATATTATCCTAGCCTATAGCTATCCCTTTCATTCATCGTTGCTTGGGATACATATAAAGCTTATAGCCCTTTACTCCTTGTTGGCTCCAAATCTTGCACCCTAGAAGAGGGCTATTTAGGCCTCCTCTATATTTGGGCAATGTTGGGACATTCCCAGGCCAGTGGGTGTGCCTATAAGTGGAAATAAATCTCTAGGTTGAAAGGGATAGCTCCTTATATTAATTTTTTTGCAATAAAATGGTTGAACTAGTGTGTATGAATAAAAAGAGTTAGAAGTTTGCATAAATGGAAAGCCTAGTCTAAAATGGTGATACACCAAGAATTATTATCCACATGTATTCCCTATACTTATGCAAAATAAAACATAATATAGTCTATACCTCAATCTATATAAGATTACAATATAAGTATTTTAATATAGAGATAAAATGAATGAGATCACACAAGGTAAGTAACTGGAAAGACAATTTGTATAATCTAGAAAAAGGTTACACATATGCAAAATCTCATAGAACTAGAATGCACTCTACATGACCTATTGGATCAACTCTTTGCTAAAAAACATGAAGGATAGAGAATAGAAGGATAAGACATCACTTGTTGTCACTTTGTGTCTCTTGTCTGCCCAAGCAAATGTCCAAAACTTAGAAATAAAATATACTTATGCTTCTTTTCTCAAAGGCAATAAAATGGCAAAACATTATAGTAGGGATTTGTTGTACTATCTAGGGATGATAAAACAAGATCCCAAGGGTCTTATTTATAGAAAATGAGGGAGAGAAGAGAGAGATCTTGGGTGCCAAAATAAAAGACTCCAAAATAATTTACCATCACCATCTTGGTGAAACTGATTTCAGTTGCTCTCCCATTCAGTTGGAGTTTGTCCTTCTCTTTGATTCACCATCTTGAAATGATAAAGATCACTACAAAAGCAATGGTGAGATGACCCTTCATAATAAATTCCTCGGATCACTACTACGAACCTTAGATTCTTCCTAAAAGTTTCCACATTTTGCACTATAGACCCATTTGAGTTTTTTGAATGGCTTTACTTATAAAATTTATAAGTCAAGCATGTTGGAAAACCTAATTTTCACTATCAAGGTTGCTTTCTCTTTCAAGGTTTTTGATTGCTTCTAATTATAAAATTTTATAAGTAAAGCTCTTTTGAAAACTTAATTTTTCTTTGCTTAAGACCCTTTCAAGTTTTTTGAGTCCTTCTACTCCTTGCTTACTCCTTCAAGTTCTTTAAAGCTCCTTACTTATAAAATTTATAAGTCAAGCCTTTGAAAAATCCTGATTTTCAATGTAAAGTCATTTGGGTTTTCCCAGTGACTTCACTTCTTGCTTGAAGGCTTTGGGCATGATCTTGACATCTTGTGGCACATCACCAAGTTGCAACCCAATGGATAGTTTATTACATTAAATTTGACATCCTATGGCATGTCACCAATGTGAACCTAATGACTAGTTGGCCACCTTGAATTTCATGTCCTATGACATGTCAAGTCTTTGAACCCTAATGGCTAGTTGGCTGCATCAAAATTGATGATCTATGACATGTCATGGGTATCCACTTGGGTTGGGATTATTTTTTTGATAAATTTTCTTGAAGTAATTCCTTTGAATAATTTCTTTAAAGGAATTCCTTCAATAATTTTGACTTTTGGGAAATGACTAGTTTCATTCAAGAACTTTTCTTGAAGGACAATTAGGAAAGTGTCCTTTAGAAAAGTTTTAAAGGATACTTAGGTAAAGACACAAGGTCCCTTCAAAAATTTTTTAAGGGATTTTCCAAATGAAATTTCCCTTTGGAACTTTTTTGAAGGGCAGGCTATGGACAAAGGGCCCTTCAAGAAAAATCTTGAAGGGTAACCTTGGAGAAAATAGTCAAAAGTGACCCTTCAGGAAAAATATTGAAGGGTCACTTGGACAAAAAGTGCCTTTCAAGATTTTTTTTGAAGGGAAATTGAAGGAAGAAATAATGGGAAGTGGCCTTCAAATTTTTTCTAAGGGTCACTTAGAAAAAAAAGTACCCTTCAGAAAAAATCTGAAGGGTCACATAGGTAAAAACAAGGTAAGGAAAAGTGCCTTCAAAATTTTTTGAAGGGCACTTTGAAGGGAAGTGGCCATTTAAACTTTTTTAAAGGTAAATTTAGGGGAAAACAAAATGAGAAAGGCTAAGACAAAATATCTAAGGAAAACAAAGAAGGGGAAAGGAAAATAACAAGGGGGAAGATCTTAAACTAGGAGACGTCAAAGGGAAAAGACAAACAATAAATCAAGTGACCAAACATATAAAATGAGCAAGGGAGAACTGAAAAGAGTCAAAGGGAAAACACAAAATGGTCATGCAAAAAATGGTAAACATTTTAATGATTTCTAGGGGAGACATGCCCACTAGGTCATAAGACCAGTCACCTAAATCCTTCCATTAGGCATGGAGTCATGCAAGGCAAACAAGAGTTAAAAAACAAACCATGGATAAACATACAAGCTAGAGAGACACATGCACAACCAAAAAAAGGAAAGAAATTACCTAAAAGGGAAACACCTATGCTCCAAATCACTTAGGGAAAACAACACAAAGGAAACACACCAAAATAAGGTATATACAAGACATGGCTAGCAAGGGTCAAAAGCAAGACTTCAAATGGATCCCATTCACCAGAATAGGTAGCTCTTTTCCATCCATTTTGGACAGTTGAAAGGAATTTATTTACTTGCACTTATTGATGATGTAAGGACCACTCCACAAAGCATCAAAATTTGCATGCTTGCCTAGTTTTGCTCTATCTTCATCCCATTTCAAGACCAAGTCACCTTCTTTGAACACTCTTTCCCTTGCGCTTTTGTTAAATAATTTTTTCATGAGAACTTGATGGTGTTCTAAAGCTTTATGTGCATCATCTCTTACCTCTTACAACTGCATTAATTCTATCAATCTAACCTCCATAGGAGTGTTTTCAAGTAATTCTAGCTATTTTGCAAGTTCAAAAGTAGGGAGCTCTTATGATATGGATATATTAACTTCTCTCCCATAGACAAGTACAAAGGGAGAATTACCAATTGAGTTCTTGGGAGTGATTCTATCTACCCATATGACTATCTCTAGCTTGCTATGTCATGCTCTTTGATTGGTTTCCAATTTCCTCTTGATGATCTTGATGAGGTTATTATTGGTATACTCAGTGAATCCTTTACCTTGAGGGTAGTAGTTAGATGAGGTACTCAAATGAACTCCACTCTTTTCTACCCAATCAAAAGTTTTAGCACTTATGAAAGTAAGTGCATTATCTGAGATGATGACATGAGGAGCTCCAACCTTTGTTATAATGCTATCATATAACTCCAAGATGGTATTTTCATTTACTTCCTTAAAAGTAATAACCTCTACCCATCTTGTGAAGTAGTTTGTAGTAGTCAATATCCATTTGTGTCCAGCACTTGATGGAGGGTTGATCATGCCAATGAAGTTAAGGCCCCATTGCATGAAAGGTTGGTCTACTTGAATAGGATTCAATGGAAGAGCTACAAGTTTTTGTTTGCCAACAAAGAAAGAACATTAAGCACAAACCTTATCCCAATGATAATAGTCTTTAAAAATACTAGGCCAATAGTAACCATATCTCATTATTTTTATATCTATTATTCTAGGAGAGAAGTGACCACCATCTGCACCATTATAAAACTTTTCTAGTATCATATCAAATTGGTCATTGTTAATGCATCTTAGCAACACATTGTTCACATCCTTATTAAAGATAATATCATTCACAAGATAATAAGGAATAGCTTGTAGCCTAAAATACCTTCTTTAAGATTTGTTCAAGCCATTGGGACACTCACCATTTTGAAGAAAACCAATGATGTCTTGTGTCTAACTTTGACTTTGCATTTGATTAGCTGGCTAGTCTTGAACTTAATTTACCAAGGATTTCTCTTTTGGCTCTTGAAAGTTAGATGTTAAGTGCTCACATAAACCTCTCCCTCTTACTAAGCTGATTACATTGACATCAATGCCATATTCCATCACTTTCATGATCCATCCAGATTTCTTCTCATTAAGATCCTTGCTTAGGAAAAACTCCTTGGTCTTAGGATGGGAAACCATGACATGGATATTGTTGTTGGAAACCATATGCTTGAAATTTTTCAATCCTCTAATGATGGTTAAATCTTGCTTCTCAACAAAATAATATCTCACTTCATAGTCCTCTAAGCCTTGGTTGAAGAAAGTAATTAGTTGCTCAACTTCCTCATCATTCTTTTGAATAAGCATAACTAAGATTGTGTCAAGGTTAGAAAAAGTATAAAGAAATAAATCCTTAGAAAAATTTGGATTTAAGAGAGTGAGAGATGTTGCAATTGCCTACTTGATTACCTTAAAGCTGCCTTTACCTTCCTTTGTCTAAGTAAAAACTTGGTTCTTTTTTAGCATGGTTGTAATAGGATTTATCACAATTGCAAAGTTTAGGATAAACCTCCTTACAAAGTTTATTTTTCCCAAGAAACTTTGTAACCTTTTCTTGTGTTAAGGCAAAGACAAGCCTAGAATAGCTTCAATCCTTTCAGGGTCAATAGATAAGCCTTATTTTGAAACATGACCCAAAATCTTACCTTCATGGACAGTGAAGATGCACTTCTTTGGATTGATGGGTATGTCATACTCTACACTTCTCAAACACTTGCCTTAGATGTCCCATATGATTATGAGCATCCTTTGAAAAAATGGTTATATCATCAAGGTAAACAAGCAAAAACTTATTGATCAAACCTTTGAAATTCATGTCCATTGCCCTTTGAAATGTAGCTACAACATTATATAAACCAAATGGCATATTCTTCTAAGAAAAATTCCCCCACTTGGTGGTGAAAGCTATCTTGAATTGATCCTTTTCATTTACCAATATTTGATTATAACCTGAATAACCATCAAGAAGTGAGAAACATTGAGAACTTGAAACAACTTGAAAAATTTGTTCCATAGAAGGGAGTGGATAATGATCCTTGAGAGACACTTTATTTAGATCATGAAAATCCACATAAAGTCATATTTTTCCATTATTATTTCAAATTGGCATAAGGTTAGCTACCCAAGTTGAGTGTCTGCTAGAAAAGATAATCCTAGTCTCAATCAATTTGGTCAGTTCTTTCTTCATGAGTTCTTTTACCTTGGGGTTAATAGGCCTTTGGTTTACAGGTTTAGCTCCATGATTTAACTCAATGGTGTGATGATATAGACTTGGATCAAAGCCTTTCAATTCCTTGTACTCCCAAGCAAAGATGTCATGAAACTCTTTGTATAATGCAATAAAATCTTGCCTTTCTAACTGAGAACAAACCTTACCAATCTTCAAAAGTTTGTCCTTGAAAATTATAACTCTCTCATAGTTCTCTTCTTTTGTTAACATGCTCATTATTTGGTTATTATTTTGATCATCCTCATTGAATACACTCTATAAGATAATCAGCCCCTTGGGTATTTTATTTATCTTCAACTATATAATTTGCTCTTCATAATGATCATCCAAATTTTTTTGATTTCTTGAAGAGAAGCCTACCTCATTTTTCAAGAAGTGTGCAATATGTTCATCACTTTCAAACACCTACCATGACACTTCATTATTTGGAATGGAAGGTATCACAATGATCTTGATATGGGATTGATCCTTATCTTGTTCAACATTAGCACCTAAGTCAAAACGTGCTCCTATTGTAGCGAATCTATCAGCATGCTTGTTTAAGTCTCTTAGTATGGGCTGGATGTTGAAGGTATCAAAATATTCAAGTAGATACGATACCCTATTCTTGTAGGACTTGAAAAAGGGGTTCTTGGATGTATGTTGACTTCTTACTTGATGAATGACTAGGTCACTATCTCCATAAACTTTTAAAATATTGATTCCTGTCTTCTTATCCCATTGGAGACCATGAAGTAGGACTTCATATTCTGCCATGTTACAAGTGCAACTAAATTGAAACCTATAAGAAGAGTAGTAATGATTATTTGATGGAGGAACTAATATGATGCTAGTTCCTACACCTACTTTACTCTTTGAACCATCAAAGAACATTTCCCACACACCATCAAGATCATGATCTTCATTGATGAGTGAAGTAATTGGGACATTTTCCTCATGCATGTAGTAAACTCCTAAATCAATCGCCTTAATGAAAGTGTTAGGATCAAGGCCATGTATTTCAATGTTGTACTTATCAAGATAGAGGTTAGAAATAACTTTAAATGGAGAAGATGTTTCACCATCTATGACTATTTCTTCCTCTTTGTTGATTAGACAATTTTGATTTGTCATTGTCTCCAAGTATGGCTCAATGTAGAACCTTGCTAAGGGTTGAGTCCTTATGGTTACCTTGTTTCCATAACTTATATTAAAAGATAGAAAGGACCAATCAATAGAAAGGTATCCTCCTATCTTGGTTGTAAAGTCCCTCGACAATCATATAGCAAAGTGTGCTAGAAGGTCCACCACCATAATATCTTGCATGATAGGGAAGCTTGGGCAGCCATGTAAAAACACTTTTAGACCTTTGAAAAATCCTACCATCTTAGTTGGAGTTACATATAGATATAACATGCCTTTAATATGTGGCTCATAGTTCAAACCCAACTTATCAACCACTACTTTAGGCATAATAATAGTGCTTGCTCCACTATCCATAATACAATTGTGGACCAACTTATCTCCCATAATCAATGTGAGGTAGAAGGGTGGAGGATTTTAAAATTTAGTAGAAGGCTCCAAAATATGATTTGAAGAATTTTTGAGAGCCAAACTATGATGTTTTGAAGATTGAGGAGACACATGCATGCTTGCTAACTGCTCTTGAAAAATCTCCTTTTGACTAGGTATATGTAGAACCTCTCAAAGGGATATGCTTATCTTAGTGCTCTTTAATGATTCCATAATATTCAGAGATGGAGCATTCACTTTATCTTGCATTTTTTATAGTAATGAAGGAGCTGTAGTCTATTGTGTTGTAATTTTGTTAGACACATTTACATTTTGATTTTGTTGAGGAACATGGCTTGTAAAAGGTGCAACACTTTGATGGCCACTTTATAGCCTTAGAGAGGCATCACTTAGAGCTATTTGTGGCTCCTAGCCTTCTCCAAATTCTCTCTTCTTCCCTTATATTAGATAAAATTGACATGCCTTGAGTCAACACAAAATCATCTTTTACTTGAAAATTCATCATTCCTACACTTGGGCTACTACCTTTTCCATGTCTATCCGTTTGCCTAGGACATGCTTCTTCTATTATCATGTAAGCAGTAGCTTCCTCTTATGTAGTCAAAGTGTAGCTAGTTTCTCCATGATCATGTGTAAACTAACCTTGAGGTTGTCCCCATTGGTCCACATGATCTTCTCCTTACACTAGATTTGCATGAACTAGAACAACAACCTTTATGGGAGGAGTAGAATTTGGATTATATGCATTGGGCTGCCTATTGTAACATTTTTGATTTTGTTCTCTCCCTTGATAATTATATTGGGATGGAGATCTATATCCTTGTTAAGGATAGTATTATGCATTATGAGGAGCACTTTTTTGATATTGAGCTTGCTTGAGATGAGCTTTCAATGATATGATTTCTTCATCCTTATCCACAATGTTATCCACCTTCCTAGGAAAGGCTCTTGGCTTCACATTGGCATTGGGAACTTGTGACATGCTTAGAGATTTAACTAAATTATGGGATAGAAAAGGCATGGAAACTCTTGGAGGAAGTCTTTCAACCTGAATTAAGCTATTCTTAGCCTTAATTGTTAGCTCATATGCACCTAAAAGAGTGAATCCTCCCATTGACTACAACTTAATAACCACATCAGTACCAATCCCTTTGAGGTATGTTGGGAACACAAAGCTAGGAGGAGGTCTCATGATTGGTGGTAACCTATACCATATTATTTGAAATATCTCATTGAAATCTCCTATGGATTCATTTAGACCTCTTCTTATTACATTTAGTTGATATATTAGGGAAACATGATCACTCTTATTTTCAAATATTGTCACCAATAGGTCTCCAAATCCATCTCAACTTATAATGTATCCCCCCTCCAATGTTCTAAACCAGTCAAGTGCTTTACCTTTTAAAGATATAGCAAGTAGCCTATTGGCTATGTTGGCCCTAGTAACATTATGGAAATTATAAAAATTAGAGATGTCTCTAATATGTTCAGATGGAGTAATAGGACCCTTCTCATTGAAACTAGGAAAATTTTTGGTAGCATTTAGAGGGATGGGGTCATATACAAGAATCTCTATTGGGTTCTAGATATTAAAGGGTTGATGTCTATCTATCTTTCCTCTTTCCCCCATTTATCTTCTTTCCTTTTGATCCTCTATTTCGTCCTTTTCTTCAACTTCTTCCTCTCCTTGAACTTATTCAACCTCTTCCTCTTCTTCTTGAAAACCTCCTTACTAAGGATTTAATAGGGATAAGAGTGGTTCTAGGTTTTGTTCTTTAGGAATAACTTTAGCTAAAGGGGATTGGTCAAAAAATCTTAAGGACCTTGTGAGGAAAATGTAGGAAAATGTATAAAACTTGGTCTAGAACCAAGGGTTCACACCCTTTTGGAGTCAACAAATGCTAGGCTAGGGGTATTTATACTACTTTTGGCCTGTCAAGACCAACATTCACTTTGACTTGTCAATAATACTTGGTCCCACCAGGCATGTCAGAACTATTGGCTCCAAATCTTGCACCTTAAAAGAGGGCTGTTTAGGCCTCCTCAAAATTTGGGCAACATTGGGACATTTTCAAGTCTATGGGTGTGCCTATAAGTGGAAATGAACCTCTCAGTTGAAAGGGATAGCTCCTTGTATTAGCTTTTTGTGAAATAAAACTACTGAACTAGCTTATATGAATGAAAAGAGTCATAAGTTTGTGTAAATGAAAAGCCTAGTATAAAATGGTGATACACCAAGAATTATTATCCATGTGTGCCCTATACTTATGCATAATATAACATAATATAGTCTATATCTCAATCTCTATAAGATTTTAACATAAGTATTTCAATATAGAGGCAAAATAAATGAGATCACACAGGGTAAATAACTAGAAAGACAATCTGTATAGTCCAAAAAAGGGTTACACATATGCAAAATCTCATACAGCTAGAATGCACTCTACATGACCTGTTGGATCAACTCTTTACTCAAAATTATGAAGGATAGAGAATAGAAGGATAAAAATCACTTGTTGTCACTCTGTGTCTCTTGCATTCCTAGGAAAATGTCTAGAACTTAGAAAGAAAATAGACTTATGCTTCTTTGCTTAAAGGCAAGAAAATGGCAAAACATTCTAGTAGGGCTTTGTTGTACTATCTATGGATGATAAAATAAGAGCTCAAGGCTCCTATTTATAGCAAAAGAGGGAGAGAAGAGATAGTTCTTGGGTGCCAAAATAGAAGCCTCAAAAATGCTTTATTGATGTCATCTTGGTGAAATTGATTCTAGTTGCTCTCTCATTCAATTGGAGTTTGTCCTTCTCTTTGATTTGCCCTCTTGAAATGATCAGGATCACTGCAAAACCAATGGTGAGATGACCCTCCATAATAAATGGCTTGAATCGCTACTGCAAACCTTAGATTCTTCCTAAAAGCTTTTACATTTTACACTGTAGACCCATTCAAGTTTTTTGAATGTCTTTACCTATAAAACTTATAAGTCAAGCATGTTGGGAAAATTGATTTGCACTATCAAGGTTGCTTGCTATTTTAGGGTTTTTGATTGCTTCTACTTATAAAAATTTATAAGCAAAGCTATTTTAAAAACCTGATTTTGCTTTTCTTAAGACCCTTTTGGATTTTTTGAGTCCTTCTACTCCTTGCTTACTCTTTTATTTTCTTTAAGGCTCCTTACTTATAAAATTATAAGTTAATACTTTGATAAATCTTGATTTATACTACAAATTCATTTAGTTTTTCCTAGTGACTTCACTTCTTGATTGAAGAATTTGGGTATGAACTTGACGTCTTATGGCACATCACCAAGTTACACCACAATATCTAGTTCCTTACATTAAATATGATATCCTATGGCATATCACTAATGTGAACCCAACAGCTAGTTGGCCACCCTAAATTTGATGTCTTATGGCACGTCATGTCTTTGAATCCCAACAATTGGTTGGTTAAATAAAAATTGACATTATGTGGCATGCCATAAAAATCCACTTGGGTCAGGCTTATTATTTCAAGAAATTTTTTTGAACTAATTCTTTCAGACAATTTTTTGAAGGAATTCCTTCAGGAATTTTGTCTTATGGGTAATGGCTAGTTCCTTTAGATACTTTTCTTGAAGGACACTTGGGAAAGTGTCCTTTAGAAAAGTTTTGAATGACACCTAGGTAAAGGCACAAGGTCCCTTCAGAAAAATTTGAAGGGCATTTCTAAAGGAAATGGCCCTTTGGAACTTTTTCATAGGGTAGGCTATGGACAAAGGGCCCTTTGGGAAAATACTGAAGGGTAACCTTGGAGAAAATGGTCAAAAGTGACCCTTCAAGAAAAATTGCAAAGGGTCACTTGGATTAAAAGTGCCCTTTAGGATTTTTTATGAAGGTCACTTGGAGGAAAAAAGGAGGTGAAGTGCCCTTTTAAATTTTTTTGAAGGGTCACTTAGACAAAAAGTGCCCTTCAAAAAAAATCTAAATGATCACATGGGCAAAAACAAGGCAAGGAAAAGTGCCTTTGGAAAATTTTGAAGGGCACTTTGAAGGGAAGTGGCCCTTCAAAACTTTTTCAAAGGTCACTTTGGGACAAAACAAAACAAGAAAGGCTAAGAAAAAATCTTGAAGGAAGAAAACAAAAGGGAAAGGAAAAGAACAAGGGGGAAGAGCCTGAACCAAGAGTGGTTGAAGGGAAAAGACAAAAAATAAAGCAAGTGACCAAACATAGAAAATGAGCAAGGGAGAAATGAAAAGAGCCAAACAGAAAACACAAACTAGTCACGGAAAAAATGGTCAACACTCCTATCATCATCATCATTTTATATTTGAATCCCCCTTGGTATGTGTTGATGGTTAAAATTTGCACTTGATTCTAATCAACAACAATGGGAAGTTTCAAGCTGTGGGATATTGCGGCTTAAAACAACCTCCAGATTTTAGAGAAGATGGTCTCTTCTTTTGTATGGGTGTTGGGGAAAAGGGATAGGAAAATAGATAGAAATGCAAATACAAGAAATGAAACCTAACTATGGCGATGTGCCTGAGTGTAATCTTAATCCTAACTTGAGCACATTGAGACTATATATAGGATTCAATTACATTTAAGAGCAGACAAGTGCATGATCAATGTAAAAGATTGAAATAATATAAGTAGAAGCTCATAATAGAGGCTTCTTTCACTAAGATACAGAAAATGTCAACAAAGGCATAGGGTTAAATATTCTTATAAGAATATTCCAATCACATAAGAGGTGCATAAATCACGTACAATTATGTAGAACTTTAGACTCAAGAAAATGAGACAAAAGCAAATGACATTCTTAATCACAACTCTAGAAAATATACAGTATAGACTACTTTTACAAATGACACAGATAACATCAACCAATGCATAGATTTCAATCTTATTGATTCATTTAGCCACATAAAAGGCACAGAAACATGCACAATTACATCAACTTTACAACTCAAGAAAATGAGACAAAAGTAAATGATACTACTTAGTCAAAAACTTTAGCCAATCTAAAACTATAAAAAGTCCTCCTCTTCTGATACTGATCTTCTTCTTTTATAGCCTCGGGTATCTCCTTCCATCATCCCCTTTCTCACATGATTCTACTCTGCCCTTAACTCACAGGGGACAAACAAATAGCGCTTTCAATGTTTGTCAGCCCCAAAAATCTACTCGGTGAACTGTTCCATCTACTAGAATTAACTCCAATCGAGTTTCCCTCCAGATTAATCATGCATTCCCAAATTTACGGCCCAATACCAAACTCTAACTAAGCTAAAAGTGCCTGTGTGGGACCCTCTATTCATTTGAAATGGGAAAGAACACTTAGTTGATTTCCTAAAATTTTCCTTATTACTTAGAAGGCACTAGAGAATGACACTTGGTGCTTTCCACCTAATTTATCAAAGACACACAACATTTTTTGCTTCTCTTTAGCTATGTTGTACAATTATTCGGGGCACATATTAGGCTCCTATAGATGGTCCCACTTGGTAGCTTCCACAGTCCTTTAAAATAACACCTGGGACCCACCACAATTTTATTCAGTAATAAAGCTTGAAGATGATCTCTCAAAAGTTGACATGTGGCAGCCTCTGCTATTCTTGGGAAGATCATGGCATCTTCCACTTTTTCTACTAGGGGTATGTGGCAGCTTCCACTTCACTTGGGAATAGAGTAGAAAGGGCTCAAAAAGTGATAATTGGTAGTTTTCGCTACTCTTTGACACCTAAATAAAATTGAAACATGCCCTTCGAATAGGTACTTGACCCCTTTAGCCTTTTTGGGACACTCCCTTGAACTACCTGATGAACCAAAATGGTTCAATGGCTCAATGGTTCAACATTGCACACCATTTACACTTTGATTGAGGTATTGAGCCAAAGCATTGAACCAAAGCATTAAACCTAGGCATTGAACTGACTATCTCTTGGATGCTGACACATGGTGACTTCTGCTTTCCTCTAAAAAGGGCAGTCTAGGGCCTTCTACGACTACCACCTGGTGTTTTCTGCTGCTCCTTGTTACTTATCTTGTTGAAGACCTTTGCCAAAAAAAGAATGAAATGCAGGTGTTGATATGAGATGCAGATGCTGATATGTGGTGTATTTTGCTTAACTACTATTAGATATGTGGCACATTCTACGGCCTTCCCAAAGGTTATGAAAAGTGTCCCAGATGATGCCTATTGGCCAGCTCCATGTTTTAGAAAGCAACACTTGGTAGCTTCTACACGAATTCAACACTTAGACAAAATGAAACAAAGGAAATAGAAAGGGGGATTGAGAACCCATGCTCAGACAATGCCACGTGGTAGCCTCCACTAAACTTCAATACTTAAAAAATAAATGAAAGAAATAAACCCACACTCTATGTCAAAACTCTACTGCCACGACCAAGGTATGTGAGAATCAAAACATTGCAATGTGTGACTGAAAATTTGAATGTAATGTAGAGTACAAATTTACTCTACAGTTACTAGCACCCCCAAGACTTTTGAGCCTACTCAAAAAGAAAACTCCACCTTCTGCTAGGTCAAAATTGTGAAACTTACAGCTTTAAAAGGAGCCATCAACATGTGCTTAAGACACTTATTTAAAAAGAAAAGTGGGAGAACAATGAAAAATAATGCAAGAAAGGAAAATTATTTAACTATAATACATTAGAGACATAAATTAATTAAAATGCTTTAAATAGATTCTATTTACAGGAATCTCTTTAGGTTCTCCTTCCATCGACTCTAGCTCGAATGAATTCTTCTATTTGCATGTGAAAATTTTATATGGGCCAGTCCATAATGCTTCATATTTGGTATGCTAACTTGGCTTGGTGGCCCTTGCATCCCATTTCAAAATAATTGAGCCTACTTCAAAATTAGGATTCAATGTCCTTTTATCAAAATAGTTCTTAACCATTCCCTGATGCTTAATCAATGAATCATGGGCTATATCGCTCTTTTCCTAAACTTCCAAAAGTTCTATGAGTCTGACCTGCATGGGGCCATTTTCTTCAATTTCAATTTGTTTGATCAGTTGGAGAGCAAGGATTTCCAAGCTTAGGGGAATCACAACAGACTTTCCATATACCAATTCATATGGAGACATTTTGATCACCTACTTGGGTGTGATTCTATCAGCCCATAGTGCTAGATTAAACACTTTATGCCACTCTTTGTGATGATTGGCCCCTACTCTTTTGATGAGTTTTATCAAGTTCTTGTTGGTTGATTCTACCAGACCATTACCTTGAGGGTAATAGTTAGATGAAGTCTTCAGATATATTCCATGTTTCAAGGCAAAGTTAGATACTTTAGACCTCAACAATGTTATAGCATTATTTGAAATGATGGTGTGAGGAGCCCTAAAGTGAGTAGTGATACTCCCTAGAAATCTAAGATCACATTCTCTGTTGCTTCCTTAAGTGGGACTACCTTGGTCCATCTGGTGAAATAATTTATGGAAATTAATATCCATTTGTGACCCATACTAGACACTGGATTTATCATTCCAATGAAGTTAAGACCCCATTGAGTAAAAGGTTCATCCACAATTATAGGACTAAGGGGCATGGCTGCATTCCTCCTCATCCCCATATAATATTGGCAGGATTGACATTTCTTAACCAGCTGGTAATAATCTGTAAATAAAGTAGGCCAAAAATATCCTGCCTCACTTATCTTTATGGTTGTGGTCTTTGCAAAAAAATGCCCCCTGATATTCCATGATGCATTTCATGTAGTATTCTCTTAGCTTCAGCCTATTCTACACATCTTAACAATTTTACATCAAAATTTCTCCTAAAAAGGACCTGTTTAATTAAAATAAAATGAACTCCTTGTATCCTATAGTATCTCCTCTTATTTTGAGGGAGTCCTCTCAGATAAATCCCATTTTTCATAAAATAAATCCTGCTTGTGACCTAGGATTCCTAATCAACCTCTTGTAATTTTAGCACCATCTCTGTCTCTTCTTCTGAATCTGCTTCCTCAAGGAACATCTTTTCAAGCTCTTGGGTTATATATTAGCATAGACCCCTGCCTTTGACTAGCTTGGTAGGTCTAACCTCTACATCATATTCAAGGATCTTAGTGATCCAATTGGCTCTTTTCTCAATAATTTCCCCCTTCATGAAGTATTCCCTAACACTTGGGTGAGCTACAAGTATCAAAATTTTGTTCCTTGATATTAGATGCCTAAATTTCTTGAGGTCTTTTACCATGGCATATGTTTATCTTTCCACAAAATTGTACCTAGTCTCATAATCCCTGAGAGTTATTGAGAAAAAGGCTATTGGGTGTTCTCCCTCTAGCCTATCATCCTTTTGAGTCAAGACAACAACAACACTTGACTCTCCTCCATAGACATACATTATGAAGGGCTTGAAAAAATATGGGTTTTTAAGCACTGGGGCTATTGAGATAGCCCTTTTTACCTCTTCAAAGGCTTGCCTTCCTTCTATAGTCCACTTGAATACTAGGTATTTTTTCAGCAAGTGTCATTGGCCTAACCAAGCTTGCAAAATCATATATGAATTTACTGACAAAATTGATCTTCCCTAAAAAGGATTGGACTGCCTTTTTATTTACTGGAAGAGGTAGGTTCATTATAGCTATGATTCTCTTAGGATCTATATAAACTCCTTCTTTAGATACTACATGTCCCAATATTTTGCCCTGAGGTATGACAAAAATGCATTTCTTGGGATTCAATGATATCCCAAAATCTTGACATTTCTTGAAGACATATTCTAAATGATCAAAATGATCATCGATATTTTTTGAAAATATGGTGAGGTCGTCTAGATAGACCAAGATGATCCTATTTATAAGCTCACCAAAGGCTATATCCATAGCTCTTTGGAAGGTGGCTCCTACATTTGATAAGCCAAATGGCATCTTTGCGTAGGCAAATGTTCCCCATTTAGTAGTGAAAGCAGTTTTGTAGTAGTCTTCCTTAGCTAGCCAAATTTGATTGTATCCAGAGAAACCATCTAGTAAAGAAAACCTCTCTAATCGAGCCACAGTTTGTATAATTTGTTCCATGGAGGGCAAGTTATAGTGGTCTTTTAGAGATGCTCTATTTAGATCTCTAAAATCTACACACAGTCTTACATCTCCATTCTTTTTCCTAACTGGGACTAGATTTGATACCCAGGTTGAGTGCTTGATTGGAAATATTATTTTGGAATCTAAAAGTTTCTACAACTCATCTACCATTAGAGGCTTGATCCTTGGATTTATTGGCCTCTATCTCTATCTGATGGGCTTGGATCCTTTAATCAATTCTATTGTGTGCTGGATAATGTCTCTATTGTATCCATGAAGGTCTTCATAGCTCCAAGCTATGACTCTGTCATATCTCTAGCACAATTCAATTAGTCTTTCCTTCTCTTCTTGAGTTGTGGAATTGCCAACTTTTAGTCTTTTCCCATCACTCACCTCCATTTCAGAATAGTTTGCTTTATTTGCCTGGAACCTTTTCTTTTCCAGGCTTACATCCTTTGGGTCAAACAAATTTTCTAAGGTGATCAACCCCTTGGGGAGCTTATTAGTCCTCAATTGTATAATCTAATCACCATATGCCTCTTCAATTTTGGTTTGCAACTGATCAACAAACTCATCTGATTACTATAAGAAAGAGACTACCTAGGCATCATTTTCAAACACTTGCCAATTTTCATCATTGTCTGGGATGGTCGACCTTACTATAACTTTTACTAACTCATTGTTAACCAATAGGCCAATTGCTAGGTTAAACTATGAGCCAATCTGGGCCATCCTATCAGCCTTAGAGTTTTGACTTCTAAGGATTATCTCAATATGGAAAGCTTCAAAATCTTCTATCAAATCTCAAATCCTATGCCTGTAGGATCTCATCCTCACATTTTTCGCTGCTGCCTTTTCTCTAATTTGATTTACTACTAATTCTAAATCTCCTTTCACTTTTAGATTCTTTATTCCCTTTTTCTTGGCCAATAGGAGCCCATGTACTAAAGATTCATATTTAGCATCATTATTAGTGTAAGCAAATTGGAATCAGATCGCCCTTAAAATTTTATCACCATTTAGAGCAGTAAGAAAAATTCCTACTCTAGCACCATGTTTACTTCTAGATCCATCAAAATTTAAGGTCTAGATCTTTGAATCTTGAGTAATGGGTGCCTCTCCCCTTATAACATTTGGGATTGCCTGGTCCTCATAAAAAATGACATACGTGCCTAGATCGATAGAGTCATAGTTCCCATATGGGTCGCTATGCATCATAGCCAACAATTGGCTATTTTCTTCTTCTTGATCATGCTCAATCCAGTCACCTAGATCTTCAACAAAAATCCTTTCTTCTTTATTTAACATGGCATAATTTGCTTCTAACTTGGTTGTTGGTTCATGGGTGATATGGTCTTTAGACAGTGGTTCAGATAGAATTTTCATCTTCGAACCATATCTGGTTCTTAGGATGAGTTGAGACCAGTCAAGATACATATACCCTCCTATTTTTCCTGTAAAGTCCCTGGATAAACATAAACCAAAAATAGGAGGTATATCTATGACAACTATATCCAAGTTGACAATTATGTTGGGACATGTGTATAACTACAAGGGGAGTTGTTTAATTCTCCCTATAGTTTGCATTATTTTGCCATCTAGCTACATAACTCCTTTTGCAAGGGGTTCATATTTTATTTTCAAAGCATCAGCTATTTGCTTAGGCATCACAGTTGTACTATCTCTTGAATTTATCAATGCATTATGCAAGAGTTTCTTTCCAACTATCAGAGCCAAATAGAAAGGCTTTAGCTTAGATTTACTTACTTGTGCTGCATCATTCACAAAGGCTGTTGTCTGATGAGGAACTGTATCTTTAATCATTTCTTCTCTAGCATTTCCTTCTTTGGTAATAGCACCTTTGGGCACTACTTGCCCTTGCAGAGCTTCTTGTAGCAGTGTCTTCTATTTAGGAATAGCAAAAATATCCCATATTGACACTTGTGTTGGAGTTTTCTATAATTGATCCATTACATTGATTGGTCCCAAAGATTGAGTTTTTTGGTAATAAGGATACCTCATTTTTTCTTGAATCTGGGTAGGAATCCCTTGATCTTATATCGGCTAAGGTACTCATTGTCTAACAGCAACATTCTTTTGCCCTTGAGATGGAGGATTATTGACTTGGCCACTTACACTCACAGGCTGTTCCACCATTCTCCTCTTTGATCTGGTGTAATAATCAGATTGCACCACTAGCCTCTGGAAGGTAGACGCTTCATTCAAGAAAACTACTTCTTCATCCTCAACCCATGAGAACAAAGCATGTTTTGGGGCTATTTCTTCTTCTTGTTACAAGGACATTCCTTGCATCTAAGCCACTAAAATTGAATTCTACATACCGAGAGACTGGTAGGCTTGATTATTACTAATACTGGCAAACTGGCCATCCATTCTTCTCTGCTCAGCCACCCTTTGTTGTAGATTACCCCTAGGGCAATCTCTGGGTGTATGAGCATCATTGCAAGGGAAACACCAAGCATTAGTATCATCCACATAGTTATTCTGACCTAGAACCATCTCCCTATTTGATTTGGGAGGAATGGTCTATGAGGGTGTGGGAATTGCAACTAATTGATTAGCTAACTGATGGTTAGTTTGTTTTGGAAGACCTTGATATTGGTTTGGTTGGAATGAAAACTTGTTTCCTTGATAGCCTTGATAAGGGGGCTTAGGGAAAGTATTTTTCTACCTCTTTATATTAATCATCTCATTGGAAAATGTCCTTAGGATATTATTAAAATCATCCATCTCACATTACTGAGTAGGGACAGGGTCTTTCATGGATGATTGAGGGTAAGTGTACATAGACACAGGTGGGCTTACAGCTTTAGGAACTTCTTGAGGTAAGGGCAAGGAAATTTTTGGGAACATAGGCATGGGAGGCCTTAGAGGTAACTTTCCAACATCTATTAAATGATTCTCAGCTTTGACCACATAGTCATAAGCCACTGGCAATGTGTGCCCTCCCAGTGACTAAATCATAACAGATATATCTGAATTTAAAGCCTTGAGATAGAATACTATGGCCATACCTAGTGGTGTTTTAGCTGTAGCAAGGTTTTTGTCCCAAGTTTTTTGGAATCTGGTGTTAAAGTTAGTCATGTCCTCCTATGGTCCCCTTTGAATGGTGATTAACTGTTGTAACAAAGAAGACTTATCACCCTTCTCTGTAAATCTTTCAAAGAACAGATCTTCAAGCTAGTCCCATGTAGAGATGGTATTTGGGGTCAAAGACTGATAACATTCTAAAGCCTTCCCTTTGAATGAAGCTGATAATAACCTTATGGCCACATTTTGCTATGTGACAACATGTATGGCACAGACATCCAATACATCTTGAAGATGTTCCACAGGCATTTTTAAGTCTTGCCCACTAAATTTGGGCAGAGATTTTAGAGCATTTACTAGGATAGGATCTGAAACGACTGGTGGTGTTGGGAATATTAAGGGGCTACCAGTGTTCCATCTTGCATAATTTCTTGGGGGTACAGGGGCTCCCATATTTAGTATTGGTACAAATTGGTTAGCTCTTCTCCTTGGACTTGTTACCAGAGGTGGCAAAAGAATACCTACATTTGTAGTAGATTGCAATCTAGTGATTGGTCCATAGCTCCAACTCCTCGTAGCTCTCTAGTTCATGCAGTCTTGAAAGAAACTTTAAGACTAGTCCCACCAGGCATGCCAAAAACTATTGATGCTTAAAATTTGTGCTTGATTCTAATCAACAACAATGGGAAGTTTCAATCTATGGGATATTACAGCTTCAAACAACCTCTAGATTTTAGAGAATCTGGTCTCTTATTTTGTATGGGTGTTGGGGAAAAGGGATAGGAAAATAGATAGAAATGCAAATGTATGAAATGAAACCTAACTATGGCAATGCGCCTGAGTGTAATCCTAATCCTAACTTGAACACAGTGAGACTATATATAGGATTCAATTACATTTAAGAGCAGACAAGTGCATGATCAATGTAAAAGATTGAAATAATAGAAATAGAGGCTCATAATAGAGGCTTCTTTCATTGAGATACAAAAAAGTCAATAAAGGAATAGGGTTCAATCTTCTTATAAGAATCTTCCAATCACATAAGAGGCACCGAAATCATGTATAGTTATGTAGAACTTCAGACTCAAGAAAATGAGACAAAAGTAAATGACATTCTTAATCACAACTCTAGAAAATCTACAGTATAGACTAATTTTGCAAATGACACAGATAACATCAACCAAGGCATAGAGTTCAATCTTCTTGATTCATTCAGCCACATAAAAGGCATAGAAACATGCACAATTACATTAGCTTTACAACTCAATAAAATGAGACAAAAGCAAATGATACTACTTAGTTAAAAACTTTAGCCAATCTAAAACTATAGAAAGTCCTCTTTTGATAATGATCTTCTTCTTTTATAGCCTCAGGTATCTCCTTCTATCATCCCCTTTCTCGCATGATTCTACTCTGCCCTTAACTCATAGGGGACAAACAGATGGCACTTTAAATGTTTGCCAGCCCCAAAAATCTACCTAGTAAACTGTTCCATCTACTAGAATTAACTCCAGCCGAGTTTCCCTCCAGTTTGATTGTGCATTCCCAAATTTATGGCCCAATATCAAACTCTGACTGAGCTGAAAGTGCCTATGTGGGACCCTCTATTTTGTTGAAATGGGAAAGAACACAGTTGATTTCTTGAAATTTTCCTTATTACTTAGAAGGCACCAGAGAATGAGACTTGGTGCTTTCCACCGGATTTATTGAAGACACACAACATTTTCCACTTCTCTTTAGCTATGCTGTAGAATTATTTGAGGCACATATTAGGCTCCTACAAATGGTGAAACTTGGCAGCTTCTACAACCCTTTGAAATAACACCCAGGACCCACCATAATTTTATTCGGCAATGAAGCTTGAAGATGATCTCTCAAAAGTTGACATGTGGTAGCCTCCATTGTTCTTGGGAAGATACATGGCATCTTCCACTTTTTTTACTAGGGGTATGTGGTAGCTTCTGCTTCACTTGGGAATAGAGTAGAAAGGGCTCAAAAAGTGACACTTGGAAGTCTCCGCTACTCTATGACACCTAAACAAAATTAAAACATGCCCTTCGAATAGGTACTTGACCCCTTTGGCCTTTTTGGGACACTCCCTTGAACTACCTGATGAACGAAAATGGTTCAATGATTCAACACTACATGCCATTTACACTTTAACCAAGGTATTGAACCAAAATGTTGAACCAAAGCATTAAACCCAGGCATTGAACCAATTGCCTCTCAGATGTCAACACATGGTGACTTTCACTTTCCTCTGAAAAGGGTAGTCCACGGCCTTTTGAGACTGCCATGTGGCACTTTTTGTTGCTCCCTGCTACTTAGCTTGTTAAAGACCTTTGCCAAAAAAAATGAAATGTGGGTGGTGATATGAGATGCGGATGCTGACACATGGTGTGTTCTGCTTAGCTACTATTGGATACATGGCACATTTTATGGCCTTCTTGAAGTTTATGAAAAGTGTCCCAGATGACACTTATTTGCTAGCTCTGTGTTTCAAAAAGCAACACTTGGTAGCTTCTGCTTGGATTTGACACTTAGACAAAATGAAATGAAGGAAACAAAAAGGGGGAATGAGAACCCATGCTCAAAATATGCCACGTGGTAGCCTCCATTACACTTTAATACTTAGGTGGAAAAGAAATGAAAGAAACAAACCCACGCTCTGTGCCAAAACTCTGCTACCATGACCAAGGTATGCGGGAATCAAAACACTTCAGTGCACGACTAAAAATTTGAATGCAACATAGAGTACAAATTTACTCTACAGTATGTATCAACAACCATGACACCCATCATATTTATTCCCTATGCATGTCTCCTTAATATTGGCATCATCAATTTGTATCTCATTGTCAAATTTACCTCCATCTTCTTCCTCAACTCCCTCACATCTGACATCCCATCCCCTCATCTATCCATCACATCACACCCATCATTTATTATTTTGAGTGGCCATCCATTTCACTCTTCCATGCATGTCCCCTCAAGGGGGCATCATATCTCTTATCATCATCTACTAACATTCATCCATGACATGGTTTTATTTGAAAGACTATTTCTCCTTCTACTTCATCTACTCATAATGCCATTTCAAAGATGGGAAAAATGTTTGCACCTAAAATCACTTACTTCATTATTGTCAACTAATATTCCTATCAACTGATAATAATTATACTTACCCTATTTTATTTCACTAATATATCCCCCTTCCTATATATTCATCTAATATCCCATTGTATTATCCTACATTTATTAACCTTATTCATCCTACTCTTTCATTAATTTTATCATAATCCCTATTATCCCAATCTAATCTTAGTTATCCATTTATATGGGAATTTAAAATTCCCATAACCCCACCTATCGAGCTACTAACCTACACCCTATCCTTTCCTACATCCCTATGTCCATAATATTCACCTAATCCCTGTCTAACTTTCAACTAACCCTCCATTATCCCTAAGCTAATGGAGAAGTCTCTATAATTGGAGAAGCTCCTCCAAGTCTCTAGAACTCTCTAAACTAGAGACTTATAAGGAACTTAATATTCCTTAAATAATCCATAGCTATTGATCTCATCCCTCTAACTTTAAATTACAACCCTTGATCTTCCCTCCTAAATCTATATAACCAAGGCTACTCCTCCATGGAAGCCAATCTACCAAGCTTGCAGAGTCTTCATGCTAAAATAAATCCTCAATCAAGGATCCATCATCCATCATCTTTGATCAAGCATCCATATCAATTTGAGTCTAAGGTATTCATCCCAATCCTCTTGTATTTTCTATTTTATTTAATCATGATGTGAAGCATTTAAGATTTAGGCTTTAAATGTAGGATTGAATGTTGAATTCATCTAATGGTATTTAGATTCTAATGACTTCATCACCTTACCTTGTGGTTGAGATTTGAGTTTGGATTTTGCATTGTTAAATCCATAATGAGCTCAAAAATTCATCTACATGTATAATGGAAATGATAGAAAATAACATAAGGAAATAACATGGATAGAATACATCTATGTATATGGTGTGTCGTTATGGCTCTAGAGCACTAAATACTAGAGAAAGGAACTTACAACCTCATACATATTCTAGCTAGAAATATGAAAGAAATTATAAGTGGTAAAATGGGTTACACCTTGGTTGTGTTGTACCTAAAATTTGGAGAGTTGGTAGATGATCATGCCCCCAACATGGAATAGGTAAAGTGGTACTTTAGTCATTAAGAGTATTATTTCTCAACTAACACACTCGAGTGAAAAAGATATGTATATATAGCTTGATATAGGATAAGTAGTGTAATAAATCTCATCTAAAAAATTAGCAAGACCAAATGATTTAATAACACTAATATAATAAAATAAATCCAATCGCTAAGACAAGTAAGGCTCAATAATAGTCCATAATAGTCTAACTTGGGTATAAGTTCGTAAAAGTGCATGGTATAGTAACAATCCATAATAAGCTATAAAATTTGGAGGGTAGATCATTGTTTGAGTAAATATAAGGAATGAACTCTTGTTCATGCCCCTTTTATATCTGGTGTGAAAAAATTAATATGTGTAAAATGGTAATATCAATGTATATAGAGTTGACCTAAATATGTATTTGAATCATATGTTGTGAAAGAGATCTATTGAGTTTGGGTATGTCATAAATGTGGAATGTTTCCAAAACATGCCCCTACTAAATCTAAAATTGTGCAAATGGGGAAGCCATGTCTAAATGACATGCTCCCACAAAATATGAAACTATGAAAATATGGAAGTCATCTCTAAATGACATGTCCCCACTATATCTAAAAATATAAAATGTGGAAGCCATGTCTATAGGACATGTCCCCACTGAATATGAAACTATAAAAACATGGAAGCCATGTCTATATAACATGCCCCCACTAAATCTAAAATTGTGAAAAAGTGGAATCCATGTCTATATGACATGTCCCCCACTTAATATGCCCCCCCTTAGGGAGGAGGGGAAATATTAACTATGAGTTAACTTCTCATGAAAGGAAAAAGTGACAATCTCATAGATATAGTAACCAATTTTTATATTCTATTAGTAGTGGTAGAAAAAAATGTAATGTTATTTGGGTGTCAATTTTTGGATTTGTATTAATATTTTTGCATAAACAAGAAAAGTAGGTGATTTTTAGTAATATTTTAATATTCAAAATTTATATAATATGAAAGGGCTCATTTCTTAGATCCCAAACTAAGTAACAGTTTTGGATTTGGATACATATTGCTCAAGATATATGTATTTAAAGTTATTACAAAGTGTATACATTAGGTATTTTGAATAGAAATTATAACTCATTTTCACTTTTGAAAAATTTGAGCTATGAGTAGAAGAAAACAATGCCACACAATAGAGATCCTTGACAAGTGTGATTTGATGTAATTTGGATATCCTTAGCCAACTAGTATTTTGATGAGTTGGTAAGTAGGTTTAGTTGTCAATTTACTAGTAATTTTTAATTATTGTTTTTTTTTTCATTTTGAGAAAGATTTTTGGTTTTTATTTGGATCAACAAACACTTGCATATGTAGTTTGATGATAGCATCTAAGTTTGAACACAATTTTTTGGCATTACCATATTACATCAACAATAGTGTCTAACATTATCCTCATGTGTCAACTCTAGTGTTTAACACTATAATATTTTTATTATGGATATTTAACTATAACCTTTATATTTTTGAACTAAAATGTGATTTATAACATATATTATTTTTTGTGTTTTTGGTTGCATAAGGATATACATATTCAAGAGTTTTGGCATGGTAGACATTTTTCTACTCTAGTAGAGCTAGGTTTAGATACAACTGACTAGGTCATTATAAATTAGGAAGGGTTGGGTCATGTGTCCTGATTAAGGTAGATTGCCTATGATATCCACCTCCTCACAACCTTAGTTAAGATGTGGAACCCTAATACATGTACTTTTGATCTCCACATAGGTTGCTAGATATGGTAGTCCTGGTTATATTCAGTGTTTTCACATATATTTCAATGGTTAGAGGGATATAAATATAGAGCTGAGTAGGATGATTCAGCTAGAAAACATTATCAGAGGTGATGTTACGTGGTTTTGGAAATTTATCTATGTTTTACTAGTGTCATTCATAGTAGTAGGGGGTGTCACATTGGGTATCTCATATCATATGTATCATATAGTTTGACATATTGAGATTGATCATACTAGATATTCCTAGGGTCATACTATATTGGCCCACTTATATATGGATATTTACATGATTGCGCTAGAGAGTGGTGGTGGAAGAATTGGAGTAGGGACTCTCTTACACATTTGGGAATATGAACACATTGCATTGGTATGACCAATTGGGGGAACCCTAGCTGGGTGGGCCCATCCACATATTTTTTTAGAGAGGTGGGTTTTAACTCATGGTAGACTACACACCATGATGGAGTACCATGTTATTCTAGATTATTTGACTTCATATCAGATTATATGGCATCCATATAGGACATTTTTTAGATGACTCAAGGATGAACATATGTTGTATAGGGTCTAGATTAGTATTTGGTTAGTTAACCAGTTGCCCTATGTATATGATTTTTATTAGTATGATTGTGTTTTGTGATAGTTTAATATAGAGAAAGGAGTACCTATTAGCCAGTTTTTACACCCAAGTTTTGCATCTTTCAGTTTGGCTAAGTGCATCATCCTTATTTGTTTATCCCCACATCAAAGTGTCAACTGTTATTTCCTTCAGAAGCCTTTGTTCATTCTTTTTGCAAGTTTTATTTTAGTCTTTTTACTCAAGTGTTATTTATTTTGAAAAGGTTTTTCTTTGGGTTTTTGTCCAAGTCTCAAAGGAATTTTTTTAGACTTTTTGTCTGAAACATAAAAGTTTGAAGGGTACATTTCAAGCTTTTCAAAAGTCATCTTCAAGATTTCTAAGGGAAAAGTGTCCTTTGAAATTTTTTCAAAGGGTTTGTTCCTTCAAAGAATAAGTCCAGTTCAAGTTTCCCAGGGGGTACTTTTCAAAATTTTAGAAGGAATTATTTCATAAATTTTGTCCAAAATAATCTTTTTGAAGGGTCTTTTTCTCATGAAAGTGTCCAGTTCAAGATTCTCGAAGGGACATTTTCAATTTTGTTGAAGGGTCTTCTCTTCTGAAGGGACACTTTAAAATTTTTTGAAGGGACACTTTTCAAGCAAAGGGATGATTATTTATCTTGTGAAGGGACATTTTCAATCTTTTTGAAAGGTCTTTTCCTGGGAATTGGTCCTTTGCAGTTTTATAAAGGAATTATTTCAAACATTTTATTTGAAACAATCTTTCTGAAAGAATTGGCTCTTATATTTTTCCAAAGGAATTGGTGATCTCTCAAAAAGTCCAAAAGGTCCTTTTCAAAATCTTAAAGGGACACTTGTAAAAATTATGAAAGGTATTTTCTTGGGAAAGTGTCCAGTTCAAGATTTTTGAAGGGACATTTCAAGATTGTCGAAGGGCATGTTCGAGCCTTTTGAAGGGCACTTTTCAAAGTCCTAAAGGGTATGTATATCAAAGGAATGGTCCACTTTCAAGTTTAACAATGGGCTTGAAGAGTTATTTCTTTTAGAGAAAAGGTTCCATGGGAAAATTGTTTGAGAAAATGTTGAAGCAAAGGTCCAAAACAAAAATCTAGAAGGAATGGTCCCAATATAATGATGGTTATATGGACATCAACTTCAAGATGATGAGATATCCTTTGGATTTTAAATAGTGGGTCCCAAGTAGATCGATGGTCCTCATTCAAATTCTTAAATATCCAAGGGCTAATGTTCTCCATCCACCAAAGTAGATCAAAGGGTTCATCTCACCATTAATTAGATAATGATCCAAGTCTTTTTTGATGGCCAATCAAAGGAACAAAAGGCTAAGGATATTTTTAGGGTTTGAATATTTAACTTAGTTGATCTGGAATGAGTTTTCAAGGGATGTTTATAGACACACACACATGGAACTAAAAATTTGATAAATGCCATGAAGGCATACATGTAGAATCTAATTGATGCCTCTCTAAGGCCAACAAAATGAAAGTGACTCTTCCCTATGCCATTGTGCACCTTAACAAGTTAGTAAAAAGATGTTAGCATCAAGACAAATCAATAACAAGTGGGGTCATTTGCATAACCACATTGATGCCATTACTTAGATCAAAAATATCTTATTTTTGCTAGTGTAACCATTAGGGAAGCATCTTTGAGAGAGAAAGCTAGCTATGTAACCATTTGAGGTGACATGAATCAATCAAATGGCTCAAATGGGCATCATTTGTAAAGATAGTTATATCTGAAGATGGAGACTCCTAACATATTGATTCCTCTTTTTGTGCTAAAGACCTCCTCCTCTCACTTCATTTCTACTTAAATATAGACCTTAGGCTAGCGTAAAAATGACCACACAGTGTATGGTGAAGCCTTGCTATATTGATTTTATATTCTACCTTTAAGAATTATAAAAAGTCTATTATTTCAAGTTTTTATAAAATTTTCTAAGTGTGTAAGAGATGTATAGTTATAGTAAGTAATGATTTTCCATCCTTCTATCCTTTATCCTTCATGCTTGAGAAAAATTTCTTAGTCTAAAAGGTCATATAGAGTATGTTCAAGTGTGTTAAATTGTTGTAAGTGTATTACTATTTTTGAAATGTACAAAATTTGCCTTTCAATTCATTTTCCTTGTGTCATTTTACACATCTCACCTCTATACTAATATACTTGTGTTAGAACCCCTTAGAGCTTGAAAATGGTCTATACATTTTGATGTATTATGCATTAGAATATGAAATTCATGTGGAAGATAATATCGGTGCATCACCAATCATAGAGTAGGTTTCCTTTTGAGTAATTTATAACTCTTTTCCTTTAGATCAAACTAGTTTAGACAAAGGTTTTTTTATAGAGATACATTCAGGGAACTAGCCCCTTTAAATCTAAAG
This sequence comes from Torreya grandis, assembly GCA_037957365.1. Lineage (NCBI taxonomy): Eukaryota > Viridiplantae > Streptophyta > Pinopsida > Cupressales > Taxaceae > Torreya > Torreya grandis. The sequence continues at coordinate 3,148,640 of JARHVA010000954.1, forward strand.
GTTCATTTCCTCTATAAGCATACCCACATGCCTGGAAATGTTCCAACATTTCCAAAATATAGAAGAGGATTGAACACTCTCTTCTAGGGTGCAATATTTGTAGACAATAGTTTTGGCATGCTCGATGGGATAAATTATTTACATGTCAAGGTGAATGTTGGTCTTAACAAGCCTAAGGTTGTAGAAATACTCTTAATCCAACATTTGATGACTCTAAAAGGTAATAATCTCTAGTTTTAGATCAATTTTCCCACGTTATACTTCATGGTCCTCACTAGGTCATCTAGGATTTTTGACCAAGCCCATTTAGCTGAAGTTCTTCTTAAAGAATAACACCCTGAACCATTCATAATGCTTAGAGATCCTAGACAAGGAGGTTTTGAAGAAGAAGAAGAAGAAGAAGAAGAAGTTAAATATATAGGAGATCAAAAGGAAAGAAGAGAAAAGGATAGTTAATAACCTTTCCCATCCTTCAATACCCAAAATCTAATTGACCTTCTTGCATACGACCCTATTCCTCCAAAAGCTAATAAGAGTCTCACTATTTCAATGGAGAGGGTCCTATTACCCCATTTGAGCATATAAGGGACATTTAAAATTTTTGTAACTTCTATAATGCCACCCAAGCCAACAAAACAATTATATTTCTTACTATGTTTCTAATAAGTAAGGCACTTGACTAGTATAGGACTCTGGAAGGAAGTTATATTACAAGTTGGGATGGATTTGGGGAATTTTTGGTAACTAGATTTGGGAATAAGAGTGACCATACTATGTTGATCGATTAGCTAAACATGTTAAAGAGAGGTCTTAATGAATTCATGAGACATTTTAATGAAAGATTTAAAAAGACATGGCATAGGTTACCACCTATCATGAGACCTCCTCTGAGCTCTGTGTTCCTCACTTATCTCAAGGGTATTGGTACTAATGTGATAGTGATGTTACAATAAATGGGAGGATTTACTCTACTAGATGCATATGAAATATCTATTAAAGCTAATAATAGATTGATACAGGCTGGAAAGCTACCTCTAAGAGTTTTCATGCCTTTGTTATCTCATAGTTTGGTTGAAGCTCCAAGCATATCACAAGTTCCTAACACCAATGTCAGTCTAAAAATCTTTCCCAATAAGGTGGATAATGTTATGGATAAAGATGAAGAAATTTGGTCATTACATGCTCAGCTCAAGCAAGCTTAGTGCTAGGCAAGTGATCCACCTAACCCTCAATACTATCCTCAACAAGGCTATAAAGCTCCACCCTAATACAACTACCAAGGAAGAGGGAATGGTCAACAAGGTTTTAATAGGCAACCCAATGCCTATAATCTTAATTCCACTCCTTCCACAAAGGTTATTGTCCTGGTGCATGCTAATCTGGTCCAAGGAGAGGATCATTTGGATCAATGGGAACAACCTCAAGATCAGTTTATGCATGATGGTAGAGAAGACAACCAAGCTTTGGTGGCACAAGAAGAAACTAATCCTTACATGACATTAGAAGAAGTGAATCCCATCTAAAGGGATATTCATGGAGAGAATAGCAACCAAAGTGTAGGTATGATGAACTTTTAAGTGAAGGATGATTATGTGTTGAATCAAATAACATAAATTATATCCATCAAAAGAGCCAAGAAGAGAGCTATGAGATATTTTCTAGGAGTACATGTGACTCCAAGTGATGCCTCTCCAAGGCCACAAAGTATGAATCCTATTTCAATACCTACTACCAGTCATGCTCCTCAACAAAGTTAGACTGCAAGTAGGGTTGTCAAGCCTATAATGCAATAGGTTTATAATCCCTCACTAACTTCAAGAATTCAAGAAAAGGTGAATAGTTCCCCTCTAAACATTATTGATTCTTTAAATAATATTAAGACAAACATATCTCTTTGGGAAGTCTTGCATATGCTTGGTCAAAAAGAGCTCTTACAAGAACAACTTGTAAACATTCATGTAGCCCCTCAAACTTCAAAACAAAATAGTGTACCCATTGCTAATTATCTAAATCATGTCTTAGATCCATCCACCAAATCTAAAAATCCTCCACCCTTTTACCTCACAGTCATTGTGGGAGACAAATTGGTTCACACTTGTATTGTAGATAGTGGAGCTAGTACCATTGTCATGCCTAAGGTGGTGGCCGATAAATTGGGATTGAAGTATGAACCACATAGTAAAGATGTGTTATAACTTGATGGGACTCCAACCAATATAGTGGGATTGGTCAAGGGTTTGAAAGTATTTCTACATGGTTTCCCAAGTTTCCCCATTATATAAGATGTTGTGGTGGTAGATCTTCCATCTCATTTTGCTATCTACTTATCAAGGGATTTCATAGCTAAGATAAAAGGATACCTTTCTACTAATTGGTATTTTATATATTTTAAAACAAGATATGGAACCAAGGTGACTATAAGGACTCAACCCTTAGCAAGTCTTTATATTGAGCCATACATGGAGACAAGTTCAAATCAGAATTGTCTAATTAGCAAAGAAGAAGAAGGTGTCATGGATGGTGAAGCATCTTACCCCCTTGAAGGTATTTATGATCTTTTCCCTGATAAGTATAGAACTCAAATGCATGTAATTTATCCATTTAATTTAAAATAAGAAACTGATTTGGGAGTTTATTGCATACACAAAAAAGATTTTTCAATCCCTTCACTCACTAATGAAGACCATGAACTTGAAGGAATATGGGAAATGTTTTTTGATGGCTTAAGAAGAAAAATAGGTGCACAAGATAAAATTATTCTAGTTTATCCATCAAATAACCAATAATAATCCTCATATATATTACAATTTAGTTACACCTTCAATGTGGTAGAATATGAAGGCCTAATGCATGGCCTCTAATGGGCAAAGAAGAGAGGGATCAAGAATTTAAAGGTTTATGGGGATAGTGAGTTGGTCATCCACAAAGTGAGAAATCAAGCTATAGCCAAGAATACCTTGCTCAAATCCTACAAGAATAGGGTATGGTACCTAATTCAAGACTTTTATTCCTTCAACATGAAACCCATACCAAGGGATTCAAATAAAAATGTTGATAGATTGGCTACGATAGGAGCATAGTTTGATGCAGTTGCTGATGTAGGAAATGAGAAAGAGTAGTCCCATATTAAGGAAATTGTGAGGCCTTATATTTAATATAATGAAATGTCATGGTAGGTGTTTGAAAGTGATGAACACATTGCACACTTTTATAAAATGAGGCAAGATTCTCCTTGAGGAACCAAAAGAGACTACATGATCAATATGAAGAACATGTTATTCAACTGAATAAAATAAAGATACCTAAAGGGGTGATTACTTTAGAGAGTGTTTTCAATGAATATGATCAAAAAAAGAAATAAAGAGTGACCATGTCAACAAAAGAAGAGAACTATGAGAGAGTCTTGATTTACAAGGACAAGCTCCTAAAAATTGGTAAGGTATGTTCTCTATCTGAGAGGTAAGCCTTTATTGAATTTTGTAAAGAGTTCCATGACATCTTTGCTAGGGAATATAAATATTTGAAAGGGTTTTATCTAAGTATAGATCTTCACACCATTGAGTTAGAACCTAGAGCTAAACCAATCAAGTAAAAATAAAGGACTATCAATCCCAAGATAGAGGAACTCATGAAGAAAGAACTGACCAAGTTCATTGAGTCTAGAATTATATTTCCTATCAAACATTCAACTTGGGTGGCTAATATTATACCTATCCAAAAGAATAATGGAGAGATTAGACTTTGTGTGGTTTTTGAGACCTTGATATAGTGTCTCTCAAGGATCATTATCCACTACCTTCTATGCAACAAATTCTGCAAGTTGTTTTAGGTTATCAATGCTTCTCACTTCTTGATGGTTATTCAGGTTACAATCAAATACTAGTGAATGAAGAATATTAGTTCAAGATAACCTTCACTAAAAAATGGGGGACCTTTTCCTATAAGAAGATGCCTTTTGGTTTATCCAATGTTGGAGCTACATTTCAAAGGGGAATGGACATGGATTTTAAAGGTTTGATCAATAAATTTATACTTGTATACCTTGATGATATAAATACTTTTTTGAAGGATGCTATTGATCATATAGAACATATAAGGTAGGTGTTTGAGAAATATAGGGAGTATGGAATATCCCTTAATCTAAAAAATTACATCTTTTCTATCCATGAAGGTAAGTTATTGGGTCATATTATTTCAAAATAAGGATTATCTATTAACCCCAAGAGGATTGAGGATATTCTAGGATTGTCTTTACCTAAACACAAGAAAGGAATTCAAATATTCTTGGGGAAACTAAACTTTTTAAGAAGGTTTATTCTAGGCTTTACAACTATGGTGAAGCCTATCATAGCCATGATCAATAACAACCAAGCTTTTGATTGGACAAAGGAAGGTAAGAGTAGATTTGAGGAAATCAAGAAAGCAATTGCAAAATATCCTACTCTCTTGAACCTAAACTTTGCCAAAGATTTCATACTCTATACCTTTTCTAACCTTGATACAATCTCAGCTATGCTTATGCAAAAGAATGATGAAGAGATAGAGAGACCAATTGTATTCTTCAGCCAAGGATTGGAAGATTATGAGGTCAAGTATACATTTTTTGAGAAGTAAGATCTAACAATGATAAGAGGATTGAAAAAACTTAGACACATGGTTTCAAACAATAAGATACATGCCATGGTTTCTCATCCTAGCACCAAGGAGTTTCTCCTAAGTAAAGACCTTAATAAAAAGAGAGCTGGGTGGATTACAAAGGTGATGGAGTATGATGTGGATATTAAGGTGATAATATTGGTAAGAGGAAAAAGGTTATGTGATCATTTATCTTCAAATTTAGAATATCTAAAAGAGGAAGTCTTGATCAACCAAGTTGGACCCCAACCAATTGATCACATACAAGTTCAAAGTTGGACACAAGACATCATTAGTTTTCTTCAAAATGGTGAGTTCCCCAATGGGTTAAACAAGTCTCAAAGGAGATATTTTATATTTTATACCATTCCCTACTATATTTTATATGGTGTTCTCTTTAGGAAAGATGTTAATGGTGTGTTGTTGAGGTGTGTTAATAATGATCAATTTAATATGTTGCTAGAAAAGTTTCACAATGGTGTAGATGGAGGTCATTTCTCTCCTAGGATGATAACTAAAAAGATAATGAGGGTTGGTTACTATTGGCCTAGTCTTTTTAAGGACTGTTACCATTAGGTTAAGATGTGTCCTCAATGTGCCTTCTTTTTAGGAAAATATAAACTTGTAGCCCTTCCATTAAATCCTATCCAAGTAGACCAAACTTTCATGCAATTAGACCTTGATTTCATTGGTGTGATCGACCCTCCATCAAGTGTTAGAAACAATTGGATATTGAATGCTAATTAATACTTCAAAATGTGGATAGAGGCTATTGCATTGAAGGAGTCAAGTGAAAATGCTATCTTGGAGTTTAATGAGAACATTATAACAAGGTTTGAAGTTCTCCATGTTATCATTTTTTATAATGCACTTGCTTTCATAAGTGCTAAAAATTTTGATTGGGAAAATAGGAATGGAGTTTAATTGAGTACCTCATCCAATTATTACCCTCAAGGTAATGTGTTGGTTGAATCTACTAATAAGAATCTCATCAAGATCAACAAGAGGACATTGGAGAATAATCAAAGAGAATGACATAATAAGTTGAAGAAAACATTATGGGCTGATAGGATTACTTCTAAGAGATCAATTAGTAATTCTCTCTTTGTGATTGTTTATGGAAGAGAGGCTATATTTTCCATATCTCAAGAACTCCCTACTTGAGTGCTTGCACATCAGTTGGAACTACTTGAAAATACTCTAATGGAAGTCAGATTGATAGAACTAATACAACTACAAGAAGTAAAAGACAATGCACACAAGGCCATGGAACACCACCAAGTACTCATGAATAAGTCCTTTGAAAAAATATCAAGTTTAAGAGTGTTCAAGGAAGGTGACTTGGTCTCGAAATGGGATGAGGATAGAGCAAAACTAGGTAGACATACAAATTTTGATGCTTTGTGAAGTGGCCCTTACATCATTAACAAGTGTAAGTAGAGCAACTCTTTCTATTTGACCAAGATGAATGGATAATAATTGACTTTTGCTATGAATTGGATACATCTAAAGTCTTGTTATTAGCCCTTTTGAGTCTATTTTGTAAATAGTAGTTTAGGTGTGTGTTTCCTTCAGTTTGTTGTTGTGTTCCCAAGTGTTTTATAGAACAAGTGTGTTTACTTCCTTTTATTTGGTGTGTGTCTCTAATTTTGTGCATGTGAATCAATCCAACTCGTGTTTTTGAGCCAAAAGTCTATTCAAGTCATTTTTTGGGTGCTTATATGCATTACTCCATGCCCAATGGAAGGATTTAGAGAATTGGTCTTAGGCATAGAGGCATGCCTATCCTTGGAATCACCAAGAATGTTAGCCAATTTTTACACCCAAGTTTTTAATATTTAATTTTGGCTAAGTATAGCATTCTTATTTTTTTATCCCCATAATAAAGTGTCAAGTGTTATTTCCTTCAGATGCCTTTGTTCAGTCTTTTTGCAAGTGTTATTTTGGTCTTTTTGGTCAAGTGTTATTTCTTTCAGCAAGGTTTTGCTTTAGGTTTTTGTCCAAGTCTCAAAGGAATTATTTCAAACTTTTTCTCTGAAACAAAAAATTTTGAAAGGCAAATTTCAAGATTTTCGAAAGGCATCTTCAATATTTTAAAAGGAAAAGTGTCCTTTGCAACTTTTTTGAAGGGTTTGTTCTTTCAAAGAAATGGTCTAGTTCAAGTTTCCTAGAGGGCACTTTGCAACTTTTTTGAAGGAATTATTTTGGACATTTTGTTTAAAAAAATCTTTCTAAAGGGTCTTTTTCTCATGAAAGTGTCCAATTCAAGATTCCTGAATGGACATTTTCAATTTTGCCAAAGGGTCTTTTGTCTTCCAAAGGGACACTTTCAAAAAGTCTAAAGGGACACTTTTCAACCAAAGGGATGCTTCTTTATCTTGTAAAGGGACATTTTCAATATTTTTGAAGGGTATTTTCTTAGGAATTGGTCATTTGCATTTTTTTGAAGGAATTATTTTGTACATTTTGTCTGAAACAATCTTTTCAAAAGAATTGGCTCTTACTTTTTTTTGAAGGAATTGGTATTCTCTCAAAAAGTCCAAACGGTCTTTTTCAAAATCTTGAAGGGACACTTGAAAAAATTAAAAAGGGTCTTTTCTCAAAAAAGTGTCCAATTTAATATTTCTGAAGGGACATTTCAAGATTACTGAAGGGCATGTTAAAGCCTTTAAAAGGGCACTTTTCAAAGTCCTGAAGGGTATGTCTAACAAAGTTACACTCCACTTAAAAGTTTAAAAAGGGGATCAAAGAGTTATTTATTTTAGAGAAAAGGTTATATGGGAAAATTATTTGGGAAAATGCCAAAGCAAAGGTCTAAAATAAAACCCCTGAAGGAATTGTCCCAGTAGAATGATGGTTATATGAGTGTCAACTTCAAGGTGATGAGCTAGCCATTAGCATTTAAATAGTGGGTCCTAGGCAGATCAATGGTCCTCATTTAAATGCTCAAAGAACCAAGGTCTCACATTCTCCATCTTCCAAATAAAATTAGAGGGTTCATCTTACCATTAATCAAATCATGATTTGAGTCATTTTTGATGGCCACTCAAAGGAACAAAAGGCTAAGGAGATTTGTAGGGTTTGAAAATTTAACTTGGTCAATTTGGAATGAGTTTTCAAGGGATGTTTGTGGGCACACACACATGGAGCTATAAATATAAAAAATGCTATGAAGGCATACATGTAGACTCCAAGTGATGCCTCTCTAAGGCCAACATAATGAAAATGACTCTTCCCTACACCATTGTGCATGTTAGTAAGATGGTAAGAAGTTTTTAGCATCAAGAAAAATCAACAATAAGTGGACTCATTTGCATAATAAAATTTATTACATTACTTAGCTCAAAAATATCTTGTCTCTACTAGTATAACCATTAGGGAAACATCTTTGAGAGAGTAAGATAGTTGTGTAACCACTTAAGGTGACATGAATTGATCAAATGGCTCAAATGAGCATCATTTCTAAAGATGGTTACAACTAAAGATGGAGACTCATAACATATTGATTCCTCTCTTTGGTACCAAATACCTCCTCCTCTCACTTCCTTTTTGCTATAAATACAACCCTTGGGCTAGTGTAAAAATGACCACATAGTGTATGGCGAAGCCCTACTAGATTAATGTTATATTCTACCTTTAAGCAATAGTACAGGTCTATTTATTTTAAGTTTATGGATAATTTTTTGATTGTGTAATAGATGTATAGTGATAATAAGTGATGATTTTCCATCCTTACATCCTTTATCCTTCATGCTTGAACAAAGGTTCTTAGTCTAACAAGTCATATAGAGTGTGCTCAAGTGTGTTAAATTTCTATAAGTATATTACTATTTTTGAAATGTGTAAAGGTTGCCTTTCATTTCATTTGCCTTATGTCATTTAACACATCTTTACTCTATAATAAAACACTTGTGTTAGAACCCCTTAGAGCTTGAAAATGGTCTGTGGATGTTGTTATATTGTGCATTAGAATATGACATTCATGTGGAAGATAATCTTGGTGCATCACCAATCCTAGAGTAGGTTTCCTTTTTACCAATTTCTAACTCTTTTCCTTTTGATAAAATTGGTTTAGATAGAGGTTTTTTTGGAGAGATAGATTCAGGGAGCTAGCCCCTTTAAATCTAGAGGTTCATTTCCTCTATAAACATACCCACATGCTTGAAAATGTTCCAATGTTGCCAAAATCTAGAACAAGATTAAACACTCTTTTCTAGGGTGTAAGATTTGGAGAAAATAGTCTATCAACACCTTACCCATGGTATTAGATATTAGATTGGGCATAGGCCCCATAATAGGCCATTACCCATACTTACATATATTTCTCCATGTCCTATATATGAGAGAGATCTCATGGTTCCCCTAGTTTTGGGGGATCATGTGAGATGATTATATGGTTATATGTAGTGGTGGGTGGGACCCTGGTAGCCATTACTATTTCCTATTTTAGTTTCCCTTATTGGTGCCATACCTTTGGCATAAGGAGATGAAAGAGGTAATGGGAGTGGAGATGTAGGTGTCAATGCTCCCATGTGACCAACACTAGTAGATAAGGTGGATATCAAAGCCACATGTAAGTATCAAATTTTTATTTTATATTTAACTTGGTATAGTGTATTATAATATTATGAAATGTTACAGTAGTGACTAACCAATACTATGTATCTTGTTTTTATAAGCAACTAGGAGTGGGCCACCATGGTAGATCATGAAATTCAAGAACTTACATAGAGTGTACCCATGGACATTTTTGGTGAGGGTGATATTGAGAGTTATTGATATTTTTAGTGCCTATCTACCCTTATTTTATCTTGTAGTGAGGGTAGTGGCCACATATCATGTTACATGTACTGATCATGAGGAGTTTTGTGTTGATCTAGATAGATTAGAGACCTTATAGCATAGTACCACAAAGATCGTGTAGTTTTGAGATGATTGATATGATGCTTTATGATTTGATAATGAGGAGATGGTTTGATGATTAAGAGCTTACGAGGAGAGAGTATGTGAGTTATCTCATGTCATGGACCCTAGCTAGATCATGGTGCCTCCACATCTAGGGGTGTGATGGACATAGATAGTGATGAAGAGTATACACCTAGGGATATACCCCCAACATATGATTGATGTTTTAATTTTTATAAATTTTTTATCCTTTGATATATATATATATATATATTTGTTCATATGGTTTTAATTTTTCTTCAAATAGGCTCTTTATATTCACAGCCTATTTGAAGAAAAATTTATGCTTGCATATAGTATAACAAATATTTCTAGTTTATGAAATAATGCATTATAATGACAATAAGGTTGTCATCATACGTAAGTAAACCCATTAGGAAACAAGAATGCATGACTTTAATGATTATATGGTAGTGAAACTACTAATTTTACTTTTATGGATAATGTTATTATGTCTATAAAAACCAACCTATGAATTTACAAGTAGTATTTTAGGCACCTAAATATATTGCATAGGTACACCCTATCCATGTGTCCCTATATCAAGGACCCAATCAACCAATGGCTCCTTGGTAAGATCAGTATGGGAGTGATCAGGCTTGGTAAAGGGCACACTAGGAGGACTTCTACTAGTGGTCATTTGATATGAAGGTCAATGGACCATGTGTTCCTTAAAATTATCACCATGGGATGGATTGAACTTCTTATACAAGCCTCTATGAAATGTATGTGTAATGTGTATAGATGTATCTTTTTAAAATTCAATAATTTCTTCATCGAATAACTATATAATATTTTGCTCAAGGGAAAAACACTAATTATCATGGTGTTTGTTACTACCATGTGAGTGAAAAAATGTTGTCCTTTTATTTTTTTAAATTAGTGTAGTGGATAATGTGAATTAGGAGGAAGTGTTATCATCTATTTATCCAACAAAGTTCACAATATATCATGTCATCTATCTTGATACCAATTAGATTGAAGAATTGAATTTTTGTAAAGGCATATGGTTTTGTTGTAGATGATGCTCTATAATTATTTTATTTTCCTTTGTTTAATACCTTTACCATTGATACTTTGGCATAGACCAATAGTTCTATATAAAGTGTTTGAATTGGTTCATGATATTTTTTAGCTTGTTTATTTACTTGGAAACATGATTCTTATCATACGTAGTTTTTGGTGAAGAGATATGCAACTTGGTTTGATTATTGATTAGAGTACATGCATATTTGTGCACATCTAAATATAAGGTCTCAAATGAACCAAAGGTCTTATGAACCACTCTTTATTTGAGTGGAGAAAGAAGAGCTCTACTAGATATAAATTATACTTCTAAATTTGAGGGTGTATAATTTAAGGAATATAAAGCATCCTTAAATCGAATAACATAGTATTGTATAGACTCATTTAATATTTATGTCAATACTTGAAAATATTCCAATGTCAACTTAGGTAAGGTATAATGATGAAAATTCTATATAAATACATCTTCAAGTTTTTTAAAAGTTGATAAGGAACCATTTGGAAGATTATAAAACCAATCAAGATCCACATGGGTTAAGCTACAATGAAAATCCTTAAAGAGCAAGCTCCATTTTGGGCCTAATGTTTAAAGGAGTGTATATATTTATGAAAATGAAAATTATAATCCCATTTAACATTAAATGAGGAGAACATAGGAATGATAAATTTTTAAGGATAAGGATTCTCAAATACATCCTTAGCAATAGGTTGCTTTGCTAATAGATTCTCCTCAAAAATATCCTCATGAGAAAAAACTTTCAGCTTAAGATTGTTGACTGGTTATTAAAAATATACCATGATAGTCATAATAGATAACACATCACAAGAAGAGGTTTAATATTTTTTTAGTGTATATAAATTACCATGCACACACAACATAGGAATGATTAAATCTTTTCCACTTTCAAAAAGAGGATCATAACATGGTTTTTCAACATTTTGTAAATGAGTACCCATGGTTAAAGAGGTAAATATATCATGTTAGATAGCATGAATTTTGATACCATTGTATTTTTATTTGATGAGTTAAATGATTTTGAAATCAAAGATATGAACCAAAAAAGTGAGGATTTTGATAACTAGACCCATAACTAGGGGGAGGGTTTTACGCAATAGACCCACAACCAAGCATTACAAAGCACAACAAAAGGGACTTAAGGAATTTCCACCAAAATAATTAAAAGAAAGAGGATTTCAAGGATCCTACAACCTTTACAAATCTAAGATAGAGGGTTTAAAGGCTCTCACAATCATATCAAGAATAACATGAGGGTTGGGAGGCTCCCACAACCTTGGTAAATTAGATAACAAGGGGGTTTTAAGGCTCCCACAACCATAAAATGAGGGTTTTAAAGGTTCCCACAACCTCAACACAGTCAAATGTGTTTCAAATTAAAGATATTCAAAGTTTTGAAACCCTTCAATAGGAATTTCCTGAGACTCACTCTACAGAACAAGAATCCCTTAGGAGCAAAAGGTCTTCTACCACCTGGGTCTTCCACACAACCTTGACATAGTTTTGACATAGTAGTGTGATTTTCCTCCCACTAAAACAAGAAAGGTATATTCCTCTATCATCCAATCTGATAGGATAATATTTAGTTGGGATTCCTATAACCATCCAAAACCAAACCAATTGAAATTGAATAGGGATCTCTGTAGCATTGATCTTCAACATATTTTTCACCCTTCTTCTATATTTCCTACATGCATTGAGAGTGTAAACATATCTAAATGAAACCAAAACCCTCGAGGAGGATTCATCCATGTCAGATCTAATTCCATAAAATTTTATGATAAATACCAAGAATCCTAGAACATATATCTAAGTATGAGAGATATACTTAAAATATTGGGCAAACCCCATAACCCATAAGAGGCAAGGGTAGAATACTCTATCTTATACTCTAGTAAGACAAGTTTTGATATATTTTCCTCTATCTACCATGATCAAAACTAAGTGAGACTAAAAATATTCCCTCATATAGTTGGTCTTCTACAATATTTTTTCTCATCCTTTGTAGACCCTGTGTGTAGCAAGTGACCATATAAAAACACTCAAAAAGACCACTGCCAATGAATAGGGCTCATCATTCTTAGATTATACTTGATAAAGTTTTGTGAGGAGTCATCTATATTACTCATTATCATTTAAAACCAAAACTTTAATACCCACCAATAGTTAAAATCTATTTAGATCTACTACAGTGATGGGCCCTACAACCTTCATGACTTTGTTAGAAAAACCGATTGTAGTTCTAGTTTTCCTGTTCAAATTAAAGTTTAAAAAGCTAAAGGTATTTCACTTCTTATTTTGAAACTTTTCTAGGACTAGGATGTCTTCACAGAAACCCCAATTAGATTCACTCCTTGCCTGAGTTGAGGCTCTTGAAAAAACAAAATAGGGGCTATGAGAAACTTCTTCTCTAATTTTATTTTTTAGATTACACCCAAAATATTCCTTTCACGAGTCTTTAGATATGATTATTTCCCACCCATATTGACATTTAAACTTAAAATGGATATCATTGATGGCATGGACAACCCCAAATCCATCCATATCTAGGTCATCTTCATCTCCTCCTTGCCCTTACTTTCATTCTTGCTCGTGTCCTATTGGAAGAAACCTCCTTTTGTTCCTTCTACTCCTATCCATGTCTATATTGGCATTTTGGTATTGCCATCAAATTAAAATAAAAAATGTTGAAGGTCTTTTGATCTAAATTTATTCCACCTAGAATTACACTCAAATATATGGGGGATGTCATTGATGGAATAGACAACCCCTAGTCCACTCAGATATGGGTCATCTTCATTTCTTCCTTTCCATTTCTTTCCTTCTTACCCATTTTTTAGTGGAAAAAAACCTCCTTTTGATCCTCTCAGTCCTTCCAATCTCATCTATGTCTAAATTTTTGTTCTAGTTTTCCCACTTAGATTGAAATTTAAATTGTTGAAGGCATTCCACTCTTGTCACTTTTTCCACTCCTAAAAACCTTACCAACCTTTCAACTGGAGAAAATTCTTGGGTTTCCCCCAAAAATATTTCTATGTGATGTAAGACTTTCTTCTCCTTCCAATATTTATCTTCCTATTTAGAAATTCACATCTCTACATACTCGTCATATGGGATCTTTAATTAACTCCTTTCACCCCTAGAACCAATAGATATAGTTGTAAACAATCCTTCTCTACCACCTCTTCTACCTGAGGATGGTCTTGTTCCTTTTCCACCATACTTTTTGTTGTGGGCTAACCATTATCCTTCACTTCCTTTTTCTTCTGCTCAAGAAATCACCTCTCTTAAGGTCAACTATTTCTATAACTATTTATATACCAAGACTCTCTAATTCTTATTTCTTCTTCCTCATCCTCCCTCCCTAAGTCCAAGAGTATCTATGATTTAAAGGTCCACACCATTGGTGTTTTGGTTTTCCCACCTAGATTGAAACTCAAATTGTTGAAGCTCTAAAGAAGGCTGGATTCCTCTTGGTAGATCACCTAGGCTAAATATTCTATTAGGAAAAGGGCTAGAAAAGGGGAGTAAAGGGTTATTAAGGGAGATAAAATGTGATGCACCAAATTTAAATGGGAACTCACATAAGCATGATAAATACACTAATGAAGCTTAAGACAATGCTAGCTTACACAATATCACAATCTAGTTAATATGCATAAATGTTTTATGAACTAGGTTCATGAGTAAATTAAGGAAGCAAAGAGGGATTCTAAGGCTCATACCAATCATCCATTATTAGTAAAAAGAAAAAAAATTAGACCTGTAAATAGCTTGAAAACACTTTAAAATAGGCAAGAACGAAGGACAATGGACATGGAAGATTCTCCTTCATAATGGCATCATGCACAACTTACTAAGCACAATTTATTGGCAAGATATAGGTAAAAAAGTATTTATTGCTTCAAGACATCTTTTATACATATTTTGATAGGGTCTAGCCTTATTAAATGAGAGTCTCTTGCTCTTCAAAAATGAGAGAATCAATTTATTATCAAAAGTGAGAGAGTTCCAAAAGGGAAGAAAATAGGAGATATAGGAGAAAGGGGAAGAAAGAGAGAAGAGCACATAGTTAGAATCAATAAATGGGCTACCATCACCCATCAATGTTTAACTTCCAAATCTCTCTCTTTGAATTACTATGCAACTTTCCACTTGACTTGCTTATAAAGACAAAAATCCTTAGATCCATGAACCTGATAGAGCCATGACTATGTCTATTTTGAGCAATTTTAAGTACTTGCTTTGTCAAGGGTATGACTGTATCAAAAGATGAGATAATTTTTTCATAATCACAAACCTATCCCTATTCCAAACCCAAACATAGGTCTATTATAGATGAAAATCAATATTATTTATTAGTTTTCATATAATCTTAATATCAATGAAGATCCACTAGATGCTTGATCTCTATGAGGCCCTAAAAGACCTACTCTACCTCTACTAAGATTTAATTGTGACATTTGATCCTAAAATATCTACTCTGGTTTAACCTGGATCACATTTGATCTTAGTTCTATGCATTCACCTACCTAGGTTCACAAAACCCTTTGATATGATGTGTCTACCTATATGTCATCCTCCCCACACTATTTATCATATTTAAAACTATGACTATTTGTTGATTTGGACATATGTCCTTACCTTATGCCTTTTGGGACTTGATCGACTCAACTCTATTGATTTCTTTGAAAGTCTCCTAGCTTTAACCTTCATCATCACCATTGATCTTCTATCTACTCTCTATATAATTCCACTTGGTATCACCACATTTATCCTCAAGATCATATTTTCATTTTCATTTAGTTAACATGCTTACTCCATGTGGTGGCCTTGTGTGCAATTTGGGCTCATTAACTTTTTACCTCATGTGCACCATCAATGTTTTCTACAAGGTTGAATGCATGTTAATAATATTGAACAACTAGATTAAATGTGAACCATTGCTCCTTTGATTCTCCATGATCATGCCACTTTTTGTCCCCACTTCCAATCTTAGGATCCTATAACTTTTTGACCTTGATCTCATTGTTTATTTTGATTTCTATGATTAAATGCACACCATAGATATGCTTGGGCCCACTGACTCAAGCAATTGCCCACATGTTTTTGATATTCAATTTGATAAAGCAATATTTTGACAGTTTTTATCTCCATGTTCAACCTTAGAATCCTTTAAAACATTTTAACTCAAATGGCTACTTCCCATGGTTTTAACTTGACGTCCCCATGCATGTCTCACTCTACTAGTTCAAATTTGAAGGCTTATATCTTGAGATAGACAACTCATCAAGATACCAAATTAGTTGAGGGTATTCATGGAATAAATAACATCATGTTCATGCAATTAATAAACCTTTATTGACCTCCCAAGTACACTTATTAAATGTAAAACTAGACTGACTTGTTCATTCCTATATGACATGTTATGATAGTATGGCTTTTCTAGGATTATGCAAGTCATTTTAATTTTTACCCCTTTAAAGCTTTGATGAACTAATTATAATTTTATAAAACCTACTTCATTCTCCCATGAATTACATGAATACCATGGAAATCTATTGGATCCTTTCATTTTTAATTCTAGACCTATTTCTAAGCCATTTGATTTTTTACTCAATAGAAACTCTACTCAGTTTCTTATTCTACACTAGGACTTCTAGAACACTTATCCATCTAGACAAAGTTTTCTATGTAGGCCAAGATTGGCCAACATTTTTTTGTGAAATATTTGGATTGCATGCCTGCTACATAAGAGACTAGTAGCCTTAAACTATCCTTTAGGCATGGAGTCTCAAATCTTTCTTTCCTAGCTGATCATGAAAGTGATACAAGGCTACCCCTTTATGAAAAACTTATCTTGAAGTAAAAAGGACAAAAGAAATAAAATAAATAATTTGACCAAGGCACTTAATGGAGGGAAAAACACAACTAAAGATAAATGTACACAAAGCACTCAGAGGAAAATATGAAATCTACTCTAATATGAAAAATATTATATAATAGCTACATACTCTTTTAATAACAAAGCTTTAAATTAATATCATTAACTAGGATGGGTAATACCTCTCCATCTATATAGGCAAGCTAAAAATCATTAAGTTGTTTGAAACCATGGATCAAATAAGGACCACTCCACAAGATTTCAAACTTGGTATGGTTACATGGCTTGGCCTAATGTGAATCCCATTTAAGGACTAGGTCCCTTTATTTGAAGTCCCTTGCTATGGATCTCTTGTCAAAGGTTTTATTGACTTGATCTTGATGTGACTCAAGTGTCTTCATTGCAAGGTCCTTGGTTTTTTCAAGATCCATAGCTCTTCCATCCTCATGCTCATATGTTC
This sequence comes from Torreya grandis, assembly GCA_037957365.1. Taxonomy (NCBI): domain Eukaryota; kingdom Viridiplantae; phylum Streptophyta; class Pinopsida; order Cupressales; family Taxaceae; genus Torreya; species Torreya grandis. The sequence continues at coordinate 3,165,626 of JARHVA010000954.1, forward strand.
ATTCTCCATAACTCAAGCTAATGGGATAACTCCAAGGCTGGTAACTCAAGAGAGATGGAAAATTTGTCTTCCCTCCCATATATAAGAACATATGGTGAATTACTAATGGTAACTTTTGGAGTCACTCTATTAGCCTATAAGTCTATCCTTATCTTTATGTGCCATGCTCTCTGATTCTCTTCCATTGTCCTCTTGATAATCCTTATCAAGTTTTTTTTTACTCTACTAGTCCATTGCCTTGGGGGTAGTAATTTGAGGATTTAATAAGGTATATGACCAATTAAAGTGCCTATTCACTTGTCTTCATGCCAACAAATTATAAGACATTATCTAAAATTATTTGGTTGGTACACCGAACCTGGTCACTATGATATCATAAAAGTCCAATACTACTATTTCATTGGCTTCTTTAAGGGCAATTTCTTCCACCCACCTGGTGAAGTAGTTAGTATAAATGAGAACCCATTTATGTCCTCCATTGAAAGGTGGATTGATCATTCATATGAAGTTGAAACCCTACTGTATGAAGGGTTGCTCTACCTACATTGGGTTGAGAAGAAGGGTTGTCAATCTTTGCTTACCTATAAAGATAGCACACTTTTGGCATTTTATAACCCATGCATAGACATCCTTGAAAAGGCTAGGCGAATAATAACCAATTTTCATCACCTTTACTATTGTAGTCCTTAGAGTAAAATGGCCTCCTCCAAGCCCATCATGGAATTTTTATAAGAGCTATATCACTTGATTATCATAAATATATCTAAGAATCACTCCATTGAGGTTTTTTTGAATAACACTCCATCAACTAATGCATAAGGTATGGATTAAAGTCTAAAATACCCTCTCTTTTCCCTATTCATATGTAGATTAAACTCACCTATTATCAAGAAACGTGTCATATCTTGGATCTAGCTAGTATGAGGTGGAGGTACATCTATTTGTGAGTTGTCTTATGTCACCAAGACAACCTCTTTATCTTCCCAAAGGTTATCAACCATATGATCATATAAGCCTTTTTCTCTCACTAGCTTAGTGACCTTGATCTCCACATGATACTCCATGACCTTAGTAATCAAGTCAACCCTCTTTTATTCAAGTCTTTATTAAGGATAAAATATATCACCCCATGGTGAGAGACCATCAAATAGATTTTGTTGTTGGAGAGCATTGGTCTAAACTTTTTGAGGCTTCTCAAAGATGTAAGAACTTTATTTTCCAAAAAACCACACCTTACCTCATACCCCTTAAGACCATGATTAAAGAATGCAATAGGATATTCAAGTCCTTCACCATTCTTAAACATAAACGTAGTTAATATATTATCAATATTGGCAAATGTATACAATATTAAATTCCTTGAGAAGTTAGGATTCATGAATGAGGGTGATTGGGTAATAGATTGCTTAATAGCCTCAAAGGCTACTTTAATTTCATTTGACCAAGTAAACACTTGGTTCTTCATAATGGCACTGATGGATTTGACAAGATTTGTAAAACTAGGAATAAACCTTCTCACAAAGTTTATTTTCCCAAAGAAACACTAGATTCCATTATTTTACTTATGTAAGGATAATGCCAAGATGGCACTTATTCTATTAGGGTTAATAACTAATCCCTATTTTGAGATAATATGTCCTAAGAGTTTACCTTCATGAAAAAAATAGAAACTTCTTGGGATTTAAAAATATCCCATACTCTTTGCATCTTTCAAATATAAATCTCATGTGATCTAAGTGTTTAGTGGCCTTCTTAGAGAAAACTGTGATGTCATCTACTCCAGGATTTATGAGTGAGGGTGTTTGGGAAATGGCTTGCTTAATGTCCTCAAAGGATATTTTAATTTCATTTGACCAAGTAAACACTTGGTTATTCTTTGTCATGATGGTGATGGGTTTAAAAAAGTTGGAAAAAATAGGTAAAAATCTTCTCATAAATTTTATTTTCCCAAGGAAAGTATGGAGTCCCTTCTTATGCTTGGGTAAGGATAATGCTAAGATGATACTTATTCTATTAAGGCCAATAAATAATCCCTATTTTGAGATAATACGTCCCAATATTTTTCATTCATGAAAAATAAACACACATTTCTTGGGATTTAAATAGATCCCATACTCTCTACATCTTTCAAATATCAATCTCAGGTGATCCAAGTGTTTAGTGGCCTTCTTGGAGAAAACTATGATGTCATCCAAGTAGACTAGCACCATCTGATTTAACAAACCTTGGAAATCAATGTCTATTGCTCTTTGGAAAGTCACCCTAGCACTTGACAAGCCAAAATGCATCTTTTGATAAGTATATGTGACCCACTTCATGGTGAAAGTAGTCTTGAATTGATCTTCTTCTCTTACCAGCACCTAGTTGTATCCTGAGTACCCATCCAAAAGGGAGAAGTGTTCTAAACTAGAAATTACTTGAAAGAGTTGTCCATGGATGGTAAGGGATAATTATCTTTTAAAAAGACCCTATTCAAATCCTTGAATTCAACACATAATATATTCTCCCCATTCTTTTTATTTATAGGTACTAGGTTGGCTACCCATAAAGAGTGCTTGATGGGAAAGATGATCTTTGATTCAATCAATTTAGTCAATTCTTTCCTCATAATCTCTTTAATTTTGGGTTCGATATGCCTTTTCTTCTACCTGATAGGCTTGGCATCAACCTCTAATTTTATAGTGTGTTAGGCTAGCTTGGGATCAAAACCTCTCAGGTCACTACATTCTTAGGCAAATATGTCTACATATTCTTTATAAATCTCAATGAAATCATGACTTTCATCTTTAGTGCTTAACTTTTAAAGATTAAGGAGCTTGTCTTTAAGGATCAAAACTCTTTCATAGTTCTCCTCATTAGTTGACATCACTACCTTGTCCTTTCTCATACGGTCTCCTTCATGTAAAAGGCTTTAAAGGGTAACCAACCCTTTAGTAAGCTTGTTAGCTCTCAACTAAACAATTTTCTCCTCATATTTATGTTGAAACTTATCTTGGTTCATTAAGGAAAAATCTACTTCTTACTATAAGAAAAGAGTAATTTGCTTGTCATTATTAAAGATGACTCCAATGGGTGATTCAATTACATAAGTGTTTCATACAGAGGCATGGGAACATAGTGTAGTACTGAAAGGGATGATAGATGGTCCATAGACAATACATAGATAGAACTAAATGCACATAGAATATAAACAAAAAATGAATTCCAAGCTATGCATAGAGGTGCTAAGAATGGACAAAAATGAAAGGGATGAAGTTTATTCATAGACAAAGATCAACAAACACAAAACACACATAGAATGCAATAAGACTAAAGGAAGGTGAACTCATTTCTCTTTAAAATGTAAGGTTCATGTAGTATAGGGCTCATGGAGGGAAAATTTTGGTAGTATTATTAACTCTTTTACAACATGAGACCCAAACTTTTGTAGGTAATGAGGAGCCCATAGGTCATTAATTAAAATATAACCCACTATGGAGGTAGTTACAACATTAAAATACTAATGTGGAGAAGTAGTTGGGATCTTTTTTAGAAAATATCATTTGCCCATGTCTTGACAACTTGATATCCACCTTAGCATTTAATTATGTCCTAATTTATTTTCTTTGATATCTAATCAATCTCAACCACCATTCACATTTATAGCAGTCACCTATTAATCCACTTGGGCCATCTTACTGACATGTGGCCACATAGGTGAATCCTTGGGTTCTACCTCACCATCCTATGTAGCTAATGGAATTATCATGTATCTATATTTGTAAAGGCATATGTGTGTTTGTGCATTGAATTTTTCATAGAGAGTTGATTACATAATGTAATTATGATCTATTGAAGGGCGCTAAGGGTAGTTTCCTATAGAAATACATGAGGCCATATCTCTTTTAGTGCCAAGTCCCTTCTGATGAACTTTATGGTTTATGTCTTATTTACAACCTATGTTGGTTTATGAAAAGAATGTTATGAAGTTTGAGATCACAGTCTACATTTTATAATGGTGTAAATGGGAACTCTATTGTTTGGCTCAAGACTTCATCATTTGAATGCTAGGAAATTCTTTGAATAAGAGTGTGTAATAATATGAGATATATTAAGTGCAATATTCATGAATTGGAACCACTCACATGTAATTTTATTTTTTTACTCAAATTTGAGGAGTCTTACACACTTTGACTTGCATATCATGTTGGTGAAATAAAATATCTTTTCATAGGGAATGCATAGGGACTCCTTATGGGTGTGAATTAGTACTTAATTGATGAGTGTACTTGAGTTGATTATTGAGTGAGGGCATAGATAGGAAATGTCTATGTGCTTACACAATCACATGACTATTTATGTGGTCCCTTTGAGTTATTTCTTGCTAAAGGTGTGGCTTGGAAATTCAACAAGCATTATTCAAATTGAGTAGTTTGAATGGAAAACAAGTGTGGGAAATACACAATGCTAATAATTAGAAACAAGTTTCCAGAGTAAAAACTAATGCCTTTATTAGAATTTGGCCTCTACTAAACTTAGTTGAGAACATGAGAACATATCTAGAAGAGTGGTTGGTGGTATCTCAAGTGGTAATCAATCCCTTGGAAAAGAGTAATGAATAGATTTTGGCCTACTTATGAGAAGTTAACATCACGGTGTTTTTCCACTTGGATGGTACCCTACTTGATAGGGAAGAATTTAGTGTCCACTTGGCTCAATTTGACTAAGTCATACATAAAAGGGTTACTAAAGCTAACAAATATGGGGAAAAGTGATCTTGGAGTTAGCCACTTAATCCACATGTAATAATAGTGAGGTGTCTGAGCTAAAGGTTTTATTGAAAGCCTCACTCAAAGCTCATGAGTAGTTACTATCTCCATCTGAGGTAATATTTCATGAGCCCCTATGAAATTAAAAAATTTGGACCAAGAATTTAACTTAGTGACTTATGCATAGGAATCCAAGGAGGAACGACTTAGAATGTTGGGAGGTGGTTATTCTCTAACTCCTTAGTGTATCACTTGGTGGGCCCTAAGCATCTTTTAAGGAGTGGGAAATCTTTATTTTTTGAGTCATTATAGTTTTAAAAACCTTGGGTAGCCATGGTTTAGATTATTATCTTTTAGGTATTATCTTGTGATGTCATTGAAGCTCAATAGGAGGATTCATTATGAATTCTTAACTAAGGATATCTAGGTCTTCATCCATCCATTTGAGGTCTTCAACCTACAACATCTCTTGTGAATCTCCACTTGATCCAATAGGGAGATTGAATCATCAATAGGTCCAATTAAATTAGTTATTTATATTCATATAGTCTTTAATTTACTCACATAGTAGATTAGATATTGTTTGTTTCTTTGTGGATGTATGTGTGTATCTCTTCTTAGGCTCTTACTTATACCAAATAAAATTATATATATATATATATATATATATATAGACACACACACACACACACACACACACACACACACACACACACACACACACACACACACACACACACACGTATGTATATATAAAGGATTTCTTAGTTTTTCATTAATCAACTTAAGTTACATAGACCCTCATTTAGTTGACCATTTACCTTACCCCATTATATTAATCTAACCCATCATTTACTTTACTTTGTACCCTTTACAACCATTTACTACTTGTATCTTTAAAACCATAGTTACAACCATTTACCTATGTTGAGTTCTAGTCAGAGTTATATCCTTGTGTCATAGGCTTAGGCTTTGGAACCATTTCCACTTGGCATTTTAGTTATAAGTTACCCTCTTTTAGATCTATGGATATCACTATTTGTTACCGGATCATCCAAGTATATGCAAGCTATATTTGATTGACCTTATTCGCATCCTAGTCTATTAATAGAAAGAGGATAATTTTAGGCTATCCTAACCTATACATATAGTGGGATTGTTATTTATTATATCCCACAACATAGAATTTTATAATTATGGAAAATATAGTCTATAAAACAATCAAATTAAAAATTTAACTAACTAGTGCCGATGGGATGTGGGTGCATTGGTTATGTGGCTTGGTTACGTCTAGCTCCACCCAGGTTCAAATCTCGTTGTGGCATGGTGGTTTAGTTGTGGTTATTGGTGATTTAGGTTGGCTCATGGTGGCTGTTGGTGATTTTGATATCATGGTTATATAGTTCTCTCAAGGACTGGGCCCCTGGATTGTGCCCCATAACTAGTTATTACTTCAGTCAAAATCTTTGTATCTATCTAACAAAATAACTAACTAGTAACAAAATCAAAACATAGAGGTAAAATAATAAGGGTGTGTTTTAATTTTAAGGTCTTAGATATAGTGATCTTAGACATAAATAGTAAACATGGCCATAAATACACTAACTATAGAGGATTCCATCATTCTAATTTCCATACCATCCCATATCTAAGGTATATTGAGAATAACTCAGGGCTAAACACTTACTAACACACCAAAAAAAAATTTGCTTGAAAGGGTACCTAAAGGTTTAAAAAACACTAATAATTTTTGATATACCATGAGGAACGTAGTAACTAAATTTCATATACAATTTTGTCTAATGACTTGAGTATTGGGGTAATACCCCTCACACCATAGCTCAGGCAAAAATAGATAACCACTTGGCCCAAAATGATAGCGCCTATGAGTTTTAAAACTATTAAAACATATTTTATAGAAATATATATCAATATATATATATATATAAATGATATAATTTGAAAATTAAATTGGTAACATGTAATCAATTAAATAAGCAAACATAATGGTATTGGGTTAGTTGATACAGTCAAAAACATAAATCAATCAAATAGAACTATATGGGGTTGATTGATACAACTAGAAACATACACATAATTTTATCGATTTATCCATTACATTTTGGACAAACACATAATGCTAATTATCTAGTTGATATAGTTAGTTGATAGATAGAAAATGGTATCAGGTTATTCAATATAGCTGAACTGAAAGATATGTGAAGGTTTGGAAGATATTGCTAAGGAGCTAGAATGAAAAATTATTTTATCAAAAATTTGGATAAAGAGATACTAAATCCTAATTATGAAAAATAGCTATGTAAAATTAGACAACATAAAATATGGCACAAATCACACAAACTGATTTTCAACTTACTAAATATAAAAATGCACTAAAAGAGGAAAGTACAAAAAAAGAGTGACTTAACTAGCCATTAAACATGCAAGATTATGATTGTGACTATGAAATTGATGTATGGTTATGTGAGATCACAGTGAATCCATAATAAGGATTCACATTTTCCTAAGACAAGATCATATTGTTTAGATAAGGCTAGCCTAGGCTAGCATCTGTAGGGATCACCAACATCTGGTAGGGTTTTTTCCCTTTGTGTAAATTTGAATCAATGTACCCTCACCTATAGTCCTTTTGGATACCCATATTTGGTACAAACTTCATTTTATAATGTATTTTTTCATAGTTTTGGATGTATATCCCTTTTGATAGAATATTAAGTACTTAGTGGTATGGTCTTGCATGATCCCCTTAGGCATCATGGTTCTTTATGACATGTTATAGTATTTTACTACTTTCTAATCATTATGTTTCACTTTGGCCACATTATGGTAGGGATCACTGAGTTTATGTTGTTGGTTATGTGTTTTAATCTTTTAGACACTAATGTTCACCTCAAGACACTAGTGTTCAAAGGTTGATGGTAATGTCCTTCCTTATCCTTTTCTTTATTTATATATTTTTCATCTTGTGACCATTTTTGAGGGCCTGTATGTTTATTTTAGTTTTATTTTTTATGGGACACTGGATCTTAATTTTAATTCAAAAGGTTCCCTATACATACAAAGCTATAAAATACTTTTCAAATACCAATCAAGCTTCTCAATTATCACATACATTGTTTTTTCAAAATTTATTGAATTACACCTTACATTGATCTTCATAAGGCTAAAGTATTATAAAAGGTTAAATTGAACTTACATTTCTTATACCAAGATTTATAATAAAATAAATAACATATAGCTGCATAATCACCATTACACATACATACCTAAGAAGGATAACTATATGCAATTTTGAGGCCCTCCTTAGAGTATATGTCTATTTAGGAAGTACTTGGTAATAACAGGGTTGCTAGCATTATCTCAACTCAAGTTCTAACCCATTTTTATCAATTCATAGATGTAAAAAGGCAGAGGAATTAGGGTATGATTTATAAACAATCATATAGATCTTGTGTGCATGATTTATAGATATCAGTAGAAAGGAGATTAAAAATCCTAACATACGTAGGTGGTCACTTCTAAATACAATAAATATTATGTACTTGATATAAATTTCAATCACAGACAAAAGCATTAACACTAGTGTCCATAGTCAATTATAGTATCCAGGCCTCTAGAAATAATATTTCCAAAATCTAATGACAAGATCTTGAGCATTAGTCTACCTATTTCTACACCTTTACATCTCAGATCTGCATGCACATCCATAAAAAAACTAATAATTATCCCTTATTTTTGTTTTAATTATCATAATATCAATTGGCATTATAGATTATATATTTGATAATTTTATAGTTTTAGTATATTTTGTTATCTGAACTAGTTTAATTGGACTACTTTAGAATAATTTTATTCATCCATTTTATTATGTTTTTCTAACCTCCCTTAACCCATATCTAAGAAAACTAATATAAATGGGTTAAAAATTTGGTGAACCATCCTCTAAGTTTGAATCAAATCAAACCCTATCTTCTTTTAGGGTTTCAACCTTCTACAAAAAAAATTAGACTGTTGTATTTATTTTTCATATCTATTTTTTATTACATGAGCATAGTATAAGTGATGTTTGCTATCTTTATTTCCCTATGCCTTTATTTATTTATTTTTGGTCTACATAGGATTATAAACCTAAAAATGAATGCTCATAGTGAAACCCCTAAGGAGCCTCATCCTTTAGATCTTTTATTGAATCCTCCTAATGCTCAATGCATTGCTTATAAGGATCTTATGGCTAGACAAATGTTTAATACCCATCCTTCCTTTGTATCAACTCCTTAAAATTACTATAATAAAAATACAAATAATTTAAATGTAAATATTGATGAATATAGAAAAACTCACAGCATGTTTTCTTATTCCCCTTATGACTATCAATATGATTCCACATATTTTGAAGATGAGTTTGAGAAGCCTAGTTCTCCTATTTCTCCTACATTCCTTGATTGAAAATATAATGATGAGGTGCTTGAATAAATACAAAGTGTAAAATTTATTAGTGAATTGCATAACCTTCAATGTTATAAAATGAACATGCATGAAAATAGCAATCCAAATGTTGAAAATAACAATCTTTCATGCATAGAGAATTCTACATTTGAACTAATAACTGAGTGTGCATCCTATTTATAAAATGATAGGCATGTTACAAATTATGAATGTTTACCTTCTTTGAAAAATATTGATTATATTATAAAAATTAAAGATTATACTCCTTATTTAACACATGAAATACAAATAATAAAAACATTTCTCTCTATATATATCTCAATTATACAAATGCATGTACTAATTATCTCCCTATAATTTTAGGTTGGAAACATGAAAGTGATAATAATAATTAAAACAATGTAGATACTTGTTATTCTCCTCTTATTAAAAATTAATGATAAATAATAAAGCATCTTTATTAAAGGTTTCCTAATTAAAGAATTTCCCAAACCAAGTAACACTAATTCACCAAAATATTCACATGTTAGTTGCACTAATGTTCGTTTCTCATTTGGTAATGATTTAACTAAACTAGAAAGTGACATTGCATCTTCTATTCATTTCTCCTTTGACTTCAAAAATGAAAGTGAAACTTGCATTTTTTATGCCCATGATGGTGTTTCAAATAAAATATAAAATGTTCCCATTGATCCCTCCTTCACATTTTATTCTCAAAAGCATGTTGTAATTCTAGATGAAGATAATGAAATTAAATCTTGAATTCCTCTTGTATGTAGTTAAAAATCAAATAATTAAGCTCTTTTCTATGATAGTTGTATCAATATTTGTGACATCCAAAATGATATAAATACATTTCTCGATTCATCATGTAATTTACCCAATGATTTTCAATCATATAATGATCCTATTTTAGCATATAATGATAGTTGTAAAGAGGCAATCATTCCTATGTTTCATATGGATTGTAAATTTCAACCTATAAGTGCATCTTCAAAATCTACAACCATTCTTCCCAGTGACATTGTATCTATGATGAATACTATAGGAGATATTCAAAATAAAATTAGAATTATTGAGTTACAAGTAATTTCACATGAGGTTATTATTAATGGTAACCTAACACAAGATGTTTTGACCATATTTATCCTAAAAAATTTGTTATGCCTATGTTACCTTCTTTTGATGGTGAAGGAGACCTTACAAATCACTTGAAACATTATGTACATTACTTTGATCATTTGGATAAATATGGATGCTTATTATTAAAATACTTCCATATAATTCTAATGTGAGAGGCTACTAATTGGTTATATAGCCTTCCAAATGGTTCCTTTCCAAATTTCAAGAAACTTGAATACATGTTTTTGTCTGATTTCCATAAGCATAAACTACCTAATTTACCATTAGATCATTTATGAGGATTAGCACAACATGATGAGGAGTATATTCAATATTATGCTATCTAATTTAAGGATACATTATATTCCTTAAATTATACACCATTAGACTTGGAAGTGCAATTCATACTTAGTAGGCGTCTTATTTATTCAATTAAAGAAATAGCATTTTATTGGTCTTTTGCTTCATTTGATAGCTTATACATGGATGTACATAAATATGCATGTGAACTAAAAATAACCTATAAAAAATCACCTGTATCTTCAAGTAAAGGATAATATGTTACAAACAATTCATACAAATTAAAGCAACAAACCAAAGAGGTCCATGATCCATCTCATATACCTTCTTCCAAATCAGTGGTTTATACCAAAGAACAAATAGTAAAGGTTTTACATATAATAAATGAATCCACATATATAATACCTCCTAAAATTAAAAAAAATTACCTCTAATAAAAGGTAGTTGCTTCAATTTGATTGGTTAAGAGATAAACCATAAGATATATTATGTACAATATTGGATAAATAGTTGATTATTATTCCTCCAAATTACTACCACCCATCACATAAATTTAAAAAGGTGGAATAACAACAATTTTTCACTTACCATGATATTAATGGACATCATGATAGTGATTTATTTTCTTTAAATCAAAATCTTACACAACTTAGAGACAGAGAAGTTATTACATTTCATAAAGAGATAACAAGGTCTCATTCTCCCACTTCAAGGGGTCACTCTAATAGGGTCAACACATCCCATGTCACTCATAATAAGGAAAACATGGTCTACCATCCCTTGGAAAATCAAACTAATGGAATAAGTCTTTCTCTTAGTACACATTACATAACAACTAATCCCTCCTACATTGATCCTACCAAGAAGCCATTGGTTGATTAAGTTCTCATTAGAGGTACACTTGGGGAAATCTTAGAGCCAAATGTTATAAAATATAATCATAATTTGACACATATTTTTAATACATAGTAAGAATGGGTACCTAAACCAAGTCAAAAAGTTATGTATGAAACAAACACAATTTATGCTTTCAAAGATACACCAGATATTATGTTAAAATAGAAAGTAGAAGCATAGTTGCCACATGATCATTATAGTCGAGCATTTTTATTCTTGAATAGATTATATTATGTAAGGTGATTTACTTATTTATCACTAAATTAAAATAAATGGATAACTACCAATATTTTACCACATAAGAAAATATCATATTTCAAACATATTACATGCATAACATTAAAACATTCAAAACCATAAACATAAAGTTAAATCCACTATGATCAAATATCAATAGCAGTACCATAATATATATAAAAATGACTAATTTTTTTTCCAAAAATGGCAATCATATATAGGGGAATATCCATAGGATTATAAGATTCATCATCACTATTAATATCCAATAGCCTCACACCTCTTGATTTCAAGACTCCAATATCTCACGTAGGACCACAATATTGAGACCACTCATGTAGTGTCTCCTCTAATGCTCCCAGGTGATGTAAATTTTGATCATACCCATGGTGTAGGTATTCATATTGGTCAATAAAAACCTAATTCACCTTAATGTAACTCCACTCAAGAATAGATCTCATATTTAACTTTACACACAACTCATCCCATTCAGTAACCACTATGTGGTATGTTGCCATTTCTCTAGCCATAAGATCAAATAAAGGTGCATGATTACCCACAATGTCAACTGATCTCTCCATAAAATAATCACTCATAATATATATTATCACACTGCATGTCAAAGTCCACATAATATGATATACCATCATGGACCACTCTCAGTTGCCTACAATTTGTATAAATAAGTTGTAAATCATATATATTTATAAAATACAATCCACAAAATATCCTAAAAGTAAATAAAACATAATAATGAACTTACATGTCTAAAGTTTGTTTGCTTATAGGATCTCCCACACCTCTACTTCCTCCATCTCTACCTTGTGTTGCAAGTACTACACCAAGGTAAAACAATAATAAGAAATAATAATAGCCAATGAACACCAAACTTCCACTATGTATAAACATTAGTGCACATTAAATCATTTCCAATAGCTAAAATAACAATAGGATTTATTTACCAAGTAGGTAATAGTGATATATCTATAGTTGTGGGGTAGGCCTACTATTTGGCCTACAAATGGCTCTAACTATTTGATGCCATGGATAGGGATCAGTAGGGACTCCCCGTTGAATATCAAATTATCTCAACATAATCATACCTAAAATGCTCATAAACATTAGGGAGAGGGTTGACCAACCATATGCTCACATGAACTTGCCATAACTCTTAAGCATTCTTAAGCCCAACAAAGGTCCTATATAGATGCCAAATAATATTTTCAAGTGTCATCAATTGAGTAACATGTGATATTCCAAATTTGAATGTACCCCAACTCCAATAAGGTATATAGATGTTTACCATTTATAAACTCATGGATATGAATGTTATTTTACAAAAATAAATAAGTAAAAATGAATGTTAGTCATCAATTTAAACAAATATTAGTAAGTACAAATGACAAATTTAATAAAATATTGTCAAACATTAGTGTTAGAGAGTAACATCAATATTAAATAGAAGTTTAGGATACTAACATCAAAAAATGGGTGATAATATTGAAAAATCAATGGTATCATCCCAAGCTCAAATGGTAGTGTCTGTATACAATGTCAACACCTGGAAATTAACCCAATTTTTTCAAAAAAAAAAAAATGAGCAAAACTTTTTGCTCATTTTTTCCTCCAGATCTCACTCTCCAAAGTGGCCCAAAGAATGTCAAATCACATTGGATAAAAAAATTTCCCTTGATACATTATAGAAATAGCTCCAAAGCAAGAAAATTATAAAAGCTAAAAATGAAATACAAAAATTGAAAGTTATATATTTAGTTGTTGACTTTTTAACTACCACTTGTACTTGTGAAATTTAACCTATGATATCTCAAGCACTATTTATCCAAGTTTAAAACCATGAGTTTTGTTTAAATCCATACAAAAAGAATTTTCTCACATATTAATTTCATTAGTGAATTTTACAATTTTAAAAATGACTAATTCTTATCCTATTTGCACCAAGGTTCAAAATATATGCACAAAATGTAATATTGAATACAACATATATAAAGTTACTAATTATAAATTTACTAAGGCATAATAATAATAATAAACTATGGAATCATATATGCTTGATACATATACAATATGTTCATCCTATCCTTTTGCAATGAGGTGACTACTAACTTCCATTCCCCTCATTCCAAAAGGGGGGCATATTAGTGGGGGCATGCCATAAATGAATGGCTCCACACATACATAGCTCATAGAATTATTATTATGTGATATAGTTTACATAATATTGGAATACACTTGCGTCAAAATACTATACAATTATCATTGATTTTCACAGATTTAGGACAAAGTTTTTTAGATTTTTAATAGATATTACACATAGCTATGGAGAAGAGGTTACATTTTGATAAATAATTAAACTTGACATATATCAAAGGTGCATATGTTATTTAAGTGCACCAAAAATTACAAAATACATATTCAAATTAATACATCATTCATAGTAGACATTATATGGGGCACAAATAGAGTTTGTTCCTTATCTCATTTACCATAATGCATTGCCTTCTTTCTCCATATTACATATACAAACTATTTTATCAAGATGCATAGATTATTCAAAATTACCAAATTACATACCAAAAATACATACCAAGAAGCAGTTATATTTTACCAAGAATCACCATTTTTATCCTTTTATCTATTTTTAGTAGTTGTCTCTCTTGAGTAGTAAGATTGAGATTCAACACCCTCAATGACCTAGAACTACTCTCCTTATTTAGGTTGAGATAATTATACCACTTAACCTTGGATAGATTATCCAATTTATATTTTCCCTTGAGTTATGTAATTGAAATTTAGTTCCCTTGATGTAATTAATACCATTCTCCTTATACCACATTTGGGGTATGATCACCTCCCAACCCTTTTTTTCAAGAAGCATTTCCATCATGTTGTACACTTGACCACTTGTGTACTTATTCATTGTCCTATTTAGGAAATTTATGGGTCCTCAAGTCCCCTTATACTTATCCATCCTCCATGGTAGGTACAACACTCCAAAGACATCATGACGCATCACATTTATAGGTATTTCTTTCTAATTATTTATTTTTATAGATACTTTTACTATTGTTCATTTTCATATTTTATATGTTATCTATATTGTAACATGATTTTGGTTGCAAGACATGATATACAAAGTTAATTTGGAAATATCATGAGGCCAAGGTGTGTTTTTCACACCCAGGTATAAACTTCCTTTAATTCTAGTAATTTGATTGCATGCGATTACTAGATTAAATGGGGGGAATTTAGAAACCAATATTTGGTACAAGTTTCATTTTATAATTTCTTTTTACATATTTTTGGATGTATATCCATTCTAATGGAAGATTGAATACTTAGTGGTGTGGTCTTGCATGGGCCCCTTGGGATCCATGGTTTTTCATTGCATTGTCCAATATTTTGCTACTTTATGATCACTATGTTTCACTTTATCCACCTTGTGGCAAGGATCCCTAAGTTTTTAATGTATGTTTTATGTTTTAAGCTTTTAAAGATTAACATTCACCTTAAGACACTAGCGTGAACTCTAGTGTCTTAAGGTCGATGGTTGTGTCTTTCCTTATCCTTTTCTCTATTTTCATAATTTTTGTCTTGTGACCATTTTTGAGGACCCATATGTTTGTTTTATTTTCATATTTTGCATGCCACTAGATTTTAATTTTAGTTTAAAAGGTTCCTTATATATACAAATCTAGGGCATAGTTTTCAAAATACCAATAAAGCATCTAAATTAACACATATTTTTTATTCAAAATCTATTGAATTAAAGCTTACATTTACCTACATTAATTTGAAGTCTAAATTATTGAAAAATGTTAAATTATAATTGCATTACTTGTATGAAATGTTATAAGAGGAGAAAGAACATATAGTTTCATAATCACCATTCTATACATGTACCTAAGAGGGAGAAATAAACGTGATTTGGAGGCCCTCCTTGAACTATATAGCTATGTAGGCATCACTTAGCAACAAAAATGTTTCTAGGGTTATCTCAACTCAAGTGTTAACCCATTTTTATCAAGTTATAAATGGAAAAAGGTAAAGGAATTAGGGTTTCAGTTATATACAGTCATACAAATTCTAATGTATGATCTACATATAACAACATAAATGTGAAAAAAACTCTAATAATCACAAGACATGTTTTTGAATATAATAAATATTTTGTAATAGATATAAGCATCAAGCCATAGATAGAAACATTGACACAAGTTTCCATAGGGTGACGATAGTGTCCAAGCCTCTAGAAATAATATTTACAAAATTTGACAATGAAGTCTTGAGCATCATCCTACCTATGTCTACACTTATACATCTTATATTTATCTATGCATATTTAACAAGCTAAGTATGATCTCTTCTTTGTGTTATAATTATTAAAATATCAATCAGCATTATACTTTCTACATTTGGTAATTTTCTAGATTCGGTATATTGTGTTTTCTAAATTAATTTAATTGGTCTACATTAGATACTTTTAATCATCCATTTAATTAGGATATTATAACCCCCTTTAACCCTTATCTATCTAAAATAATAAAAAAGGTTAATTAATCCTTTGTGTGTGATCAGAGTCACTAGATTCATTATAGAAGTCATTGGTGCCTTATTCTTCACTTGAAACCCTAGCTCAAAAGACTATGATGAATAAATAGAATAAATGGGAATAATGGGTTAGCAGATAAAGTTTTACTTGACCTCAGCACCCTGTGTGTTAAGTGTTGCCTACATACCAATACTTTGAAGAGGGATCAAATTTATGTAATTCTCCCATGTTATGGTGGTGTATGTGAAATATTGGTGAAATGCTACATGTTGGTGTAATCCTAGTGTGATTAAGTGATTTAATAATGACTTATAACCTTGGATGTGTATTCAAATTTATCTCAAGCCTACTTGGACTCTGTGGAATCATAATTGAGAAGAATGGATCTTTTTCTCTCAATGTGTAGTTAGAATAAATTTGATAATTTGTAAAAATGGAAACGTCCTCTCAAAAAGATATAAATTGTATTTATGTAGTGGTATTTTTTATAATTACTCAAAGGGGAAGTTTTAAACATGTTAAATGACTCATTAGGATGAATTATAGTTTGACCAACTAGATGTTACTTGGTGGGAGGATGATACTGATAGCTTTAGACATAATTGGTGAGAGGGATTATCCTAAAGGAGTGACCTTGTCTAAGAATGTGAGACAGCTAAGTCGGAAGTGTAAATCAGTCTAGGGATGAGCTTAGGTTGTTTGGAATGAGGAATAATAATATCAAGTATCATAATTTCTTAAGGGTAAGGGTCATATGCATAGAATTAGAGGAATAACAAATTAAAATTTGAGTAACTATGTATGAGCTAAGCATGTATAAAAAGATGTCACATGTGCAATTTTTTAGCATTAAATGTTAATTTTAGTGACCATGAAAATGTTAAATTGATCCAACTAAATGATGGATAAGTTTCACTTTAGATTCACTAGAATGTATGCACATGCAAGGATGACCTAAAACTATAATCTTTCTCTTAATAGACTAGGATTTAAATAAGGTCAATCAAATAGAGCTTGCATATACTTGTACAAGTAAGGACCAATGATCTTCATAGATCTAGTAGATGGTAAACTACAACTCAAATTATAAGAGGAAATAGTTTTAAATCCTAAGCCTATGACACATGGATATATCTCTCACCAGACCACAAAAGAGGTAAATTGTTGTAACTATGGTTGTAAATATACAAGTAAAGTAAATGGTTTTAAAGGGGTAAAAAGTAAAATTAAAGGATAGGGTTAGGTGATTGTAAAGGGGTAAGGTACAATGTTTAACTAAATGGGGGTCTATGTAACCTAAGGTGATTAATGGTAATAAATATTATATCTATACCAAATTATTTGATATAATAATATCCTAAGAAAGGATACACACATACATCCACAAAGTAATAAGAAACATCTAATCTACCAAGTAAAGGAAAGAATCTATGGAAATAAATACTTGCATTTGGGTCAACCCTTGATGAATCAATCTCCCTCTTAGATCAAGTAGAGTTTTAAAATATATTTTTTGGATTGAAGATCTCAAATGGTTGGATTAATACTTATACATCCTTAGTTATGAACTCCAAATGACCTTTCTTATTGAGCTTCAATGACTCCACAAGATATGACCTCTAAGTTAAGGTTATAAGCCCTATAACTCTAAAAAATACTTCCTTAAGGAATGAATTCAAGTGAAAGTAGATAATATTAATATGATATATTATTAGGAGTGAAATATGGCCTATATATATACCCAAAACCAACCCTTAAATCTAAGTCAGATTGTCAACATCTTCCAACTGTATTGACCTAGCTAACACTATCAACTTAGAGTTAAGGGTTGGTTTTGGGTATTGTAATTATTTATAGGCTCATATTTCCTTCCTAATAATATATATCATACTCATATTCTCTGATTTCACTTTAATTTATTCCCTAAGGAAGTGTTTTGGAGAGTTAGAGGGTTTAGAACCTTACCTTAGATAGGAGGTAGATAGAAGGGAGATATGGATAGAGACTTAGAGGAGGTCAAAATAATAGTAATGATGATGTAATAGGATATAATACCAACATTTATTGAAAATTACCATGATTTAATATTACCCCATTCCTAGTACATCCTTTAAGGTGTTCACTCAAGGATATTGATGCATTGACAAGTTGTTGCAAGAGAAATCATCAATAAATGATAAAGTGAAAATATTATGTGTTTAAAAAATTTCTCAAGTTCTATAAAGTTACATTTACCTTCAAATTAGTATTTATAACTTTTACCTTATGCTCATTTGCTACTTCTTTAGACTTTAAGTATTCCTTCATCTTTTTGAGTTAATGTATTAAATCTTTTGGATTAACTTTATCTAAAACATGAAATTACCTATGATCTAGGAATTTGACTAAATAGAGGATGGTTAGTATGGTGTTAGTTCCAAAATAAAAACAAAATGAAATAAACACAATAATAACATAACATCTCTAGGCCTAGACACTAAGGAGAGCTTAGTTAACAAAAGCAAATGACAAGCACAATTAAAAAGGAAAGAATGAAAACAACAAGAATTCCTTTCACCTTCCTTAGATGCTCTAAATGCCTTTGTAATGGTGGCTTGCTCAACTTGTGATTTAAGAAGACTTCTTCAATGGAGTGTGGCTATGTTCATCTCCTCTTGGCACCTTTGGTTTGTGATTTGGCTTAGCTTGGAATCAATTTGGCATGGTAAACGTAGTTGCTTGAAGCTTTTTGGAACCAATCTTGCATTATAACTTTGCACTAATTAAGCTTAGAAATGATGTTGTAAGGCCTCCTATTTACATATTTTTGGATTTGATCAATATAAAACTCAACCATCCATCTCAAGATTGAGATGTGTGGTTGAGGATTAATTCAATTTTTAAAATTAATTTTTTAATTATCCTCATCATGGAATTGGAAAAAGGGGCTATTAAGAGGTATGGAGGGCATCATGGAAGGCATTGGTGAGGCATAGAGGGCATGAATCCTGATATTTATGGTATTTATGGCCTAGGGATGTATTCCTAAGAAATGAGGTCACTTGATGATGTAGATATTCAGTATTCATTTCCAAAATAAGTATTTAACAAGTTTCCATGGAATTATTGATTAGGCCTTGATTTGAGTTAATTAGCTCTTGAACATGATTAAGCACTTTCGCACCAATTACCCAAATTGATCTAAATACCTTATTATTGGTCTTAAATTTGACTAGATTATAATTGGAAGTCTACGTTTGATGTATTGGATGTGTATTCCCATTTAGGATGTTGCTAACAACAAATAACAAAGGCATGAGTCTTGTGCAAAAGATTTGATAGGAAAGAGTAGTCTAAAGCATGTGGGTGCAAAATTAGTATTTTGACTCAAAATGATCTGATCAAAGTTAGTTGGCCCATAAATTTCATTACCCCATTTAGTGATACCCTGGTCACACTTGAATATGTTAATTTCATATCATTTTGCATATTTTAGTGTTTTTGGGCCAAATTGTGCATTTTAGATCAAAACTAGCCAAAATACCAATTGGAGGTTATCGATGGCCAATTTTAGGTGTCTACACTTACCTATTTCAGAGAAATTCCACTTATGTTCTTGAAAGGAAGAGAAAATAAACTTGATAAAGGGTATGGTAGAAAACCCTATTTATTTATGAATTTATTGATCCAGATAGTTGTAGATACTCCTCTTTGGCTTGGGAGGAATGACCTATAAATAAGAAATTACTCAAAGAGATGGTTGGTTAGATAGATAGTAGGGTGGATTGCCTAGCAAGCTAGATCTAAGAAGCACAAACTTCTTTGGAGGTTATCAATCTACACTTTTAAACAATCAAGTTCTAAATGATCAATTTCTTGCATAAACAATAGAAGATACTGAAATGTAATACAATAAGATATATTTGACTAATTATAGCAATAAATAGATTAATATTAATGTTAAATAGCTTAGGTATGGTTCAAAAAATAGGGTAGGGTCTTGTGATTAGGCTAGAGGTCAAATAGTGAGATTTGGTTGAGGTTTAGTGGGTGAAAATAGATTTTTGTTATTTTATCACATAGTCAACTTAAGTGGTTAGGATGACCATCAGAGATCAATGTGACTGTTGATGCTTAAGGTGACCATTGATGGTCGGGGTGACCATCAGTGATCACTATGGGTTTGGACAGCTTATTGATTCTGGCCAGAATAGGTTATGAATTGGTCCCAAAAAGGTTTTGTGGGTTGTTATAGGTTGGTTAATGGTCATGAGGTCAAGAGAGAGCCTTAGAGGTATCAAAGGTAAGGGTTTTGGTGCTTAGGTGGTTGAGGATGGTCAAAGGGTGTTTTGGTAGAAGAGTTAATATATAGATTTGCAGAACTATTGAAACTATATAATTGAAACTTAAAACAAGAATAATATACCTAGCTTGTGGTTGATAGTTGATAGCTTGAATAAGTCCTAGAGTTGGGATTTTATAAGCTAGAATAATACCTACATAAGAAGCTCTGATCTCTTGTCTAAGAATTTTTGATGATGATTGCTTTGCTAATTACTCTTTTTTCTCACCTCCACCTCTTCTCTTTATATAAAAGGAAGGGAGAAGTGAAAGTGTAGGTTTAAGAGGGTTTCAACACCACATTATAATTTTAGTATTAACATGCATAATTTTTAATTTGACAAGAATAAAAAATCAAACTAGAGTTGTGGTAGTTAGTAGTTTAGACAATAGAACCTAACCATCAGCAATTAGGGTGATCATTGATGGTCAGGTGACTGTCGATGGTCGAGGGTCAAGGTCAAGTTAGGTTTAAAGATGTGGGATAGTTAGTGGGTCAATATTGGACTTGAGTTAGTTCTATTTTTTGGTTGAAAGGTCAAGATTGGATCCCTAGGGGGTCCTGAGGTGGTATAGGGATGTTTCAACATCTAAAACCATAGTGTGTTGTTTTTTAGTATCTACATTTTGCCCCTTTTTGTTATGTAGTTTGTATCAACAAGATAGAAAAAATGGATTATAGGTCAAAGGTTATATTACCTTAAGTATGGGAGGAGGTATGCCCCCTCAAATTGATAATTGATGAGGTGAAACAAAATTAGGTATGGGTTTCATAAGTGGGTAAGTTGGTGATAGAGGTGGGTGATAGGTTAGGCACTAAAACACAAACACCTACATAAAGTGTGATAAAATTGAGATATATAAGATCACACATTGATTAGGTTACCATGGTTGGTAAAAAAATAAGGTTGATACTAGAAGGATAAGTGATAAGTACATTACATGACCATTTTTAGGCATGACAGTTGGGTATACTCATAAATGCAAGTCTCCTAGGTAAGGTCTATGTTTTCATGGGTATCCAAGGTAGGAGTGATCCCTAGAAGACACAAATTATTCTATTTTAGTAATGGGTATCTAAGGTAAGAAACGATCTTGAGAAGACATAAGTTGGTCAAGTATGTGCAAGGTAGCACAAGTTCAAAAAAGTGAAACATAGCAATTATTGTTGGTGTGATCAAAAGGACCAAGGCAAGGTCATTGCAAAACATGTGATAGTTAGGTTAGAAGGACCCATAATTAGATAATGTGGTTTGTTATGGTTATCAATGGAGAAGGGTAATCTCTAATAGATAGGGGGCTTGGGTAAGGTAGTAAAATAAGGTTGGTACTAGAAGGACAAGTGATAAGGTAACCAAGCCATAGTATAAGGCATAGTTGATATGGGTTAAACCTATAAAATCAAGTCTCCTAGGTAAGGTCGATGTATTTTTAGGTATCCAAGGTAGGATGTGACCTTGAAAAGATAAAAATGGTTACATGTGTTGGGACCACAAAAGGTTGTGATTCAAAGTGCCTACATGGTCGGTTCATAAAAGTAGCGTAAGTTAATAAAAAATGGCAAGGTAAATGATGGGATCAAAATGACCAAGGAAAAGTTGGGTTAAAAAAAGTGTGAAAGGTGGGTCAATATGACCAAGTTGAGGTTATTTAGTTTATTTTGGTGGTGGAGAAGGTGATCTCAAATAGGTGCATGGTTGGTAGGTTGGTTGGTTGGTTAGTTAGTTGGAGAAGGTTATCTCTAGTGGTTTGGTAGTGGAGAAAATGGTGCTCTCTGATAGGTGATGTGGTTATGTTAATGTTGTTTTTTGTTTGAAAATCTTTGGTTGGGTTTCAATGATTCCAAGAAGGAAAGATATATGCCTTCATAAGTGGTCATGAAAGTAGAAAGAGGTTGAAACACTCTGATTGACAAAGACCATAATGACAAGATGGGTGGGATTAATAACATAATCCCTTTTCATGCATTGCATTGGTGTTAGTTCATTAGTTAAAATAAGTGGCTTGATCATGTAGTGTCAAGTAAGCTCAAAATCCCTTGATTTAATAGAGGATGAAAGGTGAGATGAATGGTAGGTGGATAAATGGTAGTGTAACCTTCTTATGGGGATGGATTTCCCCTCTTATAGGTGACCTAAGAACCATTATAAACAATTCCATGTTCTAAGTTTAATGTAGACTAATCAAGGTAGGAAGTCTACAAACATTGTGTGAAAGTGGGTTGAAGCTTTCTTGGGATTGTTTTATTTTTTACTTTTGACTTTGGGTCTTTTGATGTTGTTATTTGATGGATTTACGAAGTTGATCGATGTAGGAAGCTTCTAAATGATTGATTGAAATTTTTTGACTTAGCCATCCTTCAAGGGAATGTTCTAAGCTTTGGATTTGTTTATGTTGATAGATATCCTTCAAGGGAGTAGTCTAACTTTTTAATAAATTTTTTGATAGTTTTAGGTAGTTTCCCTTCAAGGGAGTAGTCTACAATGCAAGAGATTCTTGACCTAATGATATTCGATATCCTAAATTGAATGTTATGTTGGTTTATACATGAACTAGTTTATATAGGCTAAATGGCTTTCTTTTATAGAGGAAAAACCATAGCATAAGAAGGTGAATGATGGGTGAAAGAGGTTTAGGTGATAAAGACCATAGGGATTCATCCTATAAGGGATGAAAAGTGTCCATGAGAATCATGCCATAGATAGAGCCATGGTAACCATGCTTAGGATTAGGCTAAGGTTGTGACAAATAATCATATGATCCTATTTTAATTGGTTGTCCTTAAAATAAGGAAATGAAGGTGGATGAAAACAAGGGATGAGGTTAAGTGAGACACAAGATGACAAAGAACTTAGTTTAATAAGAGAATGGGACATGAATGAAAATCATTGAGGGGTTTAGGTTTTGATATGCCCGAAATCCACACTTACATGTAAATGGTTTGAGCCAATCAAGTTAGAATAGGTCTCCCAATTATTTTATAACACTTGATTATATGTGGAAAAGAATCTAGGTTGGATAGAGTAAAAAAAAGGTAAGGTTGGATAGGTGATAGTGGCTAAACTTTGGTTAACGGCAATGTTAGTTGGTTTTTGGTTTAGTTAGGTAGGTTTAGGTATTGGTTTGGTTTATTGATAAAATTTTGGTCAAGTTCAAGGTTTGGTTAAGTTTAAGGTTGGTTTGGTGGTAGTTAATATTTGATTGGTTATAGGTGAGGTTGGTTTGGTTATAGACAAGGTTGGATTGATGGTAGGTGCCAAGGGTTGGTTTGGTCATTGGTTAATGTTGGGGTTATTAATTGGTCAAAGCTTTTGGAGTAAGAATTCCCCCATATGATATTTCCATGAATGTTGAGGTGAGAAAGGATTCCTAAGTAAATATGTGGGTTAGTAAAGAGGGTTTAGGAAGGATTAAGATGACTTCATTTGCCTCCCCAGGGGTAGTTGTTATTTATTAGTTTGGAGTTTAAGTTGTATGTGGTGGTTCAGGTGGGATCTTCATTATGGTGTTATGGTGAGGGAAACATTATTGGGTAAAATTTGGGTTAGTTTGAGGTCTAGAAATGATGTTGTGGAAATCATCCTAAAATAGAGGTGGGTTAGAAAAGAGTGTTGTATTTTCCTAATGAGGGAGCTTAGGTGAGGTGTGGGTAACTTGGATAAAAGGGTAGACAAGATTTAATAAATATTGAATGAAGGGTTGATGTTAGTTTGTTTTGGTAGATAAGTTTCTTATGGTTGGATTAAAAGTTGGGTTGAAGGTGGTTGATTGATTTGGTTTAGAGTTTGTTTTGATTGGTTGGGGGAGGTAGCATGGGTGGTTGATTCAACTTGTTTGTTGGGTTTGCTTATTTGTTTGGTTTGTTTGGTAAGGTAAGGTGACAAAGATTTGACCCTGTTAAAAAGGGAATCAAACCAAAGACAATGTCATTAAGAAGATGAAAACTAGCAGATTATAGAGGAATTGAATGGGTTTGATTTTAGTTGAGGTTGGGTTGGATTTAGTTATAAGCAAGGTGTTTTGAGTTTGGGTTAGCTCCATTAAAAGGGAAAGTGGAAGAGGTGGGTTGGTTTCTTTAATGATGGTTTTAAAGGAAATTTAAGAAGGTTCTTCTTGGTCAATAAGTGGTTGGTTTAAGGTTGATTCTTCCTAAGTGATGATTTAAAAATGAAGTTGAAAAGAGTGTACTTGGTTAACAAGTGGATTGGTTGGGGTTTTGATTATGGTTTCCTTAGTTATAGATGTACTAAGGACCAAATCTAATGAAGAGACCTCATTATGTTGAGGGATTTAATTGTGGGCTTGCATAATAATGGATGAAAAAAGAGGTTCAATGATTGATTTTTTGAAGACATTCAAGGCTAGGTTGGGGTGAACATGGATAATATCCTTTGCTACCTCTTTTTGATCGATAAGCTTTTAAATGATCATCTTAAAAGACCCACATCTATCTACCACATGTACATTTGTGTGATGATACATACAAATCTCATTATCTATAAATCAAATGGGTTTTGGAAGAGAATAATTGATGGGTTTGTTTTGAGGGAGTCTAATGATAGAAGCCCTTACAAATTTGTCAAATATTGAGGCATATAATTCCCCTAACAGGGTATACTACCTAGGAAGAGGGTGCACCAATTACTCTTGAGCTTGTGAGCCAATTGGTCTATTTGGTAATGTTGGTTAGTCAAATAAGTTGGACTGACTTGACAATTTTGAGTGATTTGATGGGTTGGGTATGCTTGATAAGGTTGGTAGGCTGGAAAAATTTGGTTGATAGTTATTGGTTTGATGTGGTGAGGTTGGTTTAATAATATTGGTGGGTTCAAAAATTTTAGTTAGTTTGATAAGGTAGATAAGGTAGGTTTGTTTGAGAGGCTGGGTAAGGTTGAGGTATTTGATAGATTTGACATGGTTAATATGGTGGGCAGGTTCGATATGGTTGGGTAGATTAAAAAGATTGGTTGGTGTAATATGGTAGGTTGATAATTATTGGTTGAATTTTATGAGATTGATAGAATTGATAAAGATGAAAAGGTGGGTAAGGTAGGTTAGATTGATAGGTTTGATAATGTTGGTAAGGGTGATAAGATTTATTAGTCATAAATTTTTTTTTTATAGTTTTTGGTTGGATGAATGTTGGTTTGATTTGATGAGGTTGATAAAGTAGGTTGATAGTAGTTGGTTTGATAGTTTTTAGGTTGATAGTTGTGGGTGGTATGACTAGGGGGATAGACCAAGTCTTGGTTTTGAGATAAAGATAGTTACAACAAAAGGGGGTATAGGTGATTGATATGATGGTTGAGGTAGGTAATCAAAAGTTTGATATGGTTGAGGTAATTAATATGATGGTTGGGATAGGTAACCCAAAG
This sequence comes from Torreya grandis, assembly GCA_037957365.1. Lineage (NCBI taxonomy): Eukaryota > Viridiplantae > Streptophyta > Pinopsida > Cupressales > Taxaceae > Torreya > Torreya grandis. The sequence goes on from JARHVA010000954.1 coordinate 3,191,662, forward strand.
ATTGGTGAGGTTGAGATAGTCAAGGTGGGTTATGAAAATGGTCAAATAAGGGTTGAAAGGTTATTGTTTGGTTGAGGTGATGATTAAGTGGTTTTTTAAAGGTTGTTAATTAGTTTTAGTTAAGGTTGAATTGATTACAGGAAAGGTTGGGTTGGTTGTATGTGAGCTTAGGTTGGTTATTAGTGAGATTGGGTTGGTTGAGGGTGAGGTTGGGTTGTTAATAGTTAAGGTTGGGTTGAAGGTAGGTAAGGTTGGGTTGGTTGTGGGTGATGTTGGGTTACTCATAATTGAGGTTGGGTTGAAGGTAGGTAAGTTTGGGTTGATTAAGGGTAAGGTTAGGAGCACCAATGGATCATGATGCAAGGTAAAATTCCAAGGCAAGAGGGTTGTCTTCTAGGATTATAACAAAGTTAGGATCTCTAGCCAAAAATATAAATGGGCTCCCCATTGAATAAGGCAATGGAGATGAGGTGGGTGAAGGCAAGGTGGTGGAAGATTTTAAAAAGGGGGTTAGATTCCTCATAGCTTAAAAAAAGAGAAAATAAGAAAAAGGTCAAGAAGATAAAAGACATGATAAAAATTATGTTAAGTCCTAAATTTATTTTTAGTCTCTCTTTTGGCTTATGCTTTAAGCTTTTAATAAATTGTGTGACTCAAAATGGTTTGTGAGCAAGTATTAGAAAAAAAGTCTATGGTTGGTTTCAAGTGGTTTACGATCTCAAAGGGATCTATATTGGAAATTAATATATGGCTTGATATTGGGGCCTATCCCTTCACTTGACACATTGTATCGATAAGGGTGTTGGGTGCTTAGCGAATATATATAATTTATAGAGTTTATACTCAACCAAAGAGCTGAGTTGGTTCTCCCCTTGGTGGTGAAATCCAAGTAGGATAGCTAGGAAAGGTGACTAATAGTTGATGAAATCCTAGTAGAGCCTTATGTGAATGTGTTTATGCTTGATTAAGTGTAAGTGGTTTGGTATTGTGTGTGTGATAAGAGTGAAGCTATGATTAATTCACTTGATTAATTAAGCTATGTGAGCTAAAATAAGCAAGCAAAAAATGGATGTAGTCAATTTTAAGCCTAAAATGAAATTTTGTTTTTCTTTGTATGAGCAGAAAGATAAGAAGAAGAAGCACTTAGATCCAACTATGAACCCAAGAAAAAACACAAGGGTCCCATTGGGCATGCTAGAATGTTTTAGATAAATTCTACTTATGTTCTTGAAAGGAAGAGAAAAAAAACTTGATAAAGGGTATGATAGAAAAATCTATTTGATTGTGCATGCATTTATCCAAAAATTTGTATATACTCCTCTTTGGCTTGTGAGGAATGGCCTAAAAATAATAAATCACTCAAAGATATGGTTGGTTAGATAGATATTAGGGTGGATTGCCTAGCAAGCTAGATCCAAGAAACACGAGCTTCCTTGGAGGTTGTCAATCCATACTTTTAAACAATCAAGTTATGAATGATAAATTACTTACATAAACAAAAAAATATATTAAAATTTAATAAAATAAGATATACTTGAATAATTATAGAAATAAATAGATTAATATTAATGCTAAATAGCTTGGGTATGGTTTAGAAAATAGGGTAGGGTCCTGTGATTAGGCTAGAGGTTAGAACATGAGATTTGGTTGAGGTTTAGTGGGTGAAAATATCTTGTTATTTTATCACATAGTGACTATCAATGATTAGGATGACCATCATGATTAGGGTGACCATCAATGATCACTATGGGTTTAGACAACTTATTGATTCTATCTAGAATAGGTTATAGGGTGGTCCCAAAAAGGTTTTATGGGTTGTTATAGGTTGGTTAATTATCATGAGGTCAAGAGAGAGCCTCATAAGTATTAAAGGTAAGGGTTTTGGTGCTCAGGTGGTTGAGGATGGTTAGAGGGTGTTATGGTGGAAGAGGTAATATATAGAGTTGCAGAACTATTGAAACTAAATAACTAAAACTTAAAACAAGATTAATATACTTAGCTTATGGTTGATATTTGATGGTTTGAAGAAGTCCTAGAGTTGGGATGCTAGAAGCTAGAAGAATACCTGTATAAATAGATTTGATCTCTTACCCAAGAATTTATGATTATGATTGCTTTTTTAATTGATCATTTTTTCTCACCTCCTCCTCTTCTCTTTATAAAGAAGGGATAGGTGGAAGTGTAGGTTTAAGTGGTATTAAACACCATGTTATAATTTTAGTCTTAACATGCATACTTTGTGAGTGGTTAATAATAAAAAAGCAAACAAGAGTTGTTATGGTAGTTAGTGGTTCAGATGGTAGAACCTAATCATCAATGATTAGGGTGACCATCAGTGATCGAGGGTCAATGTCAATTTGGGTTAAAGAGGTGGGCTAGTTAGTGGGTCAAGACTAACTTGAGTTAGGTCTAGTTTTTGATTGAAAAGTTAGGATTAGGTCCTTAGTGGATCTTGAGGTGGTATAGGGTTGTTTTGAAATCTAGAACCATAGTGTGTGGTTTTTTAATGTCTACACTACCATCTATGTTCCTCTTCCTATCATGTAAATAGGATTTATAATCCTCTCTTCTCCTTCATCTAACCATTTATGTTTTGGTCATGCTTCTTCTTAATTTACTTATTGTGCTCCATCTTTAGCATCACTCACATCATCCCTTACGATATATCTTCTTCGTATATCTTATTATATTCTATTCAATCTCATATACATCATTTGTAACATCTCTATGATCTCATCAAGTCCTATGGATACATTTTCAACTATTGTGCATGATCTCACCACTCTTATTGGTGGCATATTATATCTTTACAACTATAGATTTTATGTTTCACCACTCTTTACAAACCCACGTAGATCTCACCACATTCTCACCTCTATTCTTTATCCACCTTCACAATAATGGATGACTCCAAACCTCACTTTTTCAACCCATAGTTATTTCTTTAATTTGATACCAAATAATGTAGGCATGGTTAGGGATCTTAATAAATAAATACATTATATCATGTAACCTATAAAAAATGGAAAAAAAATTCATTATGCAAAAAAAACAATAATTAAATAATACTTTATTTATTCACATAAGTGATTACACACTCCTCCACAGACACACAAAAAACAATCAGCCCACGGGATTATAAAATACTACAGTGTCATAATACCCAATCCTCACATGGTTATGATTGTTAGGAATATATAACACAAAGCAATATTAATGAATTGAATATAAAAATAAAATGAAGAAAACATATCACAATAAAGATAGATTTAATGTGGTTTACCCAATATGGGCTACATCCACACAGTTTAGTCAATCCTTCTTATTATTCAATCCCACAAATGAAGGGAAAAACTTGCAATACATCCACTATAATATCCTCTTCACTTACACATAATATGCCACCATGATTACAATTCCCTCATATCAAATGAGGGTTACATATTAGGTAAAAAATGCATAAACATAATTTATATCATTAGATCTATGACCTAATAGTGAATGGCCTAAATTTACTATGAAATTAAAAAATTTCAAAATGCATTTTTAAAAAAAATTTGCTTCAGGGGTGCTACCCACAAACCCCTACTAGGGGAGTTTCAAGTATGGTCACCACCCCCCCGGACCCCCATGGTGACCCTAGTGGGGTGCATTACCCCCCCCCCACACCTCCCCTATTAGAAATTGGGCATTATAATAAGATCAAGCTCCACCATCCAATAATGATTCAACCCTTTAGGATTTCACATGGATTTAAACATATATTTATTTTCTATCACTCCAATGGCTGCACTCTAGACTATCACCATATGATTTTTTTGAATCCCTTCTCACAAGTGTATGGTTTTTTTTATATAGGCACATGATTCACCTACCTACATTATTTATCTCACATATCGACTAATGCCTCAAAAAATAAATGTTCATAATACACCATAATTATAAAATTATTAATATAATCCCAATGCATCATAACACATTGTGTCCATAACACATCATAATGTGAATTTAAACTAGCTTTTTTCCATAAACAATCACCATGTGTGATTTTAAGCATAAAATGGAATGGTTAATAAGTTTCAATGGATCATCCTCATAAGTTTAGTCATAATTAATTATAAACATAATATACGTAGATAAGTGTTTGTATATATTGTACAATAAATTTAAACTCACTTTTTTGTATGCCAACACTTCCTTGCAAAATATCATAAGGTTTTGACAAACAAATGCGTGCATCATAACTCGATCATCATAAGGATTTTCAAGGCCCCAATATACTATTTTATATGTAACTAGACTAAATTCTTAAACTAATCACCTAATCTTGTAATCTAAGTGCACTAACTAGTTACATGAAGGAAACTATTTGCATCTACAAAAGCTACATAGTTTTTAAAAAAGGCTCATGCACAAATAAGGAGTTGTGCAAACAATGCAATCTACTTATTTCTAAAATTATTTCTTTTGGTTGATGTAACATTAAAGTGAACTTGGATTCTTCTCATAAATTTTTGCTCATAAATAAATAAGGTATGTTGATTCAAAAGTGCAAAAATTTGGTTTAATTTATTCCAAATTATTTATTTATTTTAAAGCATTTAAGTGGGAATTCAAATAAAATTATATATTCATTAAGTATGATATGTTTTTTATTGAATGAGATAAGAGTGGAGGTAGTTTGGATTAACTCAATGAATTATTTGAATGAATAGGATTTGAAATTATAAATTCTTGGGAAATGTGTTAGATTCTTACCAGCATGGATGGAACTCTATGGTTGAAATTATTTTTACAAGATGGATTATTGTTTAGAGGACAACGAACTCTATCATTGGAATTATTTTTACAAGACGGATTATTGTTTAGAGGACAACTGTTGGGTATGCCTCAAAAAATAATGAGGGGTAATTTGATAAGATAAAATCATAGTGTAGGATTAGTTTTTCAATTTGGTATGAATAAAACATTAGTGTATCTAAGTGAAATAATATTTGGCTTAAGATGACCATGTATGTGTAGATGTTTAAACAACTATGTAGAGTTTTCCAACATTCCAAAGGTAAATGTCAAAATGCAGGTTTATATAAACTATTAAAATAATATAAACACTATGGGAATATATAAACATGTATTTCAACACAAAAATATAATTATTACATCTTTGTTGTTATCAATGTATTTTAAAATATGACACACTTCATTTCCTACAAGATGACTAGTGATGCCATAAACTTTGTAAACTTACTTTTAAAAGTAATAAGGTTACATGGATTACCCAAAAGTATGGTTTAATATAAATATATCAAGTTTTTAGACATTTTTGGATAATTTTGTGGAAAATTTTAGACACAAGCTTGAGTTTCAACTCAACCTATCATTCTAAAAAATATGGAAAAATAGAAGTAGTGAATAAAAACCTATAAAATTTGTTGAGATGCTTGGTATGGAACAATCCGAATCCATGGGATATTATTATATCACATGTTGAATTTTCTTAAAATAATTCAATCAATATAAATACAATGAATATTTAATTTTATATTATGTACATTTTTATCCCTATAGATGTTTCTAAATTGAGAGACACATTTAATTTGAATAGAAGGGTTGAAGTGGGATACTATGCATAGTATATGAAATAAGTGCATAAATAAGTGAGAGGGAATATATAAAATAATATCATGAACTAAAATTAATATGCATATCTCAAGATTAGATAATGATAATTCCAAGTGGGTGACTTCATTTTGGCTCATTTTATAAAATAAAGGCTTCCAAAAGGTACATATAACATTCTCAAGTGGAAGAAGATTGGGACATGTAAAATTATAAATTTTTTACTATTACTGCCTATGAGATAAATCTACAAGATGGGAATGGTATCTCACCAATGTCCAATGTATCATATTTTTACCCTTGTACTATAAGTGAAAAGAAAGTGATGATGATGTGAATTTAGATTCTACAATTGTAGATTAGAGATAGAAATTACCTGAGAAAATAAGAGAAGAGATATAGATTGTGATTGATTCTACAATCATCAAATGGACAAGAATAAATGAATACATATAGTATTTGGTCAAATGGGAGGACAGAGCTGTTAAATGTGTAATTTAATTAAGTGTATCCAATATTTCCATGTATGAAAACCCATTTAAGGAGATCACTCAATATTCATGAGTATGAGTTCATTAATTATATAGGTTATATGATGTGGGAGCAATTGATTAAAGATAAATATTGTGTCGATCAAAATCATGTTGTGTTTTTGTGTGTTTATGTGTGTGCGTGTGTGTTTTTTCCACTTATCAGTGATGCAAGATGGTTATGTGTTTCAAATATGGTAAGAACATGTCCAAAAAACATCTCCATAACTTAAACACACCTAGAACATCAAGTGAATAATGTTTCATTCATGTGATAATGTTTAATTTCACTCACTAGATACATGATGAAACCTCTTATTGATACACATGGTGATTACAAAACTATTAGTCTACATTAACTAATAATTATATAATAATCATATAAATTTCAAAACTAACATTTTGTATAAATTATTATTTTCCATCACATTTTTGTCAAAAACATATGACAATTGAGAGACCATCATTGAGCCTACACTTTGAGAGCTCACACGACATGTTCTTAATGATGAGATGGAGGAGGGATTGATAGAGTGAGTGATAGTTATGGTTGGTATTCATGCTCATCTATTTGATAGGGTTTCTATATCAATAGATACATATGTTAGGGTAGTGGGAGAGAGAGATGAATTGAGAGCTGAGATAGATAGGCATAAGATGCCTCCACTTGATTATGGTTCTATTAGCACTAAGATCATGGATAAGTACATAAACCTTTAGAGGTGGTATGTGGATTTTCATGAAGAGCACACTTGGATACTAGAGTGAGAGAGTCATCATAAGAAGAATTTGGGAGTTTGTTGAGGTGTGAGGCCATCAAGTGCTAGAGTGGATTATGGGACTGGTACTATTGGGGAGTGAGAGTCAGAGTGAGGGCTTGATACCCATTCATGATTGATTATATTTGTTGTAGTATATATGTTTTTAAAAAATCATTATATATATATATACATACATACATACATATATATATATATATATATATACATACATACATATATATATATATATACATATACATACATACATATATATATATATATATACATACATACATACATACATACATATATATATATATATATATATATATATGGATTTTGGTTTGATTTTGGATTCAAGTGTATTTTGTTATGGATTTTGGAATAAATTTTTGTATTTATTTCAAGGTTGATTAGAAATAGTTGCTTTAACATTGATGTTGAGGTTGCATATGTTTTGGTAAATTGGTATTTGGGATATGTGATTTTGATTGTTGTTGATAAGTGTGATGTTATTATTTATTTTGAATTATATGTGAGTAAAAATTGTTGTTTTTTAATTTGCAAATTGATTTGATAAAGTGAGTTGGTTTAAGATTTGTAAAATGGGATACTAGTAAGGTCTAAATTTGGATAATTTGCTTTTGCTAGGGATGGATATTTAGAACTAAGAATGTTAGTTGTTAGTAAAAGGGGATGTTAGAGAGAATTTTATGCTCAATTCCTGGAGAGTGGCTCAAGAATACAAAGGTTGGTCCTTTGGCTCCATCATTTCCCACAAAGTGAAGCTATGTAATCATGTGTGTATTAATCGATGTTTGGACTATGTATCCAATCCCTCTGAGTAGGTGGCTCAAAAATACAAAGGCTGGCCCTTTAGATCTATTGTTGCCCTACTAAGTGAAGCTATGAACTAATATTGGTATGAATGTATGCCATATTACTATCTGAATCCTAATGGCCAATTGAACAAGTGCCTATACTGCTCATGCTATATAGGAATGTTCTCTATATCTGATATTTTTTGATGTGTACTAACTATAGTTGTACATGGAGATTCTAGAATATGTAACTTTATTAGTCATATAACTAAATTTGTGTGTTTTTAAGAAAGCTTGTCTATCCATAATCATATACCTTATGGTCTCTATTGTGATATGATTGAATGATAGATGGAGATGGAGCTAAAACCTATGATGAGGGCTCATCTAATCTAAATCATAGTAGGTTGCTATATGAACTAAAAATCTAGTCATAGTGAATATCTCATAAGAGAAATACTTTATGATGTGTGTTCATTTAATCTTAACCATAGTGGATTGTTACGTGAGATATGACCCTAAAAATCTAGCCATAGTGAATATCTCTCTAGAACAATACTCTATTACAGTGCTTGTGACTCTATTGGATATGTATATGGAACTGTGTTATGTACTCCTTGAACTATAGTGTTATATGTAGGTTGTTATCATTATACAAGTTTTCAAACCTTCTAAGTAGGTGGAATAGGATATCTCCTATGAGGCTTTGTCCTAGAACCCACATTTCTCTCACAATGAGTGACCAATGATTCTTGTAAAGGAATGTCCTAGGATGACTCAATCTTGGATGAATGAGGACTATGGTTCCATGATGGAGGAGATCTTGGTGCCCCCTATGTGAATGTTATGATGCCATTATCAACACATCTAGTAATGCAATCTATGAGTCCATAACAATCATTATCTCTATCTCCATGGATATGATGATAGTTATAAAAGGGTCGATGTGATTGTCTATGTAAGATATGTGGATCTCGTCAATGAGTATAAGGTAATGTGATTAACTTCCTATCTAGTAGTGTTGATAATATGAAAAATGGGATATCTTGATCTAAATCAAACTGTAATGGTGCCTTGATGTTGTTCTCTATAATGCATACTCTAGATTTTACTCTAGAGACTGGCTCTCTATTCTTAATTGGTTACTTTTATTGTTGTGGTCTCCTCTCTTTTTTAGGACATGATGTATGTTGTGTGCTAAGATCTATAGATGTAGATACTATTATGAAATTTAGATTAATATGATCAATTAAATCTACCTCAATCAATCCCAATTTCTTTTCCAAAGCTATAACTATATAACACAAGTGTTTAAAAGAAGACTATGTCTGATATAATATATGCTTGAGGAAAGGCTGGTGAAGCCCCTTAATAAAGATATGTTGAATCTCTAAATATAATGGTTTATATATCAATCTTAGCATGTGATTCTTAAATCATAAGATATACTCACTAATTGGCTCTGAAGAATTCTGATGTAGTGTGGCAAGTTTCTCATATGTAATATGAGGGCCCATGTTTGATATGTAATATCTGAGAAATTCCTCCTCTAAGTCATCATATGTGTGTAAGGAGCCCATAGGGAGTAGATGAAATAACCAATTATGTGCTTCCCCCATTAATGTCTACTAGAAAAACTTTAGTAGAATCAAAGGACTTGCCTGAGATGGTAAAGCCTTCTGAAAGGCTTGAAGATGTAGGAATGGATCTCTAGTATCATCAAAGTGAGGTAATGATGGTATCTATTAATGCTTAGGCAATGAAAATTTTATGAATGTATTTGAAAGAGGGTTAATATGTAAAACATTGACATCCATCCAAGACTTATAAGCCTTGTTTTCCATGGTAAGGAGATGTACTTGGTGTTATAATTTACCAACTACAGGCATTAAAGAGATAATCCCATAGGATGGTACATTATCATCTTGAAGTGGTTCATTTAATCATTGAATTTAATTTTTAATTTTAGCTATGATAATGTTACATTTACCAATTGGATCATAAAGATGGGGTGTGCTCACTTGAACCTTGGGAGTAATGGTAACTTGGACCTTATTAGAGGGATGTGGGCTACCATTCTCTTTAGGTGAAGAGTGATAACTGGGTTATACTATAGTGAGGGGTGGCTTGGGAGATTCATTGGTATCATAATGTTTTAATGAATCACATTCTAATTAAGTAATAGATGTGCTATTATCATGAACAAGAGCATTATTTAAAATATAATCATGCATAGAAGTAGAAACAACATTTAAAAGTGCATTACATTTGAAAGGAAGAGTGAGAGAAGAGTTAGAAACATGAGATGCATTTTATTCTTCACTATGTGCATAATAATCATCATTGTTACATACATTATCATAATTGAAATATTGTTCATAATCATTCTCATTTTCATATTCATTGGAATATCATTTAAAATTGGAATATCGTTCACATAGAAGAAAATTATCACCAATTAGAGGTTCACTTAGAAGTGCGTGACTAAGTTATTCATTTGGTGTATTGTGCATAGGAGAATGAAGTGAGAAGTATCTTTCCCATTTATCAAAATTATTTTTTTTGAAGAGGGAATAAAAGAGATAGGTTTGAGAGAAGATACATCTACTTGTACTTCACTATCACTACCATGCATATCATAATTATCATCATTGTTACATACATTATCATAATTGAAATATTGTTCATATCACTCTCATTTTCATATTCATTGGCATGTTCACTATCATACTCATTATCACTTCTATCATTGTTAGGGAGAGTTGTAAGAGAAGAATTTAATTCATTTTTAATGTGCAATAGATTATCATTTGAAATTGGAATATCATGTGCATCTATGATATCCATGGGTGGAATACATTCAATATTTTCATGAGAAGTAAGAGAAAGAGAATTATCATTTAGACCTTCTTTTGATTAAGTAGAGTTAAGAACATGAGATATATGAATTTAACTATGCATTAGCAATTTGATTCTATTGTGTTTATATTTCTATAATTTGAACATTGAAGTAGCAAGAGAGAGAGAGAGATTAGGCTCACATAGAAGCAAATTATCACCAATTAGAGGTTCACTTAGAAGTGCATGACTAAGTTATTCATTTGGTGTATTCTGCATAGGAGAATGAAGTGAGAAGTATCTTTCCCATTTATCAAAATTATTTTTTTAGAAGAGGGAATAAAAGAGATAGGTTTGAGAGAAGATACATCTACTTGTACTTCACTATCAATATCATGTATATCATCATAATCCTCATTGAAATAATAGTAATTATCTTCATTGTAAATGAAATCATTTTCCACATTTTTAGCTAATGTGTAATTTTGCAAATTTGTCCATTCATTGTCATAATTATGAGAAAATTTTAGAAATTGATCTATGGGATGAGAGGGAACAAGTGCCTTAGTGGCCATTTTATTTATTTCACCAAAGAGAATACTAAAAACTATTATTAAGGAAATAAAGGCAAAAATAACTATTAACATAGATATTTTGAAAATATTTTTGACACTCTAACAATTTTCAAAAATTCCAAAATATTTTTCTAAAAATTGTAAGGGAGGAAAACTTGGGGTTTGAGGACCTATTTTGGAAATCTAAGGTTTTGAGCCAGGATTTTAGAATTTTTGAAAAATATTTCAATAATTTAAATTCTAAAAATAGTTGTAAATAGGATAAATGCACAAAAAATTATAAAATAATCAAAAATTTGAAATTGAATTTTTGCACAAAATAACTACTAAAATTGAGATTTTGAAAATATTTTTGACACTCCAACAATTTTCAAAAAATCCAAAATATTTTTCTAAAAATTGTAAAAGGGAGGAAAACTTAGGGTTTGAGATCTAGTTTGGAAATCTAGGGTTTTGGGTTAGGGTTTTAAGAATTTTTGAAAATTATTGAAATAATATGAATTCTAAAAAAATATTTGAATAGGATTAATGAACAAAAATTTATACAAAAAATCATAAACTTTAAATTAAATTTTTACATAAAATATGAAGGAAAAACCCTAAGGGTACCTAAGGTTTTAGATTTGTTTGAAGTAAGTCAGGTTCACCAAACATTTTTATTATTTCTAGGAAACTAGTGTTTAGTTCCTAAACAATAAATGATATGGAATAAGTAGGAAAGTTTGATTTAATATGATAAAAGAATATTTTATTAGAATTAATTACATAGGAGAAGGAAATAACTTATCTAGAAAAATAGGCTGATATGATTATTGTAGAAGCTAAAAATTGGGGTACAAGGCTAGGAAGATGTTTGAAACCTGAATATAACTTTCATTTGGTGAAAGGATAAGAGCACTAAAAATAGAACATCCTAGTGTCTAGTGCAATGGTAGATTTCTCGTTATTGTTGTCCAAACTAGTCATAGAGGTCTTAGCTTTTTAGGTTTTGTTTGTTATCCCTGTATTGATCTACCTATGAAATTTTAGATCTTGATTATCAATGGAGCTCCTTGTAGAGTTGATTCAATCTTTAAACCTTGAGTCTATCTACACACATGAAGTAATAAATAAATTAAAATCAAAAGGGGTAAAATTGAGTTAGGGGAAGAATGATCTCACAATCTAGAACCCTTGTTATCTTGATCACTACCTACATTAACCCTCAAGCTAGGGTCTCAAATTAAATATAGTTCTCCCTTAGGGAACATGCATAATCAATGCACATAATAGATGCAATAAGGAAATTTCACCTAGGCCCTTCCTTGATCAAGCATGCAAGTCTATGTGTGATGCAAAATGTTGATCTATAATATTGACTAATTTTTAGTTATCTAATATGCCAAAGTAGTAAGTACTAGATATAAAATGCCTTATATAGTCCTTTATATAGGAGACTCATTATTTAAAATTTGGGAATTTTAATCACATTTGATTGAAATTAGAAACCTTAAGGATGAAGCTAATAAATTTTTTGGGATTCATTAAGTGAGGAAAACTAATTGTTAGAGATCAAAATGACTTTGGACAAGAGCGTTGGAAATGGGACACCCTAAGGTCCAACACTGTAGTCCAATATCAATGCTCCTATCATATAGGCTAGGGACCTAGGGGGATGGAATAAGCATGGAAAATTTAACCTAGTTGAGGTGGAATGATAATTTGAAAGGTTAAAGATGATTGAGAATAGGCAAAAATGTGATTCAATCATGAAACAAGACCAAGATGAGTAAAATTAAAGACATGGCTAAATGTGAACAAAGCTCATATTCTCTAGTCAAAGTCTCATATGAAAGGACTATGAAAATACATGATATGTGTGGTTTCTTGACCAATTTAGGGTGTATATTGTTATAGTGTATATTTAAAATTGAATTTATTTTAAATGATTGAAATTGAAAGACAGCAAGGTTTAGGAGTACACTTGTGTATCAATGTAACTACCTTGCCTTTTGGCAATTTGATTTGAAAATATGAAATATGTATCATTATGAAGCATTAGAGTTGATATTAGGATAAATACAAGTCTATAAAATGCATATATATAAATATTTAAGGACAAAACATTCCCCAAAATTTGGAGATAAATGTGAGTTGCCACCCAAAAATTGAGATTAGCTCAATCATGCAACCCAATCATACTTATAACCTGGTGATTGTGAGTGAACCAAGTCAACTCACACTATAAATATGGTTTGGTTGGATGATGTAATAATTCCAACCTATAAACTTGGTGAGATTGATTTATTTAATCACTTCAATCATACCAAAAATCAAACTAACTACTATAGTAGATTACCTCAATATAGTTCATAAAATTCCAACTTGGTGGGTGATGATAGTCCATAAAAGAATTTGAAATATGAAACTAATATAAGTGCCGATGTGGAGGACATATTTTCAAAACACACCCCCACTATAATATCGGTATGTTGAATATTGAATAAGTGTGGATAATATGTTTTTAAAGACTGCCCCCATTACAATCTAAATCTGTGAAGCTATGTGGAAGTAATGTTTCTATACACATGTAAAATGGTAAAGGAGTACTAATATTCCTAGTTAATACTAATATTCCCCCTTAAGGTGAGGGAAAATATCAACTAGTAGCTACCCTACCTCAAAATGATAAAATAACCATGTAAACTATGAATTTACCATGTAGCATATAGAGGGAACATGTCTAGGTATATATATCATGGAAGTGTGCAAAATGTGATCACATCAAGGCCTAAGATGCATGATATAGATCATTGAAATGTTTAGAGAGTAAAAATAAAATATCAATAAATAAATGAGTACACACACAAAAGCACTAAAATTCAAGTCAAAATACAATGGTATAAAGAGACCTCAAGTAAGGGGCATGTTCAAATACCACATAATCAAATGGAAATGACTTAGTCAAATGTCCATAAAATCAAAAATGACATATTCAAGTGTTCATACAACAAGTAATGACATATTAAAATGTCAAATATGCAAACAAGGTCATAAGGACTACAAACAATGGATCATATTTAAATTCTTAAATAAGAAACACAATAGCAAGGCAAGACACTCAAGGAAGTGAATAAATGAAAGCATAAGCAACTAGCATAATCATAACATACTAGTCCATGGATAATATCTATTAGAAAAAAGTTGTTAAGTAAATAGCAAATCAAGTACACTACAAAAGATATAATCATGGATAAAGTCATGTGTAAGTACATAAACTCAAACATGATAGTGTAAAGTGACCATATAATGATATAACCTGGGTGTATCATGATCAAAGAATTGAATAGCCCTAATGTCCATATGGCATGAGTAGAGGGAAGCCCCAACATCTGAAATTGCATAGATCATGTATTTATGTATGCATATATCACACTTAAAATATGCATGAAGTACATGTGTATATCTAACTAAGTGATATGTACCTAAGGTTTTAGATTGGAAACCTGGTTCTCATAAAAATATATTAGATTTATGTAAAAATAGGCCATGATTTGAACATTACTAGTAAAATGCATTCACATAAGGATAATATGGTTGTAAATCCACTTCATTGAATTCACCACAGGCAAATAATAAACAAAAAACCATCAAAATTTCAATGGAAATAAAAACCTTCCAATTCATAATAGCATGGGAATGTTGTAATAGAAAATAAATTTTCATATGAATATCATGTATTTGGGTAGACACTAAAATTTAATTATATAACTCCTCAATCTTGTACACTTAGAAAATACCTATCATGGATGTACCCTTTAGTTCCTAGACCTTCCCACAAATAAAAGGCTCGCATTTGCCATCTCTTGTGCCTATTGCATAGCTCTTAGTCTGATTGTATGTTATTCTAATGACTAGGCCTTTTGTACTAATTAAAATTATATAAACTTGCTTATTATCATCCTCTATAAGTTTTATACATGTACTTATTTTCTAGTTTATTAGACACTTGCATCCCAACTAAATGCCTATATTGACGCTAGTTTCCTATGCTAAACTAAGTGTCCAGTGCCCTAAAGTCATAAATTTTTTAAATGAAACATATCCTAAAGGTTGACCTAAGTGATTTAAGGTGAGATATTTCTAAAATGGATTGTTATATACACAAGATCAATCCTTATTCATTCCTCACCTAAAATAGACCTAGAAACTCACATGAAAACCTAAAAAAGGTATTCAATCAAGTATTCAAGTGAGAAAAGCTTCCCTATTATTTCCTATTTAAATATCAATCATAGGCATAAACCATATATAGGTCTAATGTACTGAAGGAGCATTACATGAGCCATATTTTCCAAGTTACAAGATAGGTCACTCTATCTACTTGAATATTACATGTTACATCCTTATGCACACAAAATCCAACACATAAGGAGAAATACATAAGTCTGAGGCCCTCTTCATATTATTGTCTATATAGGTATCACCCATTGATAGAGGGGTCCTTGGAGGAGCTTGACACCATGTGCCCATTAACCCTTTTTTTCCACATTCACTCTAAGGGTGAGGAAGCTAGGGTTTGATCATTTGAAAAAGAGTGATATCCTATTCATGATATTTGAACACAATAGAGAAAAGGTGGCAAAATACCAAAAGCTTCTAAGTGGACACACTCAAATCTAGTTAATATTCTATACTACACATATGCATCCAACTCAGATATAGTGTCAACATAATTATTCAGGTCTGACACAAGCATTTGGGGCCATAGAATGAAAATTTCTAGAATATTATGATTGATCCATAGTATACTTCTAACCTATGCCATATCAGATATGTACATGCATAGTAAACTAGTAAAGTACTCTTGTTTCTAATTCATTCAAAAATCACTCAGTAGTTTTACTTTCTATTTTTAGCATATCCCAACATTATAAATTCATGTTATTATTTATCTAAATTTGTATTCAATTGGCATGTTATAGATTGTTTATCACCCTTGTCCTTATTCATTGCTATATTTTTAAATCTATACTATATTGACCCATTTCAATATAGGGTTAAACATTTGGTGAACCTGACCTGTGTATCTTTGTATGCAAACTCTAGGGTATTCATAGTTTTTAGGTTTTTCATTGCTATTTTTTTAGTTTTTCCCTATCATTTGTATGTAACCTAAGCATATCCCTAGATTAGTTGGTGTTTCTATCAAACACATAGAGCTTCCTCCTTGTCCAAATAAGATGGCTCAAAATAATAAAGTAACACACCCTACACCTAATGAATATATTAATAAGGAAAGTGAACCTCATATTGAATAAGTTATCATAGAAATTGATTCTAAGCATGAAAATGATGAATCTGATGAAAATAATGAACATGAAAAAATAGACCAATATAAAGTACAAAATCTTGCAATGTGTTGACATTGTATCTAGCAAAACCTAGATAGTCTTGATGAGATTCTAAGAACCATATTAGAAACTAAAAAAATCAAAAAACATAGTTAAACAAGCATCTCCATCTATTGATCATGATATTAATGCTATGGTCCATCCCCATATGCCAATAACCCTCCCTTGGTCATTATTAGAGGTATAATCATTGCGAGGGGGGTGAATTAATGATGTAAGATATTTCAAAATTCAATTGTAATCCTTTAAAACTCTTAATCAATGATCATAAGAATTTATAAATCATAAAATATATTCATAACAATGAATCATAAAAATGATGCAAGATCAAACACACAACACATGAATTATGTGGGAAACCCTCATGGGGAATAAAACTCATTGTCAAGCCTGTAAACACATGGACTACTTGTCCTATAAGATGATCACAAACATAATACCTTTTAGTGAAGCACCCACTTCACAAGGAGAACCCACCCCTAATTATAAACAAGCACCCACTTATTCTATATACTGAGCACTCACACAACACCTTATGAAATCAACAATTCCAAAATTTTGATTGCATTTCAATATGATTGGAGAAATAATGTATAACACCTATCTTTCAACTCATCACACACACTCAAACTTTCTTATATAATCAATGCATCCAAAAACCCCTTTTGGATCACTCTAGACTTATTTTCTCATCCTTTATCTGCTCTATTCTTTAGTCCATCCACTGGGCACACTCCCTCTGATCTCTTTCCTTGTATCTATCTTTTACTCTCTCAACACATCCTCTTCTAAACTCTAAACCAATACCTTAGCTTTCACTCTTTATAGATTCTTCATGAATATAAAATTTTAAATAAAATATAATACTTGCCTTAACCCTTAAGACTTATATCATTCTAACACATATCTCAATACCATCCTCACAAGTTTTTCATAACATCCATGGGTCACACTTAAGCAGCTATGCCTCTCAATTAGGCCTTAGTACCTTTTAGCACTTCATCAAGAAAAAATAGAGCACAAGATCACTTTAAAATAGATAGTTCCATTCCATATGACCTCTATTACATCTTTAGGTGATTACTTAGACAAAAACACTCTTCTACTAAAGCATAAATTAATTAAACATTAGTTTGTACATACAACCATCATAAATGAAAATATAGTAAACTTTAAAGCTCAATAACTTAGACTATATATATAGTCAAAACTTATAACTAACATATCTATATGTTCCTTTAGGTCCTCTTCAACTTTGATTTTTACACCATTAATAAATTCATCCTACGTCAAAAGATATTAGCATAATACTATAGACTAGTTTTTCCCTTTGTTAATTCAAATTCCAATAGTCACTGTGTAATGCAAACATTATAGACACGTGTCTTCATCTCATGTCCTCTAGAAAATTTCTAAAATGTGATCTATCAATTTCCTTATGAGCCTTCTAAATTTAACTCTTTAATGCTCATTGTTGATCTTTAATCTGTGATTTCATGATTATTGTCCCCAAAAATGTCACTCATTTTTGGAACAACCTATGAACTATTTTGGTTCAATAGACCAAAATTCTCTCTTCCATTTTAAAAAATTGTTCTGAGCATTCAAGTTCTTCATTTTTCAAATCTTTTTTAGAAATCTACAGACTTTGCAGGCTTGAATCTATGGACTCTATAGGCTTGGAACTACAGACTCTGCAGGTTCATTTCTACAGACTTAGTTTCTACAGACTTTGCAGGAAGAAATCTATGGACTATGCAGGCAGGCTCAAATATACGGACTCTCAAGGCCTCAAAACTATGGACTCTACAGGCTGGTTTCTCACATCTACAGACTCCCCTAGATCTATGAACTCATTTCTAGAGACTCTACAGGTTGGTTTCTATGGACTCTGCAAGAAAGAAATAGGTTCAACACTTAGCCATTTTTTTAATCAAGAAGTTCAAAGGGGTCTTCTAAGAGCCCAAAGGAAAAGTTCCCTTGTGGAGGGCACTTGGGAGGCAAAGTTGTTAAGGACGTTTCCTTTAGAAAAAAAGTCTAAAGGAATTCATTTAGACTTTTTTTTTGAAGGAATTAACTTGATTGACAGAAACTAGAAAGCCATCTGAAGACCACTCAAAGGGCAGATACCCTTATGGGGGGCTCTCCTCGACCCAAAGCGGACCATTTTTTAAGACCCTGAAGGGCAAGTCCCCTCCAAGAAGGATCAAAAAACAAAGCCAAAAGAATTTTTGAGGAAATTTACGGGCCCATAGATGTCAAATTTGAGCATCGTGAACTAGCCGTTGGGATCCAAATGTCTGGTGACATCCACACAGCCATCAAATTCAAAACAACTGACTAGCCATTGGCTTTCAAATGATGACGGTCCCAAAGACATCAAAGTCACAACAATGAAATAGCCATTATTCCTTATAGGTTTAAGTGCAGACCCAAATGCATTCAAAGGCTTTAAGGCCAAGGCCAAAAGGAATAACTACTGAGAGAAGGAGCATAAAGAACTAGTAAAGCTAGGAATGTAGCCCTGAGAGCTTAAATTCCAAGAAGAGACAAAGCTAGAAAAGACAAAAGTAGAAAGAGGGAAAATCCTAAAATATTTATGTAGAAGTAATTTCAATAGGTGAAACATTCCACTAAGTAGATATTTTGGCTTGTAAACATTAAAGACACTGCTTGTTTATCTCACTTGGAATAAAGGCAAATTAGATAGCTACGCAGACGTCAGAGGGGACAGAATAGATGATCCAGACCCAAAAAGAGACATATTAGATGAATGGACATGCCATAGTTAAGGCAATGTGATATTCTAAGCATGGTAACTCCAGATAGAATTGAAGGTGAATTGAAGGCATTGATTGCAGCATGGGCCATCCCATGGGAAAGAGTGCCAAGCCTTTCTAGGTAGCTATACATTGTAATTTATCTCATTATGCAAAGGAGATCTTTTTTGATCACTTAAGCAAAACTTTTCCCTAATTGAAAGGCAAATACTGAGACTTTGAGCTTAGATTGTTGTTCATATTATTTTATCTAAATGAGAAAGCAAGTTACTTGAAAACTTTGTGCTATCATAGCTTGTGCCATTTTAGGATATTGTTCTTATGTCTGTCTTCTATATGCATTCTTGTTTATTTAATCTAACAAGCAGAATTAGTGGAAGTGATAAGGAAGATGTCCTGAAGTTAGTTACTTTCAGACTTTGTGTTGTTATAGTTGTCTTCAGTGTGTGTTTATTTTCTATTTGTGTTGAGGATTCTGGGATGACTTTGTGCCCCTATTATCCTTTGTATCTCACTCTTTAGGTAGCTAAAGTGGATACTTTGTGATACACTTCATTCTACCAATTATTGCACCCTGTTACTAGTCACTTATCATACTTGAAAGAACTCCTGCTGTCCCCTGCAAGAACACTTCTAAAAGAAGAGAAGTGCCTTAAGTGTTTTCACTAGGATCTTCTCCTTTGTTTGTAAACATCATCTATGAAAGAAGAGAGATGGATGGTGTATCCTACCCCTACGTGTTATTTTATACATATATTTATAGTATATAGCTCTTACATATTTTATAGGGAATCTCCCCTTGATGAGAGGAGATATTTGTCCCCTTTAGATGTGGTAAACCTACAACACTGGGCTGACCAATCTCCATTGCTATGGATGATAAGACCTATTTTGCTCAACTAGACAAATGACTGACAAAATATTCACCCAATAGTCTTTTTGGCGACTCCGTTAGGGATGAACATGCAGTTTGAAGCCTCAAGTTTTAGATTGACGCAATCCCTACCCTTATCCATTATAGACTCTGGTGACTCTGTTCCATGTCTTACCCATTATCATTATAGCCTTACCATCTTCCTCCATCTCCATTATATAATTTTCTCTGTAAACTAGATCCACTGAGGAAGAACAATAGTTTGGAGCCTCAAGCTTCAAGCTGAAGTAGGACCAGTTCTTTCTCATTTTTATCCTACAATCTAGAAACTCCACAATATACCAGGAACCATAGATCTCAAGGTGTTATTGAACCTATTTTTGAGTTGGTGCAATAGAGCAATTTTGATTTGTTTCCTCCACAACCTCACCTTCAACGAACTAGGAGTCTTCCTCCTACCTCTATCAGCTCACCAATACAAGGCATAGCTTCTTTTTTACCTGTTAGTAGAGCTTTGCCTATCCATACTCCACCCAAATTTGTGATCCCATTTCTACATAATCAAATCATGGCTCAAGGCCCTTGGGGTAACTCTTTTGGTCCACTAAATTTGACCCCACCTCTACATGAGCTTCCATGTAGTTCAAGGAAGAATTTCCCCAAATTTTTTGGTGATGGGAAAGTTCACCCTAATGAACATATTGCTTCCTTTAACATAGCCTACAGTGTGATAGGCATGGAATTTGAGGATGTGGCAGTCAGGATTTTCATGGAAACACTACAAGGTGCTACTACAAACTAGTTCTACCATCTGTAGGCTAGGTCAGTGACTAACTGGGACACACTCAAAGCCAAATTTGAAGCAAGGTTCAAGCCTGTAGAAGATGCACATGCCTTTCTAGCCCAACTCACATAGATGAAGGAGCCCCATGAACCTATTAGGGACTTCATTTCCAAGTTTGACAAGCTGAGGAATAAGATTCCCATGGTTGCCCAGTCGACACCTGAGAATCTCAAGTGTTTCTTCATCAACTCAAAGCTTCTTGAAGTGAGTTTTTTGTTGAGATGGGCTAGACACATAGACCTTGATGCTACTCAAGACTTGGCTACTGAGGTAGAAGATGACCTTATCTTGGCTAGAAAGATAAGGAGAGACCCAAATAGAGGTAAATCCTCTTCATCTTCTGAATATTCATCTATAGGCACCATTGACCAAATGGTGCAAAAGCTAGCAAATGAACTGCTAGCCTTGAAAAGACAAGTGGCCCAAGGTATGTCTACTCCTCCTTATCAGGATATGCCAAGGAGGACATTTTAGAACTAGCCATATCAAGGTAATGCTACCAGGAATCAAGGGAAGCCAAATCATCTTCCTCCCCTATAGAGGAACTTTGCCCTTAAAGTGCCTCCAACTCACTCAGTAGTTGGATATGTGGAAACAAAACATGATTTCTCTTTCTAATCTAAGTTTGAGCAAGAAAATGATGTTGATCTCTTCATGAAGGATCAAAAGAATCATCTGGTGACTCCCACATTGGTTTCCTAAATTACTAGGATGAACCCAAAAGTAAAGGTGAAGTAGTCAAGGGATCATATGCTGTGTTCATCCGGTCTAAGAACTAGTTAGCCTAGTAGGCTGACAAAGAGAAGACAAAGGAGCAACCTCAACCATCAATTAAAATTGCTAAGCATGGAACCACTCTGCCTTTCCAGCTAAAGGACCCAGTGATTACCAAAAAGGTAAGCACCTCAAATATTCCTATGCCTTCTACTTCAAATTCATAGGCCAGTCCTCCCCCTCCCAAAATCCAAAAGGATGAACTCCCATCCTCTCTTCTTAGTCCATTTTAGTCATTTGACATAGTCAACCATGTCAAGAAAACTAAAATCCAAATGATTGAATTTGAATTCCTACAAGCCAATCCTGAGCAGTTGGATAGGTTGGTGGAGTGTGTGAAGAATACAACCATCTCTACAGGATAAGAGATTAGAAAGGTAACTCATGATCCCCCAAGGAACATGTCCATACAAAAAAATCTTGTCATTACTTCTCCTACTACCCCTGGGAAAATAGAGCCTTTCTATGTTTCTCTGTTGATAAACGGTCACAAGTTGAGCAACTGCATCATTACTTCTGGTGCATCTGAAAACATCATGCTAGCCAAAGTGGTAGTATCCCTTGGTCTTACACTGACCAAAAAATTTGGAAGATGTTTCTCCATGGAGAATAAGCAAGTGCCACTACTGGGGTAGATCAAGGATGCCCAATTTGCATTTACAACATTCTCATAAAAGAGAATCAAGATGACAATCCTGGTGGCCGATGTCCCAGCCTCATATGGCATTCTACTGGGATGAAATTTTTGAAAGGATGTGGGTGGTGAGTTGAGCATGGACCTATCTAAAGTAAGGATCCTTGTCAAGGGTGTCATGAAGAGGCTGCTCCCTAAAAAGGAGGCAAAATATGTTGTCACTCAGACATCAGCACCTGAAGCTCAGATTCTATTTGAGTCTTCAAGCAGGGGTAATTAATTCTTATCCACTGAGGATGTTCATGTTTTAGCAGATGAAAGTCCTATAGGTGGTGATCTAAAGATCAATTCAAATGAGACTTCAGAAGAATTATTAGGGCACGGTATAGATGAAAAAGGATCTTCCATCTCTAATGAAGAAAAATATGATAGAAGATCAGTTTTTGATGATGTTTGGATCTGAGAATTTGATGGTAGCATTTCCTCTAATGGTGTTAGAGCTAAGATGGTGTTGATATTTCCTCAAGGAGATATTCTTCCTCCTTCATGAAAGTTATAGTTCATCAACACCAATAACACTATTGAGTATGAATCAATACCACCCAGATTGAAGGTTGCTTATGATGAAGATGTTAAACTCCATCATGCCAAAGGAGATGCTGAGTTGGTAGTTTGTTGGGTGTTTGATGCTGACAATCAAAAAATGTGCTAGACTAAACCAGCAAAACAACAAGCTATGGTAGTGGACCATACTACTACACTCCAAAGTCAGCAAAAGGAAATCTTTGCCAAGAGAGCAAAGACTTATGGTTTTTGGATTAGAGACCACGTCTTGCCATGGCATAAGAAGAGAGAACCAAAAGGAGTGCACAAGAAATGTGATTCCTGGTGGAGAGTTCTATTCACCCATCACTAATTCTAGGGATAAAATGGTTTCTTATTGGTTTATCAAGATGGAACACTATTTTCATTGTCTCATAATGGGCAATGTCTAAATCACTTCAATTCTTGAAGTATCAGATAAGTTCACCTATACATATGTATATTTATATAGTCTTTATTTCTACTTTGTGTCATTCATTTTCATTTTTTTTGGAGCCTTTATTTTTGGGTAGCATGACTCCATAGCCTAATGACATACCTCAAGGCACTGGAGATTTTGGTTTTTAATCCCCACAGCTATTCCAAGTTTTCAATTGAAGGAATTTCCCCAACTAGAGCTAGCTGTTGTCCCCAAAAATGTCACTCATTTTTGGGACAACCTATGAAATATTTTGGTTCAACAGACCAAAATCCTCTCTTCCCTTTTCAAAAATTAATATGAGCATTCAAGTTCTTCATTTTTCAAAAATCTATAGACTCTACAGGCTTGAATCTATGGACTTTTTAGGCTTAAAACTATGGACTCTATAGGTTCATTTCTATGGACTTAGTTTCTATGAAATTCACAAGAAGAAATCTATGGACTCTGTAGGTAGGCTCAAATATACGAACTCTACAAGCTGGTTTCTCACATCTACAGCCTCTACAGGTTGGTTTCTATGAACTCTGCAGGATAGAAACATGTTCAACACTTAGCCATTTTTTCAATCAGGAAGTTCAAAGGGGTCTTATAAGAGCCTAAAGGACAAGTTACCTTATGGAGGGCACTTGGGAGCAAAAGTGGACCATTGCAAAAATTTGAAAGGCAACCTTGGAGGTCAGACAGCCCTTGCAGAGGGCAGGCAGGGAGCAGGTGGACTGTTTCAAAGGCTGAGCAAGCAAAGGAATTCCTTTGGAAGGAAATCTTGTGGAAAAGTTGTTAAGGATGTTTCCTTTAGACAAAAAGTCTAAAGGAATTCCTTCAATCTTTTTTTAAAGGAATTAACCCCACTGAAAGAAGCCTGAAAGCCATTTGAAGACCACCTGAAGGGCAGATACCCTTACGGGGGACTCTCCCCGACCCAAAGTGGATCATTTCTCAAGACCCCAAAGGGCAAGTCCCCTCTAGGAAGGATAAAATAAAAAAGCCAAAGGAATTTTTGAGGAAAGTGATGGGCCTATAGACATCAAAGTTGAGCATCGCAAACTAGCCATTAGGATCTAGACATCTGGTGACGTCCCTACAACCATCAAATTTAGGACAACTAACTAGCCATTGGCTTTCAAATGATGATGATCTCGAATATGTCAAAACCATTAATAATGAAATAGCTATTGATCCTTGCAGGTTTAAGTGTAGACCTGAATGCATTCAAATGCTTTAAGGCCAAGGCCAAAAGGAAGAACCATTGAGAGAAGGAACATAAAGAGCCAGTAAAGCTAGGAACGTAGCCCTGAGAGCTTAAATTCTAAGAGACAAAGCTAAAAAAGAAAAAAGCAAAAAGAGGGAAAAGACCAAAATATCTATGCAAAAGTAATTTTAGTAGGTGGAACAGTCCACTAAGTAGATATTTTGGCTTGCAAACATTGAAGGCACCACCCATTTGTCTCACTTGGAGTAAAGGAAAATTGGACAGTTGCACAGATGTTAGAGGGGATAGACCAAATGATCTTGACCCAAGAAGAGACATATTAGATGAATGAACATGCCATAGTTAAGGTAATGCATTGTTCCAAGCATGGTCCCTCCAGACAGAATTGAAGGTGCCTTGAAGGCATTGATTGCAGCATGGGTTATCCCATGGGAAAGAGCACCAAGCCTTGCTTGGTAACTATACATTATAATTTCTCTCATTATGCAAAGGAGATATTTTTTTATCACTTAACCAAAACTCTACCCAAATTGAAAGGTGAATACTGAGACTTTGAGCTCATATTGTTGTTCATATTATTTTATCTGAATGAGAAAGCAAGTTACTTGTAGCCTTTGTGCTGTCATAGGTTATGCCATTTTTGGAGATTGTTCTTATGTCTATCTTCTATATGCATTCTTGTTTATTTAATCTAACAATTATAATTAGTGGAAGTGATAAAGAAGATGTCCTAAAGTCAGTTACTTTTAGACTTTGTGCTGTTATAGTTGTCTTCAGTGTGTGTTTATTTTCTATTTCTGTGTTGAGGATTTTGAGATGACTTTATGCCCCCATTATCCTTTGTATCTCATTCTTTGGGTAACTAAAGTGGAGACTTTGTGATACACTTCATTCTACCAGTTATTTCACCCTGTTACCAGTCACTTATCATACTTGAAAGAACTCTTGCTATCCCCTACAATAACACTTCTAAAAGAAGAGAAGTGCCTTCAATGTTTTCACTAGGATCTTCTCCTTTATTTGTAAACATCATCTCTAAAATAAGAGAGATGGATGGTGTATCCTACCCTTAAGTGTTATTTTCTACATATATTTATAGTATATAGCTCCTGCATATTTTATAGGGAACCTCCCCTTGATGAGAGGAGAGATTTGTCCCCTTTAGATGTGGTAAACCTGCAACACTGGGCTGACCAATCTCCTTTGCTATGGATGATAAGACCTATTTTGCTCAACCAGATAGCTGACTAAAAAAATATTCACCCAACAATGATTAAGACACTTGACACCCTCGCATGCCTTCTAAGCATTAACTATTTGACTTAAACCACACCATCGATCTCCATCTACATGAACACTCATGTGTCATTGATCTTCTATTAATTCAATGTGATTAATACACATGTCACTAGAACATGTGATATCAAAACCTTTAATATATTGAATTCACATGCATCATTATATCATAATTTAGATGATGAACACTCACCATTAGATCTATCTTGACTAGTTAAACCTATATTTCAATGCAATTAAACTTGATGGTCTCAGGCACATCACACTCTATAAGAGCAACTTTGAAGGTTTATAAATTGAGATATAAAATAATTCAAGAGTCCAAATCTTCAAGTTACCTTCTTGGCACTATAGATAACATATCCATGAAAACTCGTGACTATTGTTAAATTTTTGAGTACCTACACTAAATGCACAAACTTACTAGTCCATTCATATCTACATGATGTGTCCTGATGGTCTAACTTTTCTTAAGCTATAAGATGCATGTTTCTCTTTCTAAATGATCAAATGACACACCAGAACTTCACCAAGACATCTATGGATGCCTAACAACTTTTTTATCTGTATAAACCTATACATGTGCCATATCTCTCCAAGATATTAAACACAACTTCTTTGTCATTTATGCACTAGTACCACATGTTCTCTCTAACATCAATGACAACCTAAGACATAAATTACCATGCTCAATAATCTCCACCTTTATCATTGATGTAAAAACACCCTCAAAATGACTTCTTACTCATTTGAACTCCATTCTGATCTTTCTCCCCCTTTGACATTAATGATAAAGGGCCTCTTCCCCAATATGCCAACTTGATATTTGACCTAAAAAACTAAACACAGATATTATAAATCTCCTCCTAACATGAAGATCCATCTCATGTCATCTATTCTTTGACATACACTAATTTGAACTTAGGTTTCTTTGATCCTTGGACCTATCTACCTACAAAACTCACAAACTCTCTTTGCTCATGCAAGAAGATTCAATACCTTATCAAAACACATGACTTCCTTTGATCAATTCATCATATCAATATTCTTGAATTCACAACTATAGAAAAAATCTTTACACTTGTATCATGACTGAAACATCTTCACATATACTCCCCCTCAAATCATGCACATCTTCTTCAAGCCATGCAATCTAATTGAGTTAGTTCCCCCTTAGTCAAACACATCTTGCATATTATCAAATTGAAGATAACATACCTTTGTACTAATTGACATTTTGATTATTACCTACAGCACAAACACTTACACACATGAAATATGTCTCGTAAGGAGCATAGGTAGATACTAGTGAACCCCATAAATTTCTTGATATTATGTACATTTATTGTACTCATCCTGCTTGATTGCCATGTTTTTGAACACTTTTCCATATAGTTCTTTACTTTCATAAACCTTAGAGCATTATGTTTTTAAACTCTTTTGAATAGTTAGAATTATGTATTGAAATTAAATATATGATGGTTGTTTATTGCTTTTGGATGCTTTTTCTATAAATGTGTTTTGAAGATGTTTTTGATAAATAGGTATATAGCATGGATCATCCTTTAGCAAAAGGGATCTCATTACACAGACCATCCTACAACCATTGCATGACCAAAGCCACATATGAATATATTTTGATTCTCTTTCAACTGACTCACAAAAATGACTCTAACCTCCATATAGCTCAATAAAGAAATGGTTAAAAAATGAAATAGCCTTATTTATCCTACATCAAAATCACAAGATTCATAGGAAAGACATATTTAGTGAAAGGAACCAATTTTGGCTATCTCAATTCAAATTTATCTTAGAATAGAATTAATATATTTTTTTGCATAAAATAATCTCCTATGTGGTATATAAATATGTATTAGTAGAGTTGAGAGATAGATTAAAAATAGTATATATTGAATAGATGTTGTTAGAAGTATATTATGTTAAGCAATTATGATTGTAACTTCATGCAATAATTTATTGCTGCACTTTTGATAAATATGAGTGAGAAATTCTAATTTAAATTTAGTGTTGTAAAAAGAAGGGTTGAAGTTAGAGTTGGAAGGAGGAAGGGTCCCCTTTGGAAGGCTACAGTAACAATCCAACACATCTAGTTAGATAAGCATGTTATTTGATTTCCTTAAGCATTATGTGTTTCATTTCTGAATTGTGTGATTTGCATTCTTATTTATGATTTATTTTAGGAAGCTTTCCAGCATAAAAATTTATTTTACTATAATTTTTTTATGTTTCATTTTAAGCATTTCATTTACTACACTTCAACATGTTAGACACAATTAGCAGAATGTCAAATTAGAGATTGAGTGTGTTTCCTACTATTTATTACTCTTTTTTTTCTTGATTTTATAAAAAAGAGAGAAAAAAAAAAGATGAGGGGTTTGGACCTAGTAAACATTATGCTCGTTGATGATGAGATAAAGTGAGAGATCATTTTTGGTGAGAAAGCACTACCTACAATAAGACTACACTAAACTAACTTATTTGTTAGATGAGTATGAAGGGTGGACTACCTAGAAATGCTAAATCTAAGAAGTGAAAACTCCCTTGGATGGATTTAAATCCACTCCCCTAATGATAAAAAGCCTTGATAATATAAATAAATTATGTTTGCATTTAGATTGATAAGAAAGAAAATGCTTATGTAAGAAAATAAATAACTTGTTTAATAAAAGATGTAGCATAGTGGGTCAATATTGTGCACAATTGTATCACAGTTAGGTTTAGAGGGTCTAGATAATAGAAATAAATTATGTTTTCATTTAGATTGATAAGAAATAAAATTCTTATGCAATAAAATAAACAACTTACTTGTTCAATAAAATATGTAGCACAGTGGGTCAATATCGTGCACAATTATATCATGGTTAGGTTCAGAGGGTTTGGGTAAGGTCTACAGATAGGTTAGAAATATAAATAGGGGTATGATTAGGTAAAAAGGGGAGACAATAAAAATATATTATTTTCCTTGATAGTGACCAATGGTGGTTAAGGTGACCGGCGATGATTGGGTATGATTGGCAATGGTTAGGTAATTGGTGATGGTTATGGTGACTGATGATGGTTACAATAACTAGTGATTGTTACATGTGGGAGGTCTATGGGGAATTAAAATAGAGTTGAGGATGAAGTGGCTAATGGGTATAAGGTAGAGTTTGGACTATTGGGGTGAGAGGTGATGTGACCAGGTGGTTAGGTTGAGTTAGAAAGAAATAGTGGTAAAAGAGAATGTTAAAAACAAGAGAAATAATACTTGAATGATGTAAAGTAGAAACCAATGACTAGTTGAATGAAATTGGGTAGCATAATAATACTCCAACCTTCAAAAGACATGTAGATAGAGTTTTAGGATGCTAAATTCTTGAAGAAAGAAAATAAGAGAGCTTGGATGCAAATTTTTAGATCCACAACTCCTCCAAAAACCTTGTATTTATAACACAAACTTTCTAAGTGAGGAAAGGGAAAGTTGCTAAGTTGAGTGAGGATAAAGATGCCAATTAGAAGAGAGGTAAATATATGAGGTGTGCATAATAAAGTTTTTATTTTATCCATGCATGCCTATCTTACAGCTATATAATTTTTTATTTTTTAGGAGTCAAGAACTAACCGTCGACGATTAGGCTAACCATCGATGGTTAGGTCAATCATCAATGATTGACCCTTAAGTTAAAATGGGTCTAAGTTAATATGTTAAAAATATTTATTAAGGGGTGCTTAGGTGTGTTATAAAATGTAAAGGGGGAGTTAACTAGGTGAATAGCTTACTAAGGTCGAGAATAGGTCCACAATGAAGTGACATCAAAAACTAATCAAGGGGGGTTTTTGAGTGTCTGTAGAGTGTGCACATATAGTGACATCATCATATCAAGTTTACATCCCTTGGTTCACATTTAAATGAGCTATAAGTTATAGATCCATGGTTACTCTCCTTATTCATTTTGATCAAGAGAAGTAT
Source organism: Torreya grandis (assembly GCA_037957365.1). Classification (NCBI taxonomy): domain Eukaryota; kingdom Viridiplantae; phylum Streptophyta; class Pinopsida; order Cupressales; family Taxaceae; genus Torreya; species Torreya grandis. The sequence goes on from JARHVA010000954.1 coordinate 3,221,605, forward strand.
ATCTGATTATGAATCAGTTTCTAGTCATTTTTGGTATCATTGATGGGGAAGGGTGTCACACACTTTTAATCTTTAATCTTGATATCAATTATTTTTTAATATTTATTATTTTTACAAAGATTTTTGTTTTTATATATTAAATATTTCCTACTTTCATAGTTTAAATTTCCCTTTTTTCAAGTAGGATAGTGGAAATTTCAAAAACCCCATATCACTAACCCTGTGCAGGCAGGGTGGGCAAAAAGTTTTAAAAAAAAGTGGTTGACATATGAAAAGTGAAGGGGACTATATAGGAAGATTTTTTCCTAAATCATCAAATATTGTTTCAAGATCAGAAATCCATCTTATAGTAACTAAGAAACATAAAATAATTCTTGAAGATCACTCATAGTTATCAATAGAAGAGGTTGAGAAAGAAGTTTGGTTAGACTAGTAGCACAAGATGGAGGTTTTGAAGAGGTTGATACCCTTGGAAGAGACCCACAAGCACTACCTCTAAGAATTTATGCCTTATCACCTCATACTCAAGAATCAAAATTTCACTTCCATCCATTGCCCAAATTTCTTGCTAAGGAGGCATTCAAAGATATTCTTTCCCCTAGCAGAAACATCAGGCCAATAAAATCTTCCAATTTAGAGAGACTCGTTGTCGAGACACTAGTAGAATCTTTGGAAACCTCCACACCATCCCCATAGTATATAAATCCATACATTCCTAAGTAAAAAGATAAAGTCTCCATCTTCCACACCTCAAAAAATAAAAGAATTTATAGGAATTTTGAGCATTGGGTAACAGCAACCTCCCATCTACCAACACAAAGAGTATTCATGGGGGATCACCTAGAATAAAATACTACCAATGAGTTTGATACTTTTGAATTTACTATCCTTACTCTTGATGTAAATGCACCCATAAATAATATCCCTCACTCTACCCTCACTACTTTTAGAGGAAAAGCATTTGAGGATCCAGATGCATTCCTTTTTGAGTTTTACATCTTATGCCATAGCTATGATTATAACTAAGACTCCCAAAAAATCAAACTATTTCAACCAATACTCAAAGATGCAACACTTAGATGGTTCATGGGACTTAGAGAGGATGCCATTTCTACTTAGGAATAAATGAAGGAGAAGTTTCTAATGAAATATCAAGACTATTATAGGGGTAGAAACTATAGGAGAGATGATATATTTTGAGAGACACAAGTAGATGATGAGTCACTAGAAGAGTATATGGAAATATTTTTGCTCAGCTTGTAAAAATCTAAGCAAACTATAATGGACAAGGAATTGGTCAAGCTGACATTCCTAAAAAGGATTAGAGATGATTATCTAGAGGCACTAGATCTAATGTCTGGTGGTGATTTTTCTACACTACCATTTGATGAATTAACAGTTATGTGTATGAACTACTCCATATCAACCATGAACAAAAGTAGGGGCAACCCTTCCTATAGCTTCTATTGTAGGCCTATCTAAAGGTGAAGTTATAAACTTACTCTAAGACATGAATCAAGACATCATCAGTCATTTTGCTACTTAGCTTGATACATTACATACATGGAGAAAGCAAGAAGAAACTAAGAAATCCTTAGCTGCATATTACCCTAAATGTAGAAAGAAGAAGGCAGATTACACATGCCCTTTCATGAAAGCTTTGGTAGCTACTATCACTTAGGACAATCTTGAGATAATATATTTGCATGCCATAGGAGAATATGAGAACCAGGTATTTTTCATGGCTCAATAGAAACCATAGGTACAAAGAACAGGTATACCATCAAACTCTATGTTTGCAAATTCTCAATTCTCAAATAATCCTCAATATGGTTCTTAGATGAATATAACCAATCCAAATTAGTCCGAAATAAATTGGCAGCTACCCCAAAATCAATTATGGATGTAACAGAAAGGATAACAACCTCAATAGGGACAATTCCAAAACTAGCAATGGTTTTATCCCTCTAATCTATGGCAATAATAATGAAGAAGAAATCAAGGCTTTCCCTAGAAAATGTAACAACCAAAAAAATAGGATAATACCAAACACTCAGTATCTTGTTGGAACCACTCAATCACCTACCCAACCCATCCCCAATCCTACCAATAAGTTGGTTTAACTGACATAATCCACTAAAATAATGCAATATCCAACATACACCATATATATTAATAAAGTTCAACTTCACTTAGGTCAAGTTATACCATAAGACACCTCACCTATAATTATATATCACTTTGAACCAGCTCCATTTTATGTTAATCTATAGCCACCTGTAGCCAATCTTAATCCAAGTCTATCATAAAATCAAAAAGAAACTAAAAATCCTCTTTTTTTGGAGAGATTGAACATATCACATACTGAATCAGAGCCTAAATTTTATATCTTGAGATAACTTAAGAATGTGTTTGTCAAAATCCCACTCTTTGAAGCAATAAAGGATGTTTCTATCTATAATAAATTTGTTTGAGAGCTATGTTTGAAAAAATTGGGAAGAAAGAAGAAGGATCCTAAAACAGTCTAGGTCATTAGCTAATTAACAAATATTATGTTAGGAAATATAGTTCCCCCAAAATATTTTGATCTAGAAAGTCTTGTAGTTAATGTTAACATCTATTACAAATATATTATGTAACATTATTAATCTTGTAATATTATTAATCATGATTTGTATTAACATAACTCATATTAATAATATAGTTTATTACTGTTGTAAATTTATTGAATAAACAAACTCACGTAGCTTATTTTAGGAGATTAGGTATTCGGGTGAGATATTGGTGGAGATTGAATCTCCCCAATTATAGGAATTATCATTCTTATATAATTTTAATCTTCTTGTATGGTTAGTGATATAAAAATTATTATTATGTGGAAATTTGTCTCTATGCACTACATATTATATTCTGCTCCTATGCATGTATTAATTATTGTGTTTAGCTCCTCCAATTTCTAACAGTGGTATCAAAGTAGGCATTATTCAAAATGAGAGTCCACTGAGTCATGGGGGATTGAGAGGGTGGTTTTGAGTGCATATTACCTCACATGTATGTACTTATAAGAGGATGTCATTCTTTTTGGTAATAATTGAGTATTTTTTTTATAAAAGGATGATTAATGGTGGATGATTCTAATAGATCTATGATAAGTATTTATGCATGGTCTACTTATTTTTGGTTCTTTTTTAGTCCACTAACATTGCCATGTACGTGTCTTTTATTCTGTGTATTTGATTTCATTCGAAGCTATCTCAACCTCAAGTTTCAAATTTATCTATAGTAAATTCCATCACCTCATTCAAATTTGACCTACACATTGACTTCATTACTTACTGGTAATACTGATGTCCCTGATCTTTTGCAATCAAGCTTAGATTTCATGGCATCTACCTTGAACATTGGTGATCAAACTTACAGTTTGAATGATGTCTTCAAATTTTTAACTAAGCTCTATCCACCCATGATTTAGTATCTACCACCTAGTCTGTGTTTATGCATTCTTTGCACCCTTGGAATCTCTTCTACCATACTCACCTACTATCCATTGTCTAATAAGATATTCAACCACAACGTGGCATGATTTGACCCATATATGCATTCTAATCATGTTGGAATATTCAACATTTACACTTTGAGTGACTACACAAGTCTTTCATCATTTCTATCATCCAAGTCATTTATGTTGTCCATGTCATTTTGATTTCCATGAAGGAGCCTTGCTATGCAAACTGAGACTTAGCAAAATTATACATGCTATAGTTTTAATTTAGTTTAATATTTGTATCTTTTGGTTTAAGTATATGTTATCAACTTTTTATAGTGTTGAGGTTAATGTATTTCGATTAGTCATGTTAAGTCAAAATTTTGTAGGCTTAGAGGTTTTGTGTCATTTTAGACTTGGGTTTAATTTTTTTCTAATTTGTCAAATAATTTTTGATATTAGCTTTATGATATACTAAAAATTGATAGTGTTATTGTAGTTAATGTCTATTGAAGGAGTATTGTTTAATATTAGAGTCATTATTTTATGAGTCTTGGATAAAATATTCTCATCTTTGTCAATAATAAATTCTTGTTATTGATTCTTATCATTTAGGTGAATTAGGTTAATGTCAAAAAAAGAGTCAAAAGTCAAAATTATATTTAAAAAATTGCCTTATGGATGCATTTTTGCTTATACATGATGTCTGAATTGTGGGGGGGGGTTTTCCTCAAAAAATTCATGAGTTTCATCGAGACATTGCCTAATTAATCATTATAGTTATTGGAGGCTGGAGGCTATATGGAGGAATGAGGTCTTTCAATGACCTCTTATTAGGCACCATCAGCAAGGTTACTTCATTACATTGGTGACTAGTGTGTGGTGTGTTTACTTTCAACATGTGTGGTTAAATAAGAACATATATTACATTCATGTTCATAGTTTGGAACATATTTTCTTATATTATTCCCTTTGTAAAAAGTGAGTGAGGAAACATGTATGCTGCTATGAAGTGGTTGCTTGTTCTAGTAGAAAACCACATACTAAGGATTTGGTGGTTCTTCTTGAAAACCACATACTGAGAGGTTGATGGTTCCACTAGGAAACCATTTTTTTGAGCTGGTGGTTGTCCTTGAAAACCATTTAGAACATGAGCAGGTACCAGATAGAACTCATTCATCTAAAACTTATGGGAGTGTATGTTATAAAATATTGTTCACATTAAAGGAGTGGTAGTTTTTAAGATTAATAATATTAATAATAGGGGAGTGAATGTTATGAGTATATTGTGTAACATTATTAATCATGAGTTTTATTAACATAAATAATATTAATAATATAGTTTATTATTGTTATGAGTTTGTTGAATAAATAAACTCACGTAGCTTATTTTAGGAGATTGGGTATTCAGGTGAGACATTGGTGGAGATTTTATCTCCCCAATTATAGAAATTATATTTCCTATATATTTTTAATCTTCTTGTATGGTTGGTGATATATAAAATTATTATTATTGTGTGTAAATTTGTCTTTATGTACTAGATGTGTCATTGGCTGATCATCTCCATAAAGAAGTAAGGTAGTCAGAAGATTTTTGTAGTTAGCTACCATTTTATAATTTTATTGACCACATTCCATTATAACCACACTCACCCTTGTCTCCAAATAGTAGAGGTGTTTCAAAAAAGTAGGGGAATGAAAAATACACATTAAATGTCACATTTTACCCTGTAAGAAATCAACTTCTTACTTGTAGCCACTGTGAATGATTGTGCTGCTTGATCTCACATAGCAAAGAAGACTCCCACTACCACTGGTAGTATTCTTTGAATTTAGTCTATTTAGTTATGAATGGAAAATGAAACATAGCTTTATGTTCCTATTCCATAATGTGAACAATTCCCCACCACAAAAACTAATATTAATACTTTCTAATAGTATCCATGGCCAACCCATATCCAATACTTTAATTAACTTGGGTGCAGCCATTAACATGATGACTATGAAGATCATGTAACAACTAAAGCTTACCACTCTCCGTCCAACATACACCATTCTCTAGACGGCTGATAGATCAAATATTAAGCCTGAGGGGATTGTTAAGGACCTTGTTATCACTATGGATTCTTGGTAATATCTAGTATAGTTTATTATCCTATATCCAACGAGCAATTTGGGGGGTTATCCTCTCATCCTTAGTCACCCATGGTTGGCCACTACCGATGCTTTTATTGGATATAGGTTAGGAAAAATTCTATTTTTTAGTAAAAATGGCACTAAGAAATTGGTGTTGTATCCACCACCTTAGCTTTCCCTAAATGATGGACCAATTCCATGGATTGATGACTTTAAAAAAGTTGTCTCCTTATAGACTCTCTACATAATTGACTGGAGTCTAACTCTACGGACCTAAGAAGAAGACATCATCCTTACTAGTATCCTGAAAAACACCTATCGATAGGATCATGTAGCCACCAACCTATTGGAATATACACCATGCCCTCTTTAGAATACCTTTCTTGATAATGATTTTGCTAAAACTACAAGAGATTTTTAGATATTTCATCAATTACTTCCCCATCAATGAATCTATGCTCCTTTAATCATCAACGCAGAGACCATGCTTTCTTTAACAAAGTAAGTAGACATCCTCCCAAATAAACCCCTCAACATTAACACTTCTTTAACACCCCAACAAGAAAGTCAATTAATTACAATGTTGAGAAGGCACATAATAACATTTGCCTAGGATTACCATGACATGAGAGGAATACCTCTATATTTATACAAGCATCACATTTATATTAAATAAGAATGAAAACATATTTGCCAAGCCCAATGATGAATGAATCCTATAGTCAAAGACATTGTCAAAATTGGATTGTAAAAACTCTTGGATGTAGGATTTATTTATCCTATTTTGGACAGCTAGTGGGTCTCTCCCCTGGTCATTATCCCTAAGAAAGGGGGAAAATAGTATATTTATGTTGATTACAAAGAGTTGAATGCTACTACCATGAAAGATAACTTTACCCTTCCATTTATTGATCAAGTTTTTGATACATTAGCAGAGAAGAAGTACTTTTATTTCTTAGATGACTATAATGGTTATAATCAAATATAAATTGCACCACAAAACCTCTTTTACTTATCTTTGGGGAACTTATGACTATGTCATCTTGTTATTTGGTCTTTGCAATACCCCATCTACTTTTCAAAGGGCTATGTTGAGTATATTTTTTGATCTCTTCCATGACTGAATTGAAATCTACATGTACGATTTCACCCTCTATGGCAGACATTCAAAGAAATGATAAACAACCTAGAGAAAGTCTTTCAACACTACTAGGACCATCAATTATCACTAAGTAATGAAAAATGTTACATGATTATGACTGAAGGGATTGTGTTGAGACATCACATATCCCCTAATGGAATTCAAGTTGACCTAGCAAAGATAAGTATCATCAAGGATCTACCCACACCAAAGAAGCATAAAGATGTTAGAAGTTTTTTAGAACATGCTAGTTATTATAGATGATCCATCAAATATTTTAGTAAAATTACCACCCCATTATTTGGATTGCTTACTAAAGATGTTGAATTTACATGGATTGATGATCATCAAACTACCTTTCAGTAACTTAAAGACCTGCTCATAACAACTCCTATTCTAAGAGGCCCTGACTACAAGAAGACTTTTTACATCCATATATATGAATCTTACACCACTTTAGGAGTTGTCCTTAGCTAAAAGATGAATTTCTAAGCTATGCAATCTATTTTATCAACAAGAATCTTCAATGAGCTAAACTTAACTACACTGTAATAGAGAAAGAATTTTTGACCGTCATTTATGCTATCAACAATTTTGACACTAAATTATATATTACCTAGTATTTATCCTCATTAATCATGCATCAATAAGGTATTTAATGGAAAAAATTGTTATAACATGTAGGATAATTTGCTGGTTGCTTTTGCTATAGGAGTTTGATATCACCATTATGGACAGACTAGGTAAGGATAATGTAGTAGTAGATTTTCTATCTCGATTACAAAATGATGAGCATAGTCCTATTGTTGATGATTCTTATCATGATGAACATTTAGTTTCCATAACAATTCAATCTCCTTGGTTTACAAATATTGTTATCTTGCTGTAGGATCATTACCACAACATTTCTCACCTAGGGATAAACAACACCTAATCCAAAAGAGTAGACATTATTCCTAGATTATAGGATATCTCTTTATCACTAGACTAGACTCAGTTATTAGAAGATGAAGCCTCTAACATTCTCAAATCCTACCATGATGAGCCATGTGGGGGTCTTTTTGTTGCCAAACAAACTACCATAAAAGTACTCACTATTGTATAGTATTGGCCTTATTTGCATAAGGATGCCATGATGTACACCTATATATGTGATCAATGTCAATGTATGGGAAAGCCTACTTACTCTAATGAAATGCCATTATATCCACAACTGGTTTTAAAACCCTTTGATAAATGAGGACTAGATTCTGTAGGTCCCATTGATCCTAAATCTAATAACAAGGAATACATACTGGTGTGTATTGATTATGTCACCAAATGGGTAGAGGTCAAAGCCTTAACCCCTGAGATGAAAAGGTATTTGAGTTCCTCTATGAATAAATCTTCACCCACTATAGAGTACCAAGAGAAATAGTCATAGACCAAGGCCCATAGTTCACATCAGACCTCACAACTACCTTGGTAAAAGAATATGAAATTAGACACAAGAAATGTACACCTACCATCCTTAGTCAAATGGTTAGGTAGAAGTGGCGAATCGAGAATTGGAAAATATCCTCACTAAGAATGTCAATTTGCATAGAAATGATTGGTCAACTCATCTTGTAGAAGCATTTTGGGCTTATAAAATCACTTAAAAAACCATAGATAGTTTCACTACATATGAGCTAGTTTATGGTAAAAATCATATTCTTCCCATTGAGTTTGAACATAAGATATTAAGGATAACACTTGATTTGGGCTTGGATCTTTTTCAATCTCAACAAGATAGGATCATGCAATTGAATGCACTTGATGAATTAAGAAAGGAATCACTTCATCATATTGAAATAGTGTAAAAATAATGTGTAAGATGGTATGATAGGAATATCAAGACTAAGAATTTCCAACCAAGATATTGGGCACTCCTTTTTTACTCTAAATACAAGGATCATAAAATAAAGTTTTAGTCTAGATGGCTTGGGCCTTATGAGATCAAACAAGTTTTTGATAGTAGAGTTTTAAAGTTCACAACCATTGACTCTATTCAGTTTCGACTACTTACTAATGGCCATAGGCTCAAGCTATACAATAAACTATTCTCTAAGGAAACTCTCACTTGCCAACTTTTTGAATAACAACATCCATCTCTTCTTCATGAATCAAATCAACATGTTCCTACAGTCGAAGGGTATTTCTGTCAACCCTTCTCTAACATTTTCCAAGAGTAATAAAGCTTCCTACATCTAAGAATAAGTCATTCCCAATAGCTTGGTTTAGGGTGAATAAAATCCTAACCTCTAGATTCTTGTGATTTTAGTTGAGTTTGGACCATAATTTTTTTTTTAAATTAGAAAAGTCAGAAATGAAAATCTTCAGGTGTTTCTGACAGATGTTGTCTCAAAAAACTAGGTCACTGGCTGATCGACATTCATTAAAATTGAAAATAAATGAAAAATTAAAAATATAAAAGGCACTAGTGTAATAAAAATGTTTTATTTTCCCTTGTTTTTTGGTAGATTCATTCCCTTGGAGTAGAAATATATTTTCTTTCTTGCTACAAAATGGAAAACTTGTTGTTGCAAGATAAAAAATTGTTGTTGTAGGATGCATATCTTGATATAGGATGTATTCCTACATTCCATCCTACATCAAACATTTTTTTCCACTCAAAATTTATCATATGCCATGATCTCCACTTCACATCATCATTTACACATTTATGAAAGGTACTTATATAAGTGATATGATAATTATTCTATATTTATTTCCTTTCATACATTTTAATTATTTATAAAAGATGATGAGACATAATGCTATTAATGTGATGTCATAAATTATCCTTATCATGCCTGCTTACCATCTTCTTAGTTGATGTGACCATTGACACAATTGCTACTACCACCCCTTACTCTTACCATGAGTGTTTTGTGCACATCATCTTCATCCCTTGAGGACAAGTGATAGATTAAGTTGGGGGGAGGTTTTTATTTAATTCAAAAGTATTATTTTACCTCTCAATGAAAAAATCACATATCATTCTACCATTTCCTACAACCCTTACTATAAACACTTAGACCTACAACTCGCATAATATGGGAGGTGAATTATTGAAACATGAACCATTGGATATCACCCCCTTGACCAATAGCTCAGAAATCTTGGCTTTGTTTTGACATATAAGATGGGCATAGTATTTTGAGAAAATACAAGCCCTAGATGAAAGAATTTTCTGATACATTGCATAATAGCTTGGCCATGATAAAAGAGATGAAAGTAAAGCTGATGGAAATAGCCATCAATAGAGTAATGGGATTAGCTAGAATAGGGGAGGAACGGCAAGACAAATATGATGTTGAGGCTGAGAGATGAAGGTTTAGAAGATTAAATTAATGCCTAAAAACCTCAAAGTAGAGTACTAAAATGTTGTCTCTACTAGAAAGACGGGCCAAGGTTATTGATTTTATCTCTATATATTTCATTTATGAAGGAATGTATTCTATGTTGCATGGCCTATGCTTCAAGTTCTTGAATCATTTGTGATATGGAGTGGAGATAAAAACTCCCAACTTTTTGCTTCATATGATCACCAAGATGTAGAAGGTTTTTCAAAAAGCTAATTCTAAATCTCTCTCCCACCATTGTCTCATCTAGTTACTTGTTCAAGACTATTTGCAAATAACTAGACCCAACATCAGTTGGGAGGAATTTCTCTAGATACTAAGAAATGAAGAGAGTGATAGAGAAGGAAATGTATTAGAAGAATAATTAGAGGTTTAAAAACAAGGATCAAAAGAAGAATCCCTCCCTATAGAACCATAAGAACCTATAGCATAAAACATTCCTATAACCACACAAGAACCTACAGAAGAAGGTATTCATGTAGCAACATAAGAACCTACAACAAGGTCTGAGGGAAAGAAAAAGAGTAAACTCATTATATGACTTGATTCTATTGAGTCTGAGAAGGAATTCCCATCTTCTTCTAAGAAGACCAAAATAACCCCCACTCCTCATAGATCTCATAGATTAAAGAGAAAAATTAAAACTAAACCTTCTTCCATTATTCAAATAAATGAAGAATCTAGGGAATAATAGACTACTAGTAGAAATGAATCTATTAAGATTGAAATAGATAGAGAAGAATGTTCTCCAGTATTCTATCAGAAGAAGCAGATAAATTGAATAGAATATTAAAGAAATAAATGAATAAGTAGAGTAAGTTGAACATAATCTTGAGTAAATGCATGAGGAAGAAGAATAAGTTGATCATAGTTTTGAAAAATTATATGAGGAACTAGTATAATAAGAGATTTATGAGTAACCCATGTAAGAAAAAATTGAACAATTGGAGCAACCTGCTATAGTGTAAGTAGAATTTTCCAATCTTGAGTAAGCCTTAAAAAAATTAAGAAACTAAGGAATTAGTTGTAAAATCAATCTGTTGAAGGTCTAGATACACTTGCTACAACAGCTTGTCAGCTACAGCCCTTAGTCAAATATTATCCTGCAACTAGCATTCCACAACCTTCTATAGAGGTCAATCAGCAAGAAAAACATAAAGCTACCCCTAAGGTCAAGTATCACTATTATTTTGTAATACATTTTAAACTATTTAATTAGATGGATAATCAACTTGAATCTCTAAAGGAACTAAGGAAAGAAAATAAGAAATTGAAAGAATAAATAAGAAAACAAGTTAAAGGAAGAGAGCATCACCAAACTAAAAAAGAAAGTTGAGGATATGGCTGGTATAACCAAAGAACTCTTTGATTGCAGACCTCCTATAAAATTTTATTCAATTTATCTTGAATAAAAAAGGCACAAGTTCATATTTATGATAATTTATTGTGATATGCCCCATGAAGTTATTGATCCACTTTCCTTCTTTTCAATATATAGAGTAAGTTCATAGGAAAAATAAGCACAATTATGTGAGTTCTACCTACAAAATTATGTTGTTCCATATGATAAAGAATGAAATCCAAATCTATATATTGGAGATGTCTAATTATAATAATTTTCATCATATTTGTTAAATGAATATAAAAGAGGAAGAGAAATAGTAGAATATAGGACAAAGGAAAATGAAAACTAGATACTTATCAGGGGTGAATCAATGGCACCTGATGTTGTATTAGTTGAACGGGATAATATCATGTTAAATAAATAAGTTAGAACTTGGTTTGGATAAAAATGTGATGAGGTTCAAGATTTTTATTTATAATTGAGAACTTTTATTGGTCCTTCAACAAAAGAGTCTTGTATTGAACGTTGGAATGAGTTCGCTACTACATAGAAAAAGATAAAGCCCTATTCCCCTTTTAACTTAAATGCAACTTTTAATAGGACTAAAAAATACATTATTATTATAGGTGACACATGATCTCAATTAATTAACCCAAATTTATAGCCACCCTTATTTTGGTATCCTATTCTAGACTGGCAAGACAAAATCCTGGCGGATGAAGCTCAAGAAGCCAAAAGTTGGAAAATATTTGAGCAGAGGTTGGGTTTTATAGCTCACCTTAACAAGGGAACTATAGAACCCATGGATTTTATAGTCTTTTGTGCACTAATAATGAACAAGTATGGTGATTTAGGTTGAGCAAGATCTTAAGTTGGAGGATGTGATGAGCCCCATAAATGTTTTGTTATTATATCCATCTATTGTACTCATCTTGATTGATTGTCATGCTTTTAAACACTTTTCCATATAGTTCCCTAATTTCATAAACCTTATAGCATTATGTTTCCAAATCTTTTCAATAGTTATAATTATGTATTGAAATTAAATATATGATCGTTGTCTATTACTTTTGGATGATGTTCTTATAAATGTGTTTTGAAGATGTTTTAGAGAAATAGGTATATAACACGGAGCATCCTATAGTAAAAGGGATCTCATTACAAAGACCATCCTATAGACATTGCATGACTAAAGTCATGGATGAGTATATTTTGATTCCCTTTCAACTGACTCATATAAATGACTCTAACCTCTATATAGCTCAATAAGGAAGTGGTTAAAGAACAAAATAGCCTTGTTTATCCTACAACAAAGTCACAAGATTCACAAGAAGGATGTCTTTAGTGAAAGGAACCAATTTTAGTTATCCCAATTTGAATGTATCTTAGAATAGAATGTATATATTGTTTTACATAAAATAATACCTCTATGGTATATAAATATGTAGAAGTAGAGTTGAGAGATATATAGATAATAGTATATGTTGAATAGAGGTTATCAGAAGTATATTGTGTTAAGAAATTATGATTATAACTTCATGCAACAATTCATTATATAAATTTTGATTAATATGAGTGAGCAATTCTGAGTTCAATTTAGTGTTGTAAAAGGAAGGGTTGAAGCTAGAGTTGGAAGGAGGAAGGGCCCCCTTTGGAAGTCTACAATAACAATTCAATCCATCTAGTTAGTTAGTTAGTTAAGCATGTTATTTGATTTCCTTAAGCATTGTGTGTTTCATTTATGAATTGTGTGATTTGCATTCTTATTTAATATTTATTTTAGGAAACTTTCCATGCATAAGCATTTATTTTACTATACTTTATTTATGTTTCATTTCAAGCATTTAATTTATTGCACTTCAACATCTTAGACATAATTAGCAGAATGTCAAATTAGAGATTGAGTGTACACATATAGTGACATCATCCTACCAAGTTTACATCCCTAGGTTGAAATTTAAATGAGATAGAAGGTACATAAATACATGGTTACTCTCCTTGTTTATTTTAATCAAGAGAAGTATATCCAATTGTGAATCAATTGCTAGTCTAAGACACCCACTTGTCATAGACAGACTAAAGATCCCAAAAATTAGGAGACTCCCATATCTCCATGCTCTTGCTTGACTTGTAGTCCTTCCTCATCTTCAGATTGACTTTTAATGAGTTCTCAACCTTATTCTTTTCTTTTATCTCAAGATCCTGCTTGATTTCCTTGTCCATTTGGGCAGATAAGGCTTATTCCTTGATATTTGAATTTGTTCCCTATTCTGTCATGATAAATAATCCACTTTGATCCTATTTTTAATTTACCTCCTTAGTCCTCCATTCACTATGGATCCTTATCTTCATGACAAGATTGATAATTTTTAAAGTAGAATACTAATCATTCATGCATAACCTTACTTTGTGACCTCTCTCATGACATTTGAAACAAATGAGGTTTCTTAGATTGTACATACCTTGTGATTGATTTATATGATGATTATTTGAAGTTTAATGAATCATTCATATACATAATCATTTATCCTCTTATTGAAGATATTATAAAACTTTTCAATATGACCAAACCCTTGACACTTGTAGTAAATGATGTCATTCTTTCATTATGAACCTGTTGAGTACTTGAGTGATGATGTTCTTCATTATTGTCATTGCCTTTCTCATAAATCCATGAAATTTCATTCTTTGAGGATATTTTACAATATTTTGACCTATAACTAAACTAATTTCAAAAGTAACAATGACCATTGAAATTTGCATATCTCATAGATTTTGGTTGTCTAGTCTTTTTTGTCTTCATTATGCCAATACCTTTATTCCTTAACTGATGATTGATTTTCAAAATCTAAGTATCCTTTTTTACATCAGCCTTTATCTTGTCTTGAGTTACATGATTTTTTTCTTCTTTATATCCAAGACCAATTTTATCACTTGCATGCTTTTGACTACTCAGAATATTGTCAAGATCATTTAAGCTCCTTTAAAACTTCACTAATGACTTCACTTTATAAGATGTCTTGTCTAACTCAAATTTTAATGAATCAATTTTAATCACATACCTTAAGCACTCATCTTCTTTATCTTTTAGTCTTGTAGGCATAGTTTCTATTTGACTATGGAGATGCTTGATAGTATTTTCATGTTCCTTGGTGTCATCATTCATTCTTGATTAAAACACACTGAATTGCTCTTCATAGTCCTTGATTTATAACATCATATTTTTGTTCCTTTTCTTCTCAATCTTCAAGATCATTCATCAATTCATCCTTATTATCTAAATTATCAGCTATATCTTTATTTATCATGAGATCATCTCTTTTAGAGTTGTTTGCTTCTGACTTCTAAAATGTTTCAATCTTGCTCATAGCTTAATTTAGTTTCATTTGCAAAGACTCCATCGTTGATACATGATACACAATTCATCCTTATTCTTTACTTATTTATTAAGAGTACAAACCTAAGTTTCATGTTGTTTCATGATCTCATCATGCTCCTTGACTTCATTACTCAACCTTCCTTCAAAAATTCCAATTTGCTCCTCATAGGATTTGATCAAGAAATATCATTTTCTATTCTTTCTTTGTAGTATCTTCATTTCTTCTATATTATCTATATATTTATCTTCAAGAGTGACTTTTTAATCTTCTTCCTTTGAGCTATCTCTGCCAAAGAAGTATTTACTTAAATAACATTCACCTTAATCATCACTAATATTCATGAACAATGGCTTCACATCCTCATTATGAAAAGAAGCATCACTATTAGATGTGTTTACTTCTTCTTCTATAGATGAGTTACTATCTTCTTCATGGTAAAGGATCTTACTACCTTTTTATGATTCCTTCTTCCCATTTTTGTTATTGAAGAACTTTTTGTACTTACTAGGACCCTCATATTTATTGTGTTCATCCTCATGAGATTATTTATATGCTTCTTTGTGTTCAAACTTGTCTGTACTTGGACATATAGCTACAAAATGACCAACTTTACCACACAAAAAACATTTAAAAGGAAGTTTTTATTCATACTTATATGATCCTACATTCAATTTTCTTAAAATAATGGCTTCAAATTGATCTTCATTAAGATCAAAATCTTCAATACTTAACTTGTTCTTCTTGGTTTTTGTCTCCTTAATCACCTTGAAGGTTACTTCTTTCTTAGGAGGTCTATCCTCATCAAATCTCATCTTATAGTTAGAAAGGATGCCATGTAGTTCATCCATATTCATCTAAGTGAGATCATGACTTTATTCTATAGTAAAAACCTTTAAATCAAAATTGAGTGTAAGAGTCCTCAATACCTTCTGTACTCCTATAGACACTAAAATTTCATACATCATAGTTTTGAATGTTGAAATTCCCCTGGACCACTTTAGGACCCCCTTGGGACTAATTTAACCTTTAAAATTTAAACCAAGCCTAATTGTAGTCAATTTGATTGACTAACTAGACCTACCCCTTTAGCCACTCTTTTGTCTTGGCCCTTAACCATTGATGATTAGGATGACCACTGATGGTCACCCTGATCACCAATGGTTAAGGTGTACCTCCTCAACCAACAACATGCAAACCATCTACCTTACTTTTATAAAAATAGATCATCTAAATCTCTATGCAAGCTATTGCATGTGTGAGTTAAAATTAGAATACCTAGTTGATGTCTTGTTTCACATCTCCTTCCTTACCTATAAGAAGAGAGGAGTAGAGAGGTGAAATCCATCTATAATTGTTATCAAGAGCTTGTACATCCATAGTTTATTTTTTATAGGTCAATCATCATTAGCAATCTAGCTATCATGTCAAAGAGCCTACTTATTGTCATTTCTTCATGAATATCCTAGCACTGTTACTCTATCAAAATCATGTCAGACTCCACCAGTGAGTTAACCACCTCAAGCACACACTTGATTAGCCTTTTATAAGATCAGTATTTATTTTCTAGTATTCACTTACTTTATTTTCCTTTTGCATTTAACATAACATCAACCCATCTCTAGGAATCATCAATCTAACCATTTACCAACCCAAACCTACACATAGTAATCATCAATACTTGTCCCAACTATTGATAGTCTATAAAACCACTGATGGTCACCTTGACCGTCGATAGTCACCTCAACCACTGATGGCCACTGTGGTAGGGAATTCTAGAAAGATATTTCCACCTATCTATCCCAAACCAAATTTAATCCTCTATGTCCCCATATATTTATAGACCCTTGCTTGATTTTCTAAAGTAGACCCAAACCATTTAGCATTAGTCTTGATTTACTTATTACTACATTAGTTATTTATAGTATATTTATTTAAAAAGCATTTCTTGTGTTCAATTTCAATGCCTTATGATTATTGATGCAAGTACTTTATATTCTATTGATAAACTTAATTATTTAAAATGTGTGAATTAATAGTCTTCAAGGAATCTCTTGCTTTTGGGATCTAGTTAGTGCTAGTCAATCCACTCAACTATCTATTTAACCAACCATTTGCTTTAATTTTGTCTTATTTTTAGGTCATCCTCCCAATCCAAAGAGGAGTTCTCCACAATCATCTAATACAACACATGCACAATCAAATAGGTTTTTCAACCATACCCATATTTAGTTTCTTCTTCTTCTCCTTTTTGAAATATAAGCTGAAAATCATTGAAACATTCAAGCATGCCCAATGGGACCCTTGTGTCTTTGTTTGGGTTTCCTTTTATTTGTGTCTTTTCTCTAGTATGTTCTCATAAATGAAATCAAAAATTTATTTTAAGCTTAAAATTAAGTGCATACATTGATTACTTGCAAGTTTAGCTCACATAGTTTAACTTAAAGTAAAGTAATCCTATCATAGTATCACTTTTTGTTGCACACACTAAACCAAACCACCTTCATCAATTAAACATAAAACAAACTTGAGACAAGGCCCAAATAGGATTTCATCACCTAGCAGTCACCTTACCCTTTCTCAAAAATCTTACTTGGATGTCATTAACAAGGGAAAAACTAACTCATTTCTCTGGTTGAGTATAAATTATGGAAATTAGTGTATATTGGCTAAGCACCTGATACCCTTATCTCTACAGTGTGTGAAGTGAGGGGGTAAGCCCTAATATCAAGCCATGTACTGATTCCAAATACGTATTGCTTTTAAGATCCTAAACATAACATGAAACCAACCATAGACTTCCTTTCTAGTACCCACTCTACAAGCCAATTTTAGTCACATAATTTCTTAATGTATAAGCCGAAAGAGAGACTAAAAATAACCTTAAGGCTTAACATATTTTTTAGAGTGTGATTTGCTTTCTTTGACCATTTCTTGTCTTCTCTTTGTTTGAGTGGTAATATTGTTTATGCACTCTCTTCCCCTTATCTCTTATGGTTCTAACTCATCAAGAGTGAAATCACCTAGTAGAATAGAAACCATCACCAAACTAATCAACCTCTTCTACTAACTCATCCATGGATTATGTCTTTGAACCAGTAGACTCTCCTCACCCTTTAGGAAGTCCTACTTTCCCTAAAAAATTTCCCTAATGAGATATAAACTTTTCCACCTTATTAGATAAAAATCTTGTGGCCCTTCAACATTACCTTAACACCATGCCTCACTATACCCATACTTTGGTTCCAACTATGGATCCACCTTATGGCATGCCTTCCCACTTTGTGGGAAGCAATTCTATTACCATGGTCACTACCCAACCATTTGCTACCCAAGTTTCCTCATCCACCAATAACCCCTTTGACACTATTATGGAAAACCAATCTACCCAACCTACAAACACCCATATACCTTCCACATCCACCAATAACTCCTCTAACTTAGGAAAAACCAAACCACTAGCCACTTATACTCCCGTTACCATGGGAGTACATACCACCAGCTTTACCAATCTTCCTTTGGCTACCCACTGACCACTACCCCACTTCAAAATCTTATGGTACCTATACCTGATATGTTACCATGGATCAGTATAAGGGTCACCACCCTTCCTTTGATCACCAACTTGATCACTACTCCTACCCAATAGGTTCCCATTACGCTAAACCTATCTTACATCCCTAACCCACAAGGGCATATACCTCTACCTACTACCCAACCACCCACATCTACATACCCTTACATATCTTCCACCCAATTACCTATGTCCACATACTAGTATGTGGTAGCTTCTAAACCTCTGACTAACTATCAATATGTCACCCAAACAACACAATAGTATGCACCTTACAACCTTTCAAGTACACAACCCAAAATAGATTTAATGAAGATTCTCATGGATAAGATGACTACCTTAGAGTCATCCATCTTTGGAGCTCATAATATTATATCATATGATCAGATCTATAATGAGCCCATCCACCCATATGTGCCTATCAGACCATATCTTCCTCAATGGGAATTTCTCAAGTTCTCCAAGTTTTAGAACAAGGAGGATCCCCAGTAGAAACTTAGGGCATATAAGCACTAATGTTATTTGATTGCTTATGATAATTCCCTCCTTTTCTACACTTTTCTTGTGTCTTTTTTAGGACCAGAATTGGATTGGTATAGTTCCATAACCAAACACTCTTTGTTCTCCTTCACCTAGTTGGCCCAAACCTTATTGGATCACTTTTTGATAAATATATCTAAGAAAGTTTCCATCACTAACCTCTACTTTATATGGTAGTTTGATGATGAATCTATTGTAGATTTTATAGATCATTGGAGGAGCCTAATTAATCAAATCTCCTCTTTTCCCTAAGCTAAATTGATAAAACTTTTTGCCTAGGCATGTTCCAAGCACATCTCTTTTACACTATGTGTTTAGAGCTTCATTAATTTTGATGAAGCTTTTACCATCGTGTATAAGATATAAAATAGATCCATCGATGAAGGAAAGTTGAAACTAAAAAACAATAAATCTACCTATAAAACCAATGAGGCTTCCTCTTCTAAACCAAATAACTAAACCAACACTAGGATCAAAATTAAGGGAACTATGAACATGGTTATCCTTAAATCTACCTTTCCACCATCTATCAACCAACCAAGTTCCTCTAGCTCCTTAAAGAAAAACACAAGAAACCAAAACTAAAACAACCAAAAGCAATTCACCCTATTTAGGAAATCATATGCTTCTATCTTGGAGAAGTTACTGAAGGCTAAGATCATACAACTTCCTCCTATCAAACTACCTTAGCAATTTAATTCTTCTCATCATGTGCCTAACTGGTACAATCAGAATGATCTATGTGCTTTCCATGGAGTAATTGAACATAAAGTTAGTAGGTGTAATACCTTCAAAAGCATTGTCCAATCTCTTATTGGCAAGGGGAAGCTTGTGTTGGATAACCCCAACACACCTCAAAACCAAGCCCTTGACATTTTTAGGAAACCTATTCCAAATCATGCTCTTACCAAAAATGAGATCCACACAATTGAGTATTCTCATGATGCCCAGACTGTCAACATGATCCTTAACACACTCATTATTGAGGAACCTACCATGCCATCTACATGTCCTTCACCCCCTCCACTTATTGAGGTAGTGGAGTTACCTTCTCTTCTTTTAGAGACCAAAATTAATAAACCATCCCTTTCTCCTCCTCCACTTATTAAGGTATTAGACTCACCAATTCCTCCTTAAATTGACACACCTAAACAAAAAACCATCACCACCTTAACTTCCCTCACTACCATCCAAAAATTTACTTCCCTTTTGGAAGTTATTCCCAGTGAGGAAGTTTCCACACCTACAACTCCCAAAGAGGAGTCACCCATCCAAACCTTTCATCCTTTGATTAAGGAAAAGGATGAGATTACCATTCCTCCTTCTCAACCTATGGGCCTACCCTTTGAGGCCACCACCTAAAAAACTAAGCCCATATATAAATCATTCTTTAGACTAGTGCAGAG
Organism: Torreya grandis; assembly: GCA_037957365.1. NCBI lineage: Eukaryota > Viridiplantae > Streptophyta > Pinopsida > Cupressales > Taxaceae > Torreya > Torreya grandis. Next base: position 3,241,994 of record JARHVA010000954.1, read on the forward strand.
ATTGGAATTCATCTCTAATCCTAACATGGATCACGTTACCTTTTGGGAACAATTGGGGCTCCCTCACATCACCAAAAAATAACCTCCAACCACACCTTTAGCAGACCAACCCACCACTTCCATTATCCACACTATTACCTTATCAAAAAAACCAATAAAAGCCTCTACCAACCCAATAATTTCTCAACCATCTAATGAACCTATGCCCCAAAAAACCAAATCACCTTCTCCAATCAAACCAACCAAAAACCTTGGCACCTTCCCTACACATATCCTTAATCACCCATCTATGAAAGTAGACCTAATCTCACCAAACCCACCAACTAAGCACAAAATCAAATCAACCAAGGAGGTAAAACCACCAAAAGGTCACAAAACCAAAAGTATACCTCCCTCAACCTTGCCTTCTATCTTGGGACATCATCCCTTTACTTTGACTAGAAAAACAATTGTCTCAATCAAAATAATACCACAACTTCTGGTTACACCTTCACAGCTACTTTATGACACGCCTATCTTCACCACAATAGTGATAACCAAGTTACCTACCTTGAAACCTCCTACCTCTACTTTAATAACCTCTACCTTATCAAATATAAAACCAATGACCAAATGCAACACCTTACCCAAACCTTATATCACCAAACCCACTCCAAAAATAACTGTTAAGCATGGAATATACTGAGAGGGTGGGTGAATCAATATATTATATATCTTATAAAACTTTTCCTTAATCAAAAATTCAAGATATGTAATAAAACTCAAATAATAAACATCACACAAGAAAGAGAGAGACACTAGATATAACGTGGAAACCCAAAGTGGGAAAAACCATGGAGAACAATCTCAAGTATATGAATGAGCACAAACCCAAACAATATCCGCAAGCCAAACTTGCAAGAGCACCATACCCCTTTGCTGAGCACCACCCTAGCTACTATTCATGAGCACCAACCCACAGGAGCACCATACCCCTTTGCTAAGCACCAACCCAGCTATTATTCATGAGTACCAACCCACATGAGCACCAATCACTTTGTGTATACCACACACCTATCTCTTAATGTTGCTATATCAACAAATGATAGTTTAATACAACATCTCTTTCCTCTCTCTCACCTTTGCTCTTCTAAGTTAGATATAACAAAATAAATCATATTCAAATCTCATAATTGCTCTTCTAAGCTAGATAATACAATATCAAATCAATTTCTTTCAATCATATATACAAATGGCTTCTCAAGCCTTTATTTATAGCTTTCCAAATGGCCTTTGGCCTTCCCCCTTTGTGACCCTTCAATCCTCATGGAAAATGGTGCCAATCTTGGATGACCCTTCATATTCAAGCCTTTGAAAAGTCATGTGGTGACCCTTCATGATCAAAAACGTCCTTCCATATTTTGTCCTCATCTTAGTGACTTTTCATATTCCTTAAGGTGTCCCTTCATGAGAAATTGCCCCCTTAATCTTTTGTCTTTACTTGGTGACTCTTGGTATTCCCCAAGATGACTCTTAATGAGAAAATGTGTCCCATCCTTCTTTTGTCTTTATCTCATGGGTCTTTGACTTCTCCATGGGCCCTTCTTTTGTCTCATATGCAACCAAAAATATATTTGTTAATATTAAATAAATATTAACTCACATTAGCCAAGATAAACAATATTAAATGCAATGGGGCCTTTATCATCAATAATGCTAGACCTTTGACATCAATGACAATATTTCCAACAATTTCCCCCTTTGTCATTGATGGTAACCTCAATCTTGAAACTGCCACATCCTGTCACCAACACATACTGTCATTTGAAAAAAAAACATACAGTAACTCCCCCTTACTGTAGCAACCTGTACCTGTTCCCTATACCTATTTTTACACATATGCCTTTACCTGCTATTCTCCCCCTTTGACATCAATGGAAAAGGGCCTACCTGGAGTTAACACTTATCTCCCCCTCAATTGATGTTAAACCTCAATGGCAGGAAGTAAAGGAAATTACTCCCAAATTCTCTTGCATATACTCAAATGTGTCTTTTGGTAGTGCCTTTGTGAAAATATCTATAATTTGCTCTGTAGTACTAATATATTCCAACTTAATGTATTGATCTACAACTTGCTCTCTCAAGAAGTGATATCTAATGGGAATATGTTTTGTTCTTGAATGCATTATTGGTTTTTTCAAAATATTTATAACACTTGTGTTCTCACAAAAAATGGAAATAGGTTCATCATAATTTACCTTGATATCTTCCAAAGTTTACTTCATCCAAAGCACTTGAGTACAACACAATACTACTGTAATATATTCTACTTCAGCTGTAGAAAGTGATATTGAGTTCTGCTTCTTGCTTAGCCATGATACTAAGCTATCACCAAGAAAGAAAGCTCCTCCACTTGTAATCTTTCTGTCATCTAAGCATCCTACCCAATCTAAATCTGTATAAGCAACTAAAGTGAAATATTTACCTATGGGACACCATAATCCATAATCCAATGTCCCTTTGATATATCTAAATATTCTTTTCACCAACTGAACATGACTATCTCTTGGAGATGACTGATATCTTGCAACCATACCTACTACATGCATGATGTTTGGTCTCGATGCTATCAAATGTAAAAGACTACCAATCATAGATCTATACAAAGATTGATCTATAACAGGTGAATCTTCATCCTTGCTCACCTTATTTCCTATACACATAGGTGTGCCAACTAGTACACAATCCTCAAAACCAAATTTCTTCAACATTTCCTTGGCATATTTACTTTGAGATATAAAAATTCATTTATTTGATTGAAATATTTGTAATCCTAAGAAAAATGAAAATTCTCCAAGCATAGACATCTCAAATTCTTTTTGCATTCTATCAGAAAATTCTTTCGTCATCTTTTCAATATTTCCTTAAAAAATGATATCATCAACATAAACCACAAGAATTAATTGAAGCTCACCTTCTATTTTGATGTAAAGATTACTATCAACAAATCCTCTCTTGAATCCTTGATCTTACAAGTACTTATCAAGTCTTGCATACCAAGCTCTGGGAGCTTGTTTTAATCCATATAATACTTTCTTCAATCTGCATACATGATTACTAATATTCAAGAGAATAAACCCCTGAGGCTGCTCAATGTAGACCTCTTCTTCAAGATTCCCATTTAGGAAGGTAGATTTGACATCCATCTAAAATAATTTTAAATATTGCATATGTAAGAAATATTCTAATAGCCTCTAACCTTGCTACTGGTGCAAAAGTTTCTTCAAAATCTATTCCCTTAATCTAAGCATATTCTTTACATACTAATATTGCTTTATTTTTGGTTACTTCTCCATTTTTATTCAACTTATTTCTATAAACCCATTTTGTTCCTATCACATTATGATCTTTTGGTCTAGGCACTAATTCCCAAGTATCATTCTTTTCTATTTGATCTGATTCTTCATCCATAGCCTTAACTCAATGCTCATCATGTCTGGCTTCTAAAAATTTTCTAGGCTAAATTTTAGATAACAAAGAGAAATTAACTTGTTTAGATTCACTTACCATCATTATTCTATTGTGAATTCCTTCTTTTATATCCCCGATGATGTCACTTTCATTATGATTTTTTTGAACATATTTGGATGGAGTCTTGGTGCCCTTTTCCTCATCATCATCTGATTCTTCAAAGCCTTCCTCTTCAATGATTTTAGGAATGTCTATTGGATCACTGATCTTTTGTGTTCCATCTTCTTCTATCCTGACACTTGCACTTTCAAAAAAATTCTTGGTTCTTTTATTATAACATTTATAAGCTTTACTTTTGCAAGAATAACCAAGAAATATACCTTCATCTACTCTGGATTCAAACTTACCATGTTTTTCATCGATTCTCTTTATGAAGCATTTGCTACCAAAAACTTTGAAATAATCAACTGTTGCTAGTTTGTCTTTCCATAGCTCATAAGGAGTCTTGTCACTATTGACTCTTAATAAATCTCTATTCTTAATATCCACTATTGTACCAACTACCTCTCTCCAATATTTATTTTCTATCTTGGATTCATTTAGCATTGTCCTCACCATCTCTTGAATTGTTTTATTTTTCCATTCAACTACTCCATTTTGTTGTGGAGTTTTGGCTACTAAATACTGTCTCTTTATTCCATGATCTTCACAAAACTCAAGAAATTGATCTGACATGAATTCTCCTCCTTGATCTGATCTTAGACACTTAATCTTTAGAATATTTTCATCTCATCTAATGCTTTGAACTGTCTAAAAGCTTTTGATTTTTTATATAAAAACATTATCCAAGTCATACATGAAAAATCATCAATAAGCAACATGAAATATTTATCACCTTGACTACTTTGAGTCCTCATAGGTCCACATAGATTAGTGTGAACAAGCTCTAGCATCTGAGTGGTCTAGTACTCTTTTGTTTTAAACTACCTTCTAGCCTGCTTCCCATGCTGACAAGGTCCACATAGCATGTTATATGGCTTTATGATCGTTGGAAGATTCCTGACTACTTGCTTTTTACAAATTTTGACAAGATTATCAAAATTTATGTGCCCCATTCTCCTGTGCCATAGCCAACTTTCTTCAATCTGACTCAAACAAAATTTTTGACCTTTAATGTTTGATACCATATATAAGTTATTACCTATTCTCTAAGCATCTACCATCAATACATCTAAATCTTTTCTTCTAATTTCACAACCTTCTGCATAAAACTTTAGTGTGTGGCCTTGATCACACATTTGACTTACACTCAAAATATTATGCTTAAGACCTTCTACATATAAAACATTTTCAATTTTAGTTCTACCATTATCTAAATTTAGTGTACCTTTTCTAGAAATTTTGGTAGTAGTATTGTTCCCAAATTTCACTATGCCACCATTGATCTTCTTCAAGGTTATGAACTTGATCTTATCTCATGTCATGTGCCTTGAACATCCGCTATCAATAAACCATGGATTTTCTTCATTTCTTGCATGCAAAGTTGTTTGGACTAATATAAAACCTTCAAATTATTTCTTCTACCATGTCTGAACCTCTTTCTTGATGAATGGAGCCCTTAACTATGGTCCTTCTTGACTGACTAAAACATGCTTCTACAATACCGAGCTATGTGTTTGAAGTTTTTAAACTTATAACAAATTATGGTCTCTTCATCAAAGCTTGATAGAGGAGCAAAAGAGTTATAGCTTCTGCTTGACTCTACATGACCTTCCTTTTCCTTATTTTTGAGATTGTTAGCTCTTTTTCTACATTCTAATTTCTTATGACCATATCCATTACAATAAAAATTGTAACCATAAAAATAAGACATGTTTGTGAATCTCTGACCTGATTGCCTTTTATAGCTTTGTTCCTTCCAGCCTTCTTTGTCCTTTGTATTATTCACTCCTTCCCTTCTTGTTTATTTATTTGTAAGAGCTTCAACATAGCTCTTTTTCTTTTCAAAAATGATATCTATCTTATCTGATATTGCCTTTTGGCTTTCTAATATCTTATTCAACATATTAGTGTTATTCTCAAATTTTGAATCATTGACTATTTTATTATTGACTGCTTTCTCAATCTCTTCTTTTAAAGAGGCAATTTAAGTAACATACCTTTCATATTATTTTCTTGATATTTCTAACTGTGCCATTAGATCTTATTAATTTTTCTTGGATTCTTCAAAGTGCGCTTGTAGATCTTCAATTATCTCCTTTGACTCCTTTTCATTTTTCTTGATTTGATGCTTTAATCCTCAATTTTTCTTTTCAACAATTTTCAACTCTTCTAAGGCACACATGAGTTATCCTTCCATATTCACTTTGGCTTCATCCTCTTCTTCTTCTTGATCAACTATTTTTTTGCTTGTAGAGGCACCTTTATGTATGGCCATCTAGTGCTTTCCTGATCTACCTTCAAGCTATAAAACTTTTTCAAAAAGGAATCTACTCTGATACCAATTGTTAAGCATAGAATATACTAAGAGGGGGGTGAATCAGTATATTATATATCTTATAAAACTTTTCCTTAATCAAACATTCAAGATATGCAATAAAAATCAAATAATAAACATCACACAAGAAAAAGAGAGACACCAGATATAACATGGAAACCCATTGTGGGAAAAACCATGGAGAACAATCTCAAGTATATGAATGAGCACAAACCCAAACAATATTCACAAGCCAAACTTGCAGGAGCACCATACCCCTTTGTCGAGCACCACCCCAGCAACTATTCATGAGCACCAATCCATAGGAACACCATACCCCTTTGCCAAGCACAAACCCAGCTATTATTTGTGAGCACCAACCCACATGAGCACCAATCACTTTGTGTATACCACACACCTATCTCTCAATGTTGCTATATCAACAAATGATAGTTCAATACAACATCTCTATCCTATCTCTCACCTTTTCTCTTCTAAGCTAGATATAACAAATACAAATCATATTCAACTCTCACAATTGCTCTTCTAAGCTAGATAATACAATATCAAATCAATTTCTTTCAATCATATATATAAATGGATTCTCAAGCCTTTATTTATATCTTTTCAAATGACCTTTGGCCTTCCCCCTTTGTGACCCTTCAATCCTCATGGAAAATGGCACCAATCTTGGATGACCCTTCATATTCAAGCCTTTGAAAAGTCATGTGGTGACCCTTCATGATCAAAAACATCCTTCCATCTTTTGTCCTCATCTTGGTGACTTTTCATATTTCTTAAGGTGTCCCTTCATGAGAAATTTCACCCTTACTCTTTTGTCTTCACTTGGTGACTCTTGGTATTCCTTGAGATGACTCTTGATGGGAAAATGCATCTCATCCTTCTTTTGTCTTTATCCCGTGGCTCTTTGACTTCTCCATGGGCCCTTTTTTTTCTCATATGTAACCAACGATATATTTTTTTATATTAAATAAATATTAACTCACATTAGCCAAGATAAACAATATTAAATGTAATGGGGCCTTTATCATCAATAATGCTAGACCTTTGACATCAATGACAATATTTCCAACAATAGCTTCTACCTTACCAACCAAGACCAAAACCCCTAAACCTTCTCCACCTTTAGCTGAGTCCTACTCTACTATTTTCTAAAGGTTATTGCACGCTTCTTGCTTTACCTTACCTCCTATTAAACCATTTGACCCTCTTGGTTCAAAACTCACCTGGTATAATGACCACCACATGTGTTCCTACCATATATTACTAGAACATGACATAGAGAAGCGTAAAGCTCTCCAAATGATAATCCATTGGATCTATGATGAGGATGATCTATTAATAGATACACCTCCCACAATCCCTATACCAATCTAACCAACAACACTCTCTACCCAATGCCTACCTACTCATCCATTCTTACCTCAAAGTTAAGAAGAATAAAACCAATCTCCTACCCCAACTCTTCCCTCTATCCATACTATCCATGTGGTCACATGATCACATGATCATCAAAAGGATAAGGGGAAGGCCAAAGTGTCAATTTCATGGACATACCTATCTTTAAATTCCCAACTAAACCAAGATCAAACACCCTCACCTTCAACCAAACCCAAGATATCTATCTTGGATACCTCCCAATCCAACCCTTCTAAATCCATTAGGAGAGTAGTGCTTAAATAACTACACCAAACCGTAGTGAAGATGAGCTTATATGAGTTGATTACTACTTTACCTCATCATTTCTAAATAATGATTAAGGTATTGTAGTTAGTAGAGGTCCAACCTAAAGACCCTCAACCTCTGGGAGCCTTTGTTAGCACCCTCCAAATTTCCAACCTCGTCACCTTCAAGGATTCAAAAATACCTTCTATCCATCTTGATGATATCGATCCCCCTCTCTTTATTACTACTTACATAAACCAAACCCACATCAAATGGGTTATGATTGATGGGGGATCTAGTATTAATATCATCTCCTCCCACACCTATAACCAACTCAACCTATTATACAATGTCATTTATGAATCCTCAACTATCTTTTGATCCTTAAATGACACCATGGCCACTACCATGGGAATTATCATCCTTTATATCCATTTAGGACCCTACACATTCTTTGAACTCTTCTATTAGTGAAAGGTCAATTCTAATACAATTCTTTATTAGGATGACCATGTATCTGCTCTATGGGTTGTGTCCCCTCTACCCTTCATTATTGCATTAAGTTTGAGCACAAATCCTAGGTCATCACTATTCAAGCTGACCCAAGTCCCTTATTGACATGCAACATGACCTATCACCCCAATGATGTCCTCATATCACCATATAACACACCTTCATTATTTAAAGTCTAACATTCCACCATAAAAGTGGACATTATATCCTCTTCCACGAAAGAGGCATATATAATCTCATCCATCCCTTTAAACCAAATCCCCACCACTGATTAGAATCAACATTCCACTAACTTTCACTTAAGGAGTATCACCTCCTTGCTCTTGACGCTTTCCTTACTCCCCAAGAGTATGGGAAACTTGACCATCAACTAGGCTATGACCCCAATGTCAAAACTATTTTTCCTTTTAGACCTCCTTACTGTCAAACCTATTTCATCTATAGGGGACTTAACAAACCTTTGTTACTTCCACCAACTTTGTTTCACCCTGAATATTTACCACTGACTTCTCCTACCTAGATAAATTGAGCTTCACCAAGATATACCTCTATCAGTGTGCTTGGAAAGGATTTGGTCTTAGGTGATATGAGAATGGCCCACATGAGTTAATTTCCATTGAAACCAAAAATCCTCATAAGAAACATGGCCTTAGTTTCATCCTACCTAACAATAAGAAATCCAAACCACCTACCATCACCATTGTTGAGGAAGACACCCCTTCCTCACCAACCTCTCCTCTACCTATGTGTGAGGATGATGAAATCATCCCACCTAACTTGTTTTCATCAACATGATTAGCCTCAGACCCCTAACTTATCAAAAAGAATGGGAAACCATAACCATCCATTGGACCCATCCTAAAATGATAGCAGACAACACCCCTACTATTAACATTGTTCATTGCCAGGATGATGATTCTATTCTCACCTACCTTGGTGCCCCAAATTCTTCCATCCAAAAATCCCTTCCTCTCAATAATTCAACCATGTTAAATTAATCTACCATGAATATCAAGTTGGTTACTATAAATTACCCTCATATTGTCAAAATTGGCCAATCATTAAATGCCAAGGAACTTTGGGATTTCCCCTCTTTCCTTCAAGACCATAACATAGAATTTTCTTGGTATTATAGAGACATGCTTGAGATTAACCCCACCATTACCACCCATAACATAGTCACCAAATTTGATGCCAATCCCATCAAATAAAAACTTTGATGCATGTACCCTCACATAGCCCTTCTAATCAAAGAAGAGCTTCAATGTCTTTTATCTATCAATTTCATTTAACCCATTGACTATCCCTAATGGGTCTTGAATATCATACCTATCACCAAAGCCATAGGGGGACTATGCATTTTTGTGGACTTTCATGACCTCAACCTTGCTTGCCCCAAAGATTAATTTCCTTTATTGAGCATGGACCAACTAGGTGATCTTATAGTCAATCACAAGATGTTATCTCTCATAGATAGATTTTTAGGTTACAATCATATCCTAATTACCCCTAAATATTAGCACAATACTACCTTTTCCACCCCATGGGAAACCTTTTGCTATAGAGTCATGCCCTTCATATTAAAGAACACTAGTGCAACCTACCAATGTGTCATGACTTCTATCTTCCATGACCTTATCCACAAGATTATAGAGGACTATGTGGATGACCTTCTTATAAAATCCAAACTTCAAAAGTATCATTTAAGCATTCTCAAGATCATTTTTTAGTGACTTATCCATTACCATGTCCACCTAAACCCCAAGATATGTATTTTTGGGGTCCTATCAAGCAATCTTCTTGGATTTATTATCTTTTTTCATGGTATTGAAGTCAATCTCACCAAGGTCAAAACAATACTTTACATGCTTCCTCTAATCAACCTCAAGCAACTCCACAATTTACAAGGGAAACTCCAATGCATTCATCATTTTATCTCCTAAATTTTAGACTGATGCCAACCCTTCCACCACCTTCTAAAGAAGGATGTCTCTTTTAAGTGGAATAGTGACTATTAAAATGACTTTGATTCACTAAAAATTACCTTTTGTCTCTACCTATCCTCACCCATCCCAAAGATGACCAACATTTCTACCTTTATATCTCTACCACTGAACACTCCTTAGGGGTAATGCTTGCTCATCATGATGAACAACACAAAGATCAATCTATCTACTACATTAGTCATATGCATGTAGAGTATGAGACTCAATATACCCATAATAAAAAACTCTTCTTAACTTTAATCTTTGTGGCCACCAAGCTTTGCCATTACCTTCTCAATCATAAAACCTATGTCATAACCAATGCCAAACCACTTAAGTACATGTACTCTAAACCATACTAAAACTAGTGCATGGCTAAATGGCTCATGATTTTAACAGAGTTTGACCTTGAGTTCCTTTAGAAAAAGTCAATTAAGGGGCAATTCATTGCTGACCAACTGGTTGAGGCACCTCTAGTAGACAACCAACCTCTTCATCTTGATTTTCTTGATGAGACCATTACGATCCTCTCTTATGCAAACTTCACCTATCATGTCACCATTTTCTTTGATAAATCAAAATGTCAACATGGTGGGGGAACTAGCATCATCCTTATTTCCTTTGATGGTGAACCTCTTCCTTTTTCATTTAAGCTTGATTTTGAATGTATCAATAATATGGCTAAGTATGAAGCCCTAATAATAGGCCTTTATATTGTGTTAGCCCTAGAAGTCAAAACAATCAATACCTTTAGTGACTCAAAACTTATGGTCAACCAAATCAATGACTATTCCCAGTGTAAGAATGATGTTTTGTAATAGTAAAAATAATTAGTTTACAAGCTCTTAGCATCCTTTGAGCACTAACACATCTAATCAACTCCATGATCTACCAATAAGTTCATTAACACCATGGCTTCTCTTTCCTCTTAGATCCCCTCTGCACCCTTTTAATCTAAGCTATCTATCATTATCCATAGACTTACCCAACCTTCCTATGTCAAACCTGAATCTCTCACCATCTTCAATGTGGAGGAGACCCAACCCAAACTTTGATATCAACAAACCTTTTACTATCTTAACCTTGCCATAGTTCTTTTTGGTCTTTCTAAGAGTTCTTGAAGAGCATTTATCTAGAGTACCTCACGTTATACCATTATGGGTGAATTCTTTATAATTACCACTTCGATGGTCTCCTCTTCTATTTCCTTCATAGTCACAATGCCTCTAACGTTATCAAGGAAACACATAATGATATTATGGGGGAAAATTTAGTGGCATCACTATATTAAAATGCATCCTTCATCTTAGCTATTATTGGCCTATCCTTAACCAATACTATTGTGATTATGTGAAAAAGTGTGTTAAGTGTCAATAATATGTCAATATGCATCATGCACCTAGCCATAGTCTTCATGTTTCCACCAATTTTTGACCCTTATCACAATAGAGTCTAGACCTTATTGGTGAAATTAATCCCCATTCTTCATAGTGACACTATTCTATCATCATTGTAACCAAATAATTTACCAAATGGGTAGAGGTTATTCCTTTAGTCTCGACCAAAGCAGAGAAGATAGTCAACTTTATCAACCATCACATCATATATCATTTTAGTGTTCCTCACAAGATTATCACTAACAATAGTAAATATTTTAAGAATAAGCAAGTCTGGGGTATTTATGATGCTTTCGATATTAAGTTAAGCTTTTCCTCACCTTATCACCCTCAAGTGAATAGATAGGTAGAAGCCTCTAACAAAACTCTTAATAACATGCTAACTAAAATGGTCAATGCATCTGGTTGGGATTGGCATTTTCACATCCCCTTCACCTTATGGGCATATCGTATTAGCATTATAACCCATATGAGTGCTACCCCTTTCTCTCTTGTGTTTAGAGTGGAGGCCATCTTGCCTCTTGAAGTCTGAATCCCATCTCTTTATATATCTTCACAAGATTTCATTCCTAAGGATGATTATCATTAGCACTATTTATCCCAACTTGAGATACTTGATGAGCATCACTTAGCTACCCTTACCCATCATCATGTCTACCAAGAGTGCATCAAGCATTCTTATAAAAAACACTTTAGAGTACACGAATTTAACATCAAAAACCTCATCTTAAAGGAAAATCAACATGTCACCAATATGGAAAAAAGCAAGCGGGCAAGTTTACTTTCAATTGGCTTGGACCCTATATCATAACCCATAAGTATGGATCAGGAGCTTACCAATTGTCCTCTCTTGAAGGAAAAATATAACTTGAACCCCTCAATGCTTCACATCTATGTCCATTCTTTTGTTAAGAAGGATCAAGTTCACTTTTTGTTTTTTCTCTTTTTCGATATTCATTAATTGCAAATGGATAATTCAACTAAGCATTTAATATTGTTTAATTAGATGATTAATTTTTATTATCCTTTTTTCTCTTTTAATATTTGATCAAGTGCTCCACTTAATGGGTCCATAGGCCAAACTACTAGTTGTTAGGTCACAAGGTGACTAAGGATGAATCATTGAGAGGTTATTGTTATGTACAGGTTAGTATACAAAATAGGGATGCATCAACATGATTCTAAGAATTAATGAATGATGCATGGATGAAATTGGGATTTTTAATTATTTTTATGCTTAATTTGAAATTTTTGGTATAAATCAAGTTGAAGCATGATCAGGAACCACTTCTGGGTAGAATTGGGTGGCTACAATAATCAACCACATAGTCAGGCTACATATGTAAATAGACTGCTAAATCAAGCTTTGATGGTGAAAATTATATCATACCCCTAGGAAAAGTCAAAGGAATCAAATTCACAAAGGGAGGAAGTGAATTAATAAGCACAAACATAGGCAAATGAATCCACCTTGATAAATTGGTAGGATAATGACTTATGGCATAAATCAGAGTTAGGTACAATGTGAAATCAACACTCTAGTGGATTTTAATACTAGGTTTAAAATAAGATAAATGGAAAGTGAGAAGTCTTATTCTATAGGCTAAGCCTCCACTACACAAGCTCCAAAAGAGGTTTCCAAATCAAAGGTGACTCCTGCTACCACCTAAGCTCAAACAAAATAGCCTATTCAAAAGGAGAGTTAACCAAAAACTAATCAACACACTAAGGAGGAGGTTGCTATCTCAAATTTTTAGATAAAGTGGACTTAAATACTCTTCAACATAGTGGAATATATGAAAAAAAAAATTGAATACGACTATGTGGGAAGCCCTATCAATTCCTTCTCAAATGGATTTGATACATGAAGCATTAAAAAACTTCCATCCTCATGAACCAGTAATGACTTCTTCAACTACTTCTACCAACTTGTGTCAACCATAAGAAGGAGAGCCTAGGAAAATCAACAAGCCACCACCATTTTATATCTCCTTGATCATAGGTAAGAACCTTATCCATAATTTCATGATTAATTTAGGTGTAAGTAGCTTAGTCATGCCCAAGAAGATAGCTGACATGCTAGGTATAGAGTACACCCCAATTACAAAAGAAGTTATTCAACTATATGGAATAGCTATCTAGACTATATGGGTTATTACTAGCTTAAAACTTACTTTGCATGAATTTCCCACCCTATCCATTAACCAATACATCTCTATTATAGACTTCATTTTTTTCCATCTATCTTTCAAGGGACTTCATTACAAAAATGGGTGGGTACTTATCTTTTGACTAGTCACACATGATATTAAGGACTAGGTATGGGACTAAGGTAACTATCAAGGTTGAGCCCATCTATAGAGATCATATAGAACAATAATTATCCAATCCTATTGACATGAACTATATGATACCTAATATTAAAGATAGTTTAGTCCTACATGAGACTACTACACCCATAGAGGAGGTCCTAGATATAGCACTTGATGACTAGGCTAATGAGAATTATGGGTTTGATCCATATGATCATATAAAAGAAATAAAATTGGCTAAATAATGCATACTTGAAGAGGGATTTGCCTTGATAAACCTCACAAAAAATCAAGAAGACTTTAAAGGCACATGGAAACTATTTTTTGATGGATCCAAAAGCATAAATGGTGCAGGTGAAAGAAATATGATGATATCTCCTTAAAAGGAGAAATAATTTCATGCATATAGGCTGAAATTAAATTGCATCAACAATGTGGTTGAATATGAAGCACTAGTCCAAGTCCTCTAATTAACACAAAATAAAGGAATTAAATTTTGTAGATATTTGGGGATAATGAGTTGATTATAAATCAAGTAAAAGCCCAAAATGCATCAAAAAATAACCCACTCAAGTCTTATAAACATAAATTATGGATTTTCATTTAAATATTTGATGATTTCAACATACAAACCATGTGAAGGAAACATAATGCTGATGTAGATAGGCTCACCATGGTAGGCTGTCAATATAACCTCCATATTAATGTTGTTAAAAATTTAGGATAGATTATCAAGATGATAGTTAGACCTATAGTGCCTGATAATGATGCTAACTAAAAAGTGTTTGAAAGTGATGATCAGATCATAAATTTATTACAATAAGAGGAAGCATTTCTACCAAAAACTAGTGAGGGTTACAATCACAGTATGATGATCAAATCATCTAATTAAAATGAAAATAGAGAATCAAAGGATTAGTCACCTTAGAAAACATCAGCTCTGATGACTAGCTCAAAGATGAGAAGATAAATATGACAATCAACAAAGAGAATCATGATCATGTGGTTATTTATAATGGTAAACTCTTGAAATCTCAAAAGGCATGTACTTATCTTAAAAATGAAGATTTTGTTCACCTTTGTAGAAAATATGATGACATATTCACATGGAGTTACTAGGATCTCAAGGGTTGTGACCTAGCCTTGGCCCAACATATAATTGAGTTAGATCCTGATGCCAAGATGGTCAAGAAAAATTAAAGGCCTCTAAACTCCAAGTTGGAACCATTGATGAGGAAGGATCTCACCAAGATCATAGAATTTAATATCATCTTCCAAATCAAGCACTCCTCTTAGGTCACTAATTTAGTCTAACAAGGAATAAAAATAAAGAGATTAGGTTATGCATAGACTTTATAGACATAAATAGGGCATCGATCACTATCCCCTTACACCCATGGAATAGATCCTCTAAATAATAGTAGGGGTTGAGAGGTTTTCACTTCTTGATGGATACTTAGGTTAAAATCAAATATTAGTACAAGAGTTTGATCAGTTCAAGATAACCTTCACTCCTTAATGGGGGACCTATGCATATAAAATGATACCATTTAGATAGACTAATGCTGGTGCCACCTTACAAATATATATGGACATGGATTTTAAGGGCCTAATCAATGATATGATCCTGGTTTACCTTGATGATATATGATCTATAAATGCATAGCTACTCACTTGGGTCATTTGAAGAAGGTCTTCAATAGATGAAGAGAGTTTGTGGTATCTTTAAAACCAAACACGTGTGTATTTTCTATCCACAAAGGCTAATTGTTAGGGAACATTATTTCAAAGGATGGATTGATAATTAACCCATAGAGCGTAGAATAAATTAACTCCATTTCTCTACCAATCCACAAAAAAATCCTCTAAAGATTTTTGGGAAAGATAAATTTTGTGAGAAGGTTTATACCAAACTCTACTTCGCTGGTCAAGCCACTTGCCTCTATGCTTAATAAAAGTACTATTTTCAACTAGACAAAGAAAGTTAGGGACAAATTTGAAGCAATAAAAATAATGATATTCTAAGACCCACACTTGTGAATCCATATTATGATAAATATTTCATCCTCTATGCGTATAGAGGGGATAAAAGCATCTCAACAATCTTAGTATAGCAAAATAGTGACATAATGGAGTGACCAATTGCTTTCTTCAGTCAAACTCTAAAATATTATGAATTAAGATATAGATTTGTGGAAAAACAAGTGTTGGTTATCATTAGAGAATTTAAGAAGTTCAGATACATGCTCTCTAATAATAAGATTTAGATGATGGTCTCACATTTAGGTGTGAAAGAGTTTTTATTGAGGATAGATATCAATGAAAAAAGATCTAGTTAGATCAACAAAGTGATGAAGTATGACATTGACATCAAGATCACAAGATAATAAGAGGATAGGGACTATGTGAGCATTTAGAATATGATCTCAAAGCTGAAAGTAAAATAGTGCTTGTGTTTCAAGAGGAATAACTAGCTAATCAGGATCCTACAAGTTACTATACTTAGAGCATGAAGGCCTTTCCCAAGTTAAGTGAGTATCCATAAGGTCTTGACAAAGCCAAAAGAAGACATTCTAGGATGAAATCTATTACTTATGTTTTTGTTGATGATGTGTTGTTTATAAAATATATCAATGGAGTCATTCTAAGATGTATAGAGTAATATCAAACAGGAAAAATCCTTCAAGAATTTTATAATGGATTGTTGGGAGGACATTACTCACCCAAAACCATTGCTATCAAGATCATGAGGGGTAGTTATTGCTGGCCAATTTTATTCAAAGATATTCATAGATTTTAGCTCTTCCACTTCGTCTAATATACTCATAGTTATATACCTTATTTATAGGCAAGTAGAGGCTAGCAGCTCTTCCATTTGTCTAATTCAAGTTGACCAACCCTTCTCTCAGTGGGGTCTAGATTTCATTAGAATGATTAACCTTCCTTCAAGTGCTATAAATAAGTGGATTTTAACATCTAAAAACTATTTCACAAGATGGATAAATAAAATGGCCCTCAAATAAGCAAATGAAACATCCATATTAGATTTTTATGAGGGAATTATGACAAGATTTGGTATTCTAGCCACCATTATCCAAGACAATGCCATGGATTTTATTAGGACTAGAATTAGTGAGTGGGATATAAAACATAACATATATTTGAGAACTTCTTTAAATTATTACCCTCAAGGTAATGGTTTGATTGAGTTAACCAATAAAAACTTGATCTGCATCATCAAGCCAACCATGGAGGAGAATCAAAGGACATGGAATGCACAACTAAAAGCACCCTATGGGAAGAAAAAATAACACCCATAAGGGAAAATATAAATTACACCTTCATGATATTTTATGGGAGGGAGGCTAGGATACCTATGTCACTTGAACTTCCCTCATTAGAGCTCGTCCACTAGTTGGAGCCAGTTGAAAATTATCCTATAGTGATGAGGTTATTTGAATTAATGGAGCTAAAAGAGAATAGGAATCAAGAAATGAATATTTTGAATATTCAACAAGATCAAATGAATAAAACCTTTGAAAAAAAGGATACTAATAGGAGTTTATAGGAAGGAGACTTAGTGCTCAAGTGAGATATAAATAGGGAAAAATATGGGAAGCACACAAAGTTTGATGCTATATGGAGTAGCCCATATACCATAGTCAGTTGGAGGCAAGCAAATGCATATTAACTTGTAGGGCCAAGAAAATAAGTGTTTCCTATCCCCTTTAATGTGATTCACCTCAAGCACTATCTTTGATAATCATGAACACCCTTATAAATACTAGTTTAGATGTTCTAATTTCCCTAAGTGCCACGTACACATGCTACTATTTAGAATAATTTCTTTCTTCTAAGTGCCTATGCAAAATTATCTTAGATTAGTTTTGTAATTATTATAAGTGTTTTTAGACATATTTGTTTGATTTATTTGTCCTTATGGAATCTATATTAGTTCTTTCTAAGGTCAGGTGGGCTTCTCTCACCTAATCACAATCAAGAGGATAAAGACCAAGGAATTTTATATGATTCATACCCAATGGATTACTTTTAGGCTATTAAATTCTTGTTTAATAGGTAAGTGGCTCATAGAGGTTTCCAAAAGTCTTGAATTTCTAATTCACCCCTTTAGTAGGCATTGAACTCAAAGGGAATGCATAACTAGTCACACACTTGTATGGTGATCCAGTTCCCAAAAATGAGTCTGCATGTGGATGCTTCCTATTTAAATCCTCACTCAATAATTAGTTTGGGTTTGATCATAAAATAAGTATTTATATATTCCCATAAGGATTAATTAATGTTCTCCCCATGAAAAGATCCTTCATTAAACCAACATGATGCACAAGTCAAAGTATGCAGGCCTCCTAATATAGGAACATCAAAACAAGAAGACATCAATTTTGTGTTTTGGTCATTAAGAGTCAAAGTTGGTCAAGTTTGGGTGTTAATATGTGTATATAAAACATTTAAGGTCCATTAATGTATTTGAGGTCATTTGGATTCCCTAAGATTCATAGGATTAAATTTTAAGGGTGTTTGGATTTTTCCCTCCAAAACCAATAATTTGAAAATTAAAATATTGTAATTAAGTCTAAGGGGTTAAAATTCATGTGTTGAAGAGGTTATACATGAAAAGTTATTTTAAGGGATAAATTCAAGTAATGAGGAAGGGGTCTTAATGAATTTCATGTTTAGTGCTTAAATCAAGTCATTTAAATCAATGTAAGATCACCCTTGTACATTAAGGGTTAGTTATAGAAGGAAGTTGATGTAACCACCTTGAAACCCACATTAAAGTAGGGAAAGAGAGAGTAATTGTATAGGTTGGATGGAGTAGAGGAGAGACAAGAGAGGTCTCCAAGAATAAGGAGGACTAGAGGAAGAGAGAATATACAAACCTCTAAGGAGATTCAAGTCCAAGAAAAGATTGTCATGTAACAAAGATTAATGTTATAAATAAAGGAAGGTGACTTTGTTATGGATTATCCTTTTAATGAATGTATTTACATTAAGTTAATTTTATCCTTGAATGACCTTGAGGCCATAAATATGTTATCATTTGTGTAAAGCTTTAGGTGAATGAAGGACTATAAATGATAATCAAAAGGTGATTCTAGGTAATAGTCAAAGAAGAGAGTTTAGAATGATTTCATGAGATTGGTAGGTTGTGAACCATTATGATATTGGTTTTTGAATTTATTTAATATTTATATGCCTAAATATTAGTGGGTAAGACATCACTATATAGATAAACTTAGAGTAAAGTGAATCTTTGTATTTGAAACCTTGCATGTAATTATCATAGTCAAAGATGGAGGACAAATGCTTGGTCCTTAAGACCTAGTAAATCCACTTGTGGAGATATAATTTGGTAGGTGAGATTTTTGGGTTATAATTTGGTTATTTGAATCCAAGTAAGGGTTGAAAATCTGATGTAAAGGTTATAAGGAAGTGATAATTTCTATTTGACTATCATACCCTTATTTTGATAGTCAAAGAGACCCTGTTGTGTGATCAAGTCAAGTAGGCAAAGTACTAGTTTAAGGTGAGAGTGATGGTGGTTGATTTGAAATTTATTAAAACATTTAAAAGGTGTATAAACATATAAATAACCTTAGTATAATCTATAAACTGGTTGGTTTACAAATAGTCCTCCTAAGATTTGACACAGTCCTATGTGGGACGCAAAACCTTGAGATTTATGATGAATAAGCCCCAATATGTGTGAGAAGAGGAATTTAAAAAATTGGTAGAGTGATATGGGGTTTATAAATACCTATTAGAGGTATTATAAATTTTTTAGGAAATCTAAAATATAATACACTATAATTTGGTACCCTCCTTATTCTGTACAATCATAGTTTCATGCATAGAATTTTGTGTTTGAAGATATTCTAAGTAAATGGAGATAAAAAAATGATATAGTTAGTTGTATGAGATGTAAGATTTGAAAACAGACCTATAGGTGGAATTTTGGGCCATTTAACCTTTGAAAAACTCAAAATAGTGAATTCTTTGTACTCTCAGCCTGTGTAGGGCTAAAGAAACCCTAAAAGTAGGGTTTGGGTGTTTTGGGGAGTTTTAAAACTTCAAAAATTCTAAGGCTTTTTAATACTAATCTATTTGATGTGAAAAGAGTGAATAATTAGGTTTTAGTTTAAGTGGAGGCCATACAATATGGTTTCTAGGGTTGGAGTGTGTACAAGAGCTAATTAGGCCTAGTTTGGATAACATCTACAAAGGAAGTTATTGATGCATATTTTATGCACACCATAGTTAATAAAGTCATATATAAAGTTATAATATATCAATGGAGGTATAATACACTCTAGGGCATGATTTTCAAGTATGTAGTCTTTGACAACCTGAATAACTAGTAGGGCATGTAGGTTGTTGACAAGGTTTTTGGATGGAGGTGTGGTCCCTAAAGGATAGTGAATATCTACATGAGATGGATGGATGGTTGGATTATAATATAAGGTGGGTAGGTCTTAAAAAAAATAAAAAAAGGAGGGAAAGGCAAGGCAAAAATAAGGCTCTATGGTTTTTAGGAACTACTTCCCTAGTTAGTTTCTAAATAAACCTATTTTTTTAGAACATATGCCTATTACTAGCATCAATTACACACACACAATCAGACATAGTTAAAAAGTATAAGGAGATAATGATTCAATAAATTCAAATTACGTAGACAAAGGTTGCTCTTTTTAGGGTAGCTATTTTACACTCTTACTCAAGAGATTATGGGTCGGGCTAGTGAAGTATCTGAGGCAGCTTTGACACACACAAAAAACTACATCAAAGAAAGCACTAGAACACATTAAAAATTATGAATCAATTTGAACTTAATTATCCTAATCAATATATTTACTAATCTTTTAATAGATATTATACATCTATAGATCAATACATCAATGAAAATAATCAATAATTTATTTGTAATTATTGCACACTAAAGATTATTGAAACACATAACCAAAGAAAGTAATAACTAATTACACAAACATTGGAAAGCAAATACACAAACACATTCGATGAAGTTCAAAATTGATGTTGCTCCTGTATTTAAAATTCTCTAATCAAAATCCAAGTTGGATTACAATTATTTATATAGACTTGGGGAAGGGGTCGCCTCATCCTCCAAGTTCATGCATGGTCATTACATGTGATAGTCATAACCTAAGTTCTAATTGTGGTTAAAAACCATATGAGTCTACTTATAGTTATTAATTTAAAATAGCCTTTGGAAAAGTTATGTAATATGTGCATCTGTATGAGGATAAGGGCATTTTTTTTACAATTATAGCTTTAATTGCATGCAAAACTTCAAAATATATGCTCATTTCAAAAAAGGCCAAAGGGTAGGTCCATAGGGTAAAATTACCATGAAAATTATCCTAAAGGGTAAGTACAAAAAGGTATAAAGGGTCTACTTCATTGAGAAAATGCCTAAAGGGTCTACTTTGTAGGGTACATTTTGATGGGGAAAGGGAAAATGTCCAAGATAGAAGTCTTGAAGGGTAGGTCACAAAAAGCTAGAAGGGTAGGTTCAAAAGGGCTGAAGGGTCATTCTATTAGGAAAAATGATAGAAAAAAAAAGGGTCAAGGGTAGGTCTATTTATTTCGGGAAAATGTTTGAAGGGTCTATTGGAGAAGTAGATTTCACCCTAGCTAGAAGCAGAAGTGTTCATGTCCTACTTCCAAATCTAGCTCAACATGGGACTGACCCCAAGATGTGGGTATCATATAATGGGGTTAGACATCTAGGATTTTTAATGAGGTTATCTCCTCTGATGCATCATTTTAACTCATTTCCACCACTATAAACTACTAATGACTAGTGAAAATGGAGACATAGAACATGAAAGGGAAACCTAAGCTAAAGATGGTGATGCACCTTGATTATGGTTGATCCACTCTACCTGAATCTTAAAACACTAATGAAACAAGTAAAAGACTAAATATAGGATTCCAAATATCTACCATACATTAGTATTTGATGCAAAGGTTCACTAGCTGATCTAAACCTGAGGGAAATGATGGAGAGGTCTAGTACAGGACACTAACTAGTCACAATATCAACATGTAGGCTTTAATCAATAGATGTAGCACACTAAAAATGACTTGCATAATAAGATGAATTAATAATTAGGTGAGATCATAAATTGGTAAGGGATAGGTTTCTACAACATATGCAAATCAAATTGAACATGTACACACTATACTAGAATAATGAAATATAAAACTAGTCTTGTATTCATCTTAAGAGATTAAAATCTCCATCTTGAAAGAGTTAGTCATGCCCAAGAGAGGGATTAGAGATATATATAGAAGATGCATTTTTTAGCTCAAAATCTACTATGTATAGTAGAAAGAAAGGAAGAGAGATGGGAACATTGCATTGGAGAGTGGATAAAGTCATCAAAATCAAGAAGTGAGATGGTAACTCATTGATTGCTTTTTGTATGCATGATATGATAAACAAATGGTCCTCATTTTATCTCAATAGTCCTCAAGCTCCTCTCAATGGTTGAGATATCCCACTAGAATATAAGAGGTTTTTTTCCATGATGAAAATTTTTATTTGACTGGAATCAATACTCTTAATTGCTTCTCTAACTACCATCTCAATACCTTGGGACCCTAAGTCCAGTTGATATGTTCATGAGGATCAAATCCTTGAATCCTAAAAATAATAGTGTCATGCCATAAATGGTGGTTTGTTGAGTTATGAATGTGTTGAAGGATGAAAATCCCCCACCATATCTCATTTATCTACCTCTATAAGGGAAACTAAACCTGGGTCTACTATAGATGAAAACCAATCTAAATTATTGGTTTTTCTATAGTTTTTATTGACAAAAGAAGTTCATTAGGTGCATGTTCTTGATATGAAAATAAGTTGCCACCCCCTTGGTCTATATTAGGTATAAAAGACTTATTTTACCTTCATGGAGCTTTGCTAGTAATTCTTGGTCCCATTTCATCTTTCAAAATGTTGACCCTTTATCTATATTAGGTCTGAAATACCTAATTTATCCCTATAGAGCTTTAATAGTGATGTTAGATCATGTAATATACATCTAGTTCAACTTGAACTATGCTCAAACTAGGTTCCTTCATCTTTACCTTGCTTGGGTTGAAGAATTCCTTATCAAATTTTGTTGAAATATCTCAGGCTCACCTTTTGCTTATTGACTATCAATATCTGACCTAGATCATTGACTCATTGACCCATTTTGCACTATTGATCTTGCTTGATACAAATGATCACGAGTCTTTAATTTTCCCTTGAATTCTCAACTCTCTCTAATATAGTTCCACTTGGTAGTCCCACATTTGCACTCAAGATCCACTATCAATTTGTTACTTTACATATTTATGCCACATGTCAATCACATGTTGATTTCAAGATCCTATTATTAGTTTGTTAGCTTATGTACATATGCCATGTGGTGGTCTCTTGAGATCCTTATCCTTTTGACTAATTATTCACCCTCACATCAAGATGTATGAATAAAAATTGATCATTAGATCTTCCAGGACCCACATTTTGAACTCAAATGACTAATTCATGAGAGCAAACTTTGACATTTGTGAAAATGTATTTGATGTCTATGCAAATGTATTTGACATCCATGTGACTGTTATTAAGATTTTTAAACCTTAATAGCTATTTGTCATGTCTTAAATTTTATGTCCACATGCCCATAATTTCATATCTATGTGACTGTCATTAACATTCTCATGACCATCAAATTTTGTACCTCAATAATTAATCACTTGAGCTTTATTTTGATGTTTACATGAACATCCTATTTTGTAGGTTCAACTTTGAATGCTCATAGCTTGATCTAGAAATCTCATATAGACATGAAATTTTTAGGATATGATCAAGGCATGAAGAGCTCCATGGAACTATAATATCCTAGTTGGCAATGATTTCTAACTAGACTTATAAAATACATTAGTGAACTAGTCTGTTCCTTTTCCATGAGACTTCTTGGTGATGGTCTAGCTTTCCAAATTTATCCTTTGATCATTTTTTCAAGGTTATGATGAATTTATTAATATTTGTGTAACTTGGTCCATGCTTTAAATGCTTGAAACACCTGAGAACCCCTATGGTCTTCTTTATTTGCATTGCTGGACCCATTTCTAAGCCACTTGATCTTTTCTCCATCAAGGACTCAACTCACCTTTTCTATCTAGGTAAGAAGCTCGGTATGTGGGATAAAATTAGACAACATATTTGGTGAATCATATGGGTTACATGCCTATCTATTTAAGGGAACCCAAACCATGCTTCCTTATCTAGTCTATTAGGTATGGAGTCTCTAGTCTGGTCCAACATATTGACTTGGAACTAACACTAGTTGCCAATATTTCTCTAATCTCTTTTGAAACAAACACAAGACCCCCCAAAAAAAACAAGATAGAG
This sequence comes from Torreya grandis, assembly GCA_037957365.1. Lineage (NCBI taxonomy): Eukaryota > Viridiplantae > Streptophyta > Pinopsida > Cupressales > Taxaceae > Torreya > Torreya grandis. The sequence goes on from JARHVA010000954.1 coordinate 3,266,257, forward strand.
TGCACAAGGTACTTATAGAAAATAATGAACCTACTTTAATATATATATATATATATATATATAATATTTTATAGCAATTCACAAGCACCTCTCTCCTAGGTCAAATGGAAAACTATGAGTATCATTCACTTGTAACAAACCAAGCTAAAAAATAATTTGATTTGGAGGTATCAAAATTGGTGAATCAAGTAGTTTGATGGCCAATCCTTTTAATGTGCTCCCCAGTGGATGGAATGGAATGAACATGTCTCCAATGTAGACATACTAGTCCAAGTCTTCCAAACTTGGTTTATGTTGGACTATGGGAGCACTTGCTTACTGTTACTCATCACTCTTAAGAAAGTCTTACATGAAGACTTTATTTTGGCTCTTAGGAGCAAATACACTTGGTTTAATTAGTGGTAAAAAAATACCATGTTATTTTACCTTATCCTTATGTAAATTAGAATTGATCATGCTTAGAGTAGCATGTTAATAGCATTTTGGAAGGACATGTCCCTTGGCTTCTTCAAATTTTTTGGTTATGGCATTGAATTGCTGCCATAACTCTTTAGGGTCTTCACTGGTATGCTCATAAAATTGAATCACTTAAGCGCTTAATATGTCTCCTTTATCAACCTCACTCAATATTTCATCTTGTTCTTCAACTACAAATGAGGGTTAATTTGACAATTTAAGGTCTGAAGTATCACACCTATTTTGCTCATGATCTGATTTGATTTCCTCTAAATCTAACATATCAAGAATATCTTCATTTCTAACCTCATATTTAAGTATATCCACCTAAGACACCCAGTCCTAACCCTCTTCTTGATCTATAAATAATAGACCTTTAATGGTCTATTCAAAATTTCCTCTATTTTCATCTTGAGGGTTGACCTCATCAAGATCTAGTTTATTTGTGTCAAAACCATGACAAAAAGGCTAGTCCAAACCTAAATTTTATCTTTTTGGATAAATTGGACTAACCAATATGTTCCTTCATCATAGACACTTGTATTTTCCTCTTCAGGTTCACTTATGATTGCAGTCTCTTCTTCTATCCTTTATAGAATAGGCTCATTTATAAGGGAGATGGTGGGAGGGTGAAGAAGTTAACCTTGCTTGTAGCTTAGCAGAGTATCCTTATATCTAGGTAATTTGAATGATCTTTTAGGTGGATCTTGAAATGATGAGATTGAGCCTTGGAACTCTTATACACCAAGCTCATTGAGCTGAGCTATGGTTGTTTGATTCATTTCTTGCACAACTAACCGTTCCTCTACTAAGACTAGTTCTTGGAATAACTCAACTAACATCTCCCTTTTCTTATTTATGCCTTCTTTGATTTATTTACATTATGGGAATGTGTGAGACTTTTCCACCTTCTCCTTTTCTTGAATGGGTGTGGAAGAGGGTGGTTTCACAAGAAAGGGTATGAAACAGGTAGGGTCATAGGAGAGGATCCAAGATGAAATAGCTTCATCCTCTTGAGTGAGAATCAACATAGGGGTAGGAGAGGGAAAACTAATTGGCTCAAGCTTAACATAATCTTTCTCCCATTGCTTAAACACTTATTTAATGGATAATAGCCACCCTTTCATCTCTTCCTTCTCAACATTTGGGTAGTCAGTTTCTTCAATATATGCCCATACATTCCAAAAGTCTTACAAGAAGATATTTATCCCCTCCATGGCATGAATAGGGAATTCTTGTCCAAGTTTGACCCCCTCATTTAAATTATTGATTGTTCTTCCTTGGTCCAATATTTCCCCTCTAAGTTTTGAAAAGGCTAACTAGGGGGTTATTAAAGAGAAGAGGGCACATAAGATTGGTCCAAATGAGCCTATTGTTCCTCATAAGATATTAACACATTGTCTACATTTTGGACCATGCATGTAATCATTACTATGTTCTCATTCCTATAAAATGATCATTATTCACTTTCATAAACTATCCATCTACTCTTCATTAACTGAAGGCAACTCCTTTCCTTTTGTAGTGCATGGACAAGGATGATTGGAGAAAACTCCAAACCCTTAACAATTTCCCTTATCAACTCAATATAACCTACTAATGATTGCTTGACCCATAACAAGGATGTAATATGGTAAGCTTGGTCTTGACAAGGGAAAGTAGAGGAATGATTTGAATGCAAAGGAGGTTGACCTTGGTCATATGCAGGGGTATAAGGAGGACAAAGGCCATGATAGGGTTGATAGGATATTTGAGGGCCACTTGGGGAGAATACATAAACATTATATACCTGATAAGTGTGATGTTGAGGTAGAGGATAAACATATTGATCAAAAGATGATTGATTATACATACCAAATTACAATGATTAGGAACTTAATTAGGTTGCTTAACCTACTAAAAGATGCTCATAGTCAATATTGATGTTTGTAGAATGCTTCTAAAGGTTAATATGTATAAGAACAACACCAAAAATCCTTCTACTGATTTGGACCTTGGTACCATTAGGCATGATAGAAACTATTGGAGATCTAGATTTCACCCTAGATAGAAGTAGAAGTGTTCATGCCCTACTTCTAAATCTAGCTCAACATGGCACTGACCCTAGGCTATGGGTATCCTATAATCGGGTTAGACCTATAAGATTTTTAATGAGGCTAGCTCCTTTAATGCATAATTTTAGCTCATTTCCACCACTAAAAACTACCAATGACTAGCCAAAAGGGAGAGAGAGAACATGAAATGGAAACCTAAGATAAAGATGGTGATGTACCTAGATTATAGTTAATCCACTCTACTTGATTCTTAAAACACTAATGAAATAAGTAAAATACTAGATCTAGGATTCTAAATATTTTTCATACATCAATATTTCATGTAGAGGTTCACTAGATGATCTAAAGTTAAGGGAAATTATAAAGAGGTCTAATACAAGACACTAAACAATCATAGTATCCACATGCGAGCTTCAAATAAGAGATGTAGAACACTAAACATGACCTGCATAATAATATGAACTCATAATCAGGTGAGATCAAAACATGGCAAGGGAGAGTGTAGACACCGCAAACGTGTCTGCACCTTGGTCCTCCCCCTTGGCCTTAAACCCCTATCCTAACCCTTAACCTTGGCCCCTATCCTAACCCTTGACCTTGGCCCCCTTTCCACCCTACCCTTGCCACCTTGGATCCTCCCTTGAATCCCTCCACCTTCCCCCTAGCATTTATTAGGCCAAATCTCTTCTTTATTTTCCCCCCATGCCCATTTTGGCATCCTCGTGACCGTTCTTCCCATCCCCCCTCGCTCGGCGGCGTGCAAGAATGGGCAGAGGCTTTTTTAGCCTCTGTCCCCATTCTGAGACCGCCGACGTCGGCGACCCTTCGGCTGACGTCAGTGAAACTGCCAGCGTCGACATCCTTCATTACCCCTTTCTGCATCCGTTGCAGCCCCCTGGACCCTTGAGCTCGCAAACAGATCTCTCTTGGTGTTGTGGCATTTGTCTCTCCTCCATCTAGACCTCGTGCAACAGCAGCAACAGGTGAAAAGGCTCTGGATCAGGTATTTTCTTCTTGACAAGTCTTCCGTGGCTCCAACAACAACTTCTTCAACTCTTCAGTCAGCAAGCCAAAGGTAAGCACAATCTGGTGTTTCATTTTATTTCATTTCTTTAGTTTTCAGTTATCTACCCTATCTATTGTCTTCTACTCCCTCTATTCTTCCCCCTGAGAGGCTGCAAAGCCTTCTCAGGCCCTGTCCTCTGTGTATCTTCCTCTTCCCTGTCCCTCTTTTACTCCAGTCCCCGACAACTTCCTCATCCCCCTGTCAACAAAAACCTTGCACAAGGCACCCAACCAGAGCAAGACTACTCCTCAGTCCATTCAGACCCGTCCCCAAACTCTGTCTCGACCCTCTTAGCATCCCGGACCCGTCCACAGTCCAGAAAGCAACTCAGACCCGACTACAGGCCATAACCCCGACCGACGCCGGTCACTACCCCAACCGACGTCGGCAGGATAGCCGACGCCGGCAGATAAGATAACCGATGCCGGCAACATTTTCGACCTCGGTGACTGTCTTCAGCCCAACAGCTCCTTCAGGTAATCATTTTGGTCTTTTCTTTCCTTTCTAATTTCTTTGTCACTTCTGTATTCTAGCATTCTATCTTTTTATCAGTCACTTATCTTATCAAAACAGTGGGTTGACCTCCCTTAAGGAAGTTTTTACACTTCCGGGAACAAGCTTTTGCTTGGCAACCCACCACCTATTCATCTAACATTTTCTTGTCCAAGTTTTCTTTTTTCTTGCAGGTGTCATTCCTCCACAGCCAAAGAGGAGTGCTCACAAACGTCTGGATTTACGATGCGCAATCTTTAGTCCAGGTACTTCCCATGCCTTGTCCATTACTTTTTTAGTTTCTTCTTTCTCTTAGATCTAAAAGCGAATTTTGAGTGGAAACATTCTGGCACGCCCGGTGGGACCCTAGGTTTCTCTTGGGTTCCTTTTCCTTTTCATTCATCTAGGTGCATTTAGGCCCCTTCTCTCTTGTCTCTTTCTTCTATTCCGAATGACACTATAAGTAGGACTAAAATGAATCCTTCTTTTCTTTCTTCCTTGCATTTCTAGACTAGTCTAAACATCATACTCTTGACCCTTTCTCAAAACTTGTCCGCATCACAACATCACATTTCGACTTGGGCATTAAAACGTATTGCACTTTCATTTCTGCTTGTGCTTGCATTAGTCCACATCTAGTAACTTAGATGCATATTGAATGAACCGTAGACACTTGATGTTACACTACCAGACCACATGCACTAAAACAAACATAAAACATACCTGAGACAAGGCCCGACTGGGATTTCATCCCCCAGCGGATACCTTACCTGTCTCGGTGACCCTACTTGGATTTCATCACCAAGGGGGAAGCCCACTCCGTTCTCTGGTGGAGTCTAAACTCTAGGCGAGGTATATCTTGGCTAAGCGAGACCAGCTAACCACTAGAATCGTGAAGTGAGGGGAGCTTGCTCCTTAGCACCAGGCCACGTACCAGACCCTAACACAGACTTTGAGCACCTAAAACAACACTCAAAACCATCTTTAGACTGCCTTCTTCTAGGACCCATTTTTCAGCCAATCTCCCCAAACATTCATCTAAGGCATAAGCCACAATTTCTAAGGTTAATTCCTAGGATTTATCGCTTAGGCTTGTCTGTCTCTCTCTGTTTTCCTCTTCTCATCTGTTTGTTTGAGTGTGTGAGGACGCTTTCTTCATTGTTTTCCAAGTACCTTTTGGTTCTCTAGAAAACAGAGTCACCGACATCGGTTCTGCCACCGACGTCGACCTTCCCCTGTCACCGGCATCGGTTCTTCTACCGACGTCAGCTTCATCTGTTACTGGCATCGGTTATCTGACCGACGTCGGCCATCTTTATTACCGACATCGGTTTTTAAACCGACGTCGGTCTCTGTCACTGTCCTTTTTCTTCAAAACCAGCAGCCTAAAACCTGTCCCTCCTCTGCCAAAAACTCCATTCTGATTTTTTGAGACTACAAAAACACAGTTTCTGGAACCAAGACTCTCTTCTTAACCACTTTAGCCAACAGCCACTTTCGTCTATCCTGTCTCTAACCAGTCCTATCATGGAGTTCCACTCAGAGACTGAAAGAACTCCTACAGGACCGACCCCGACCCCGACCCCGACTCAAATTCCCATCATCTCTGAAGTGGACCAAGATTTTGAGAGATTCTTGGACCTCAATACCGCAGCCATCCAAAACTATCTCGCGAGAAACCCAACGTGAGACCTTTCGGGTGATGTGGCGACGACATCCACACCATTCGCCACCCAACCCTTTATGACTCAGCCTTTCACCTCAACTATTAACCCAACCATGGCCAATACGCAAAGTTTGGCCTCCCCGTCTGTTCTTAGACCGACCTCCATCGGGGTTCCATTACCCCCTCAACCACCTGCAATTCGACCAAGTTCTACATCATATCAGAACTTGATTGCCTCGACCCCTTACACTCTTGCACCCACAAATGTAGGAGTGCCAACCTATCCATCTACCAGTGCCACCATTCAACCACCTTTGGCGGTGCCCAGTCAACCTATCCCTTCAACCTTCACAATGCAACCACCTCTAGCCTCCACTTCCGCCCCTGCGACTAGTCATCCGTACATTGTACAACCGATTATGTCGCACACCTCCTCTAACCTCTTCCAAGCGCCTTACAACTTAGGGGGCACTCAACCCGCCAATCCATCAGCAGATCTTATCAAGATGCTGATGGATAAAATGTCCTGTCTCGAAGCCTCTATTTCCGGTTCAAGCAATACTTTGTCATATGAACAAATTTGCAATGAGCCCATCCATCCTTCCGTCCCTATTCGACCATATCCTAACCATTGGGAGCTTCCTAAATTCACTCACTTTCAGAGTAAGGAAGACCCACAACAACATCTACGGGCATTTAGACATGCCTGTTATCTTATTTCCCATGACGATGCGTTGCTTTTACGCACGTTCCCTATGTCCCTTTCTGGCCCTGCCCTCGTCTGGTATAGTTCTCTTGCCAGACACTCTATCTTTTCATTCATCCAACTCACCCAACTATTTCTTGACCATTTCTCAATCAACATCACCAAACAAGTCTCAATCACAGACCTTTATTCTATCAGGCAATTTGACGACGAATCAATTGTCGACTTTGTCGCTCGTTGGAGAGGTCTGATTAACCAGCTCTCCTTCTCTTTACCTCAACCCGAGCTCATCGAGCTCCTTTCTCAAGCATGTGCCAAACACATCTCTTCTACCTTGCGGATTCAGACATTTCGCACTTTTGACGAAGCTTTCATCATGGCTCAAAATCTTGAACTCCGTGCCCTTGAAGAAGATAAGGTCAAATTGCGTAATACCAACGCAAAATCTACTGACCATTCTTCTTCCAGACCTTCTTCTTCTGCCAACTCCAAGTCCAAAGGAGTGGCCAACACTGTGGTCGTTAGATCACCATCCTCAACAACAATGAATTACTCTCAACCTTCAACATCTTCTAGCATCACCAAACAATTCCAACAACGGTACATTCAGCATTCTTACACTCCACTTGGAGAACCATACGCTTCCGTTTTGGAAAAACTTCTCAAGCAGGGGGTCCTCAATCTCCCTCCAATCTGACCACCTCAATTTGACCCCTCTAAAGCCCTCCCTACATGGTATAGGGAGGCCGACTTCTGTCCCTTTCATTGCATCCAAGGCCGTGACATCAACAACTGCCGAACTTTCAAAAACATCGTCCAAGACATGATCGACAAGGGGGATCTTATTTTAGATAACTCGAACGCCCCTCCTAACCAACATATTGACATCTTCAAACAACCATTTCCGAATCATCCGCCTACTCAAAACAACATCCAGACTTCGACCAATGACCCTCAAGACCATGACATTCACACAATTAGCACTATCTTGCCTCTTGTCCTTGACCAACCTCTTCCATTAAAGGATGAGGAACCTCCTTCTCCTACTAGTCCTCCATCTACCTCTCTTGTATCGGAGGACACTTTGACCACATCAACACCATTAAGCCCACCTTCATCCGAAGACCCTACCTTGCCTACTCCTCGAGCACAAGCGGAAGGCATAATCATCCATGCCCTCTGCCCACTTGAGGAGCCAGACTCTCTTATTTCTTCTCCACCAAGAGAAGAACTAGTCTCTCCACCTGTTTCAATCGAGGAAGACCCAGTCGCGGTTTCCTCTTGTCCTTTGCCTGAGATTGTTACATCTCACTCACCTCCGTCCACATCCAAACCCAAACCCACATCTAACCTCGCCTCGCACAACGGTGGCCCTCGACCCAAACACACGAAAGCTACTAGACCACACCGGAGAACTCCTCCCCCACCTTCGTCATTACCTTCAATCTTGGGCCCGCATCCGTCCACTTTAATATGAGTGCTTCCTACTCCCATCCTTCACAGAGGCACATCGCCTCGATTATTTCCTCATCCCATCAGACATACATCTCATCCGAACTCTCGACCTATGCCTCTTTCACCTCCTAAACCAACGTCACCAACCCTCACTGCAATAAAGCATCCAAACCCGTTAGCAGGTTCATATGCCTTGCTCTTACGGCACTTGTTGCAGTCCTCTCGTATCGACCTCCCACCTCTTAAACAATATCAATCTCTCAGACCTAAACCGCCATGGTTCGATGACACTCACATTTGTGCGTATCATCGCACGCCTGGGCACGACACGGAGCATTGTCATGCCCTCAAGGTCGCCATTCACCAATGTCTTGGGAATGACACCCTTCTTCTCAACCACGTTATCAACAAACCCTCAACACCACCCCACTCATCAACTCTCGGATTAAGACCATCTTGGTTCGACAACTCCACATTCTGCCATTATCATCACACTCCAGGACATGACACTGAGCGTTGTTGCGCTCTTAAAGCTGTCATTCGTCAGCACAGGAGAAAGGATTCCCTTCTCATCAAGGGTCCTCTTGACCACCTTTTCGACAAAACATCAATCTCGACTCATGCCTCTCCAATCTCATCACCTAAATCGGGATCTCCACGCCAGACTGTGGTCCCTTTGCCGCCTTTGACCCCCTTATTCGACATTAACACCGTCCATCTGACCACTAAACCTCAACCAACCTTAACCAACCTTTCAAACATTCTCCCTACCCGCTGGGGAAATTCATCCTTTATTCAAACCTCGACCAACTGTTCAACCCAGTCTCTACCACATATCAATCACTCATTTTATCTTAAAACCTGACCAAGTATCCACCGACCCAACCCCCGACCAATTATTCGACTAGTCTCAACCAAACTTCAACCAAATATCAATCACCCTGACCTCTCGACCAAGCATTCAACCTTTCTCAACCAATCAACAACCATATCAGCCAACTTCACATCCATCAATCAACACCTGACCAATCTGGAAAGAGGCAAATGGGGCAGGTTTGCTCCCAATTGACTCGGACCTTAACATACTAGCATGGCCTAGGGTCTTATTAGACCTTAAACCCCTTTCTATGTCTTGCGTCTTCGACCTTTCTTCTGTTAGTCGAGTACTCGTCTACTTGACATGTAACTTGAGCTCGTCCCTTGAGCAATCCTCGTCCTCTTAATCCTCATCCCTTTCAACCCTATTTTCCCTTTAACAAGTCCTCTACAACCCTTTTATGATGCATGGATGCTTTGTCCTAATAAAAGGGGCGTCCTTGAACTTCTACAGCCTTGTCCATGACTCTAATAAAAAAAAAATATATATATATATATATATATCAAGATGTCAAAACATATCCATGGTCACAAAATCAAGTCAAAATCAAAAAGACAGACTGCTCCCTCGAAGGACAGCTGTACTATCATTGCTGTATTACTAGACTGATCCCTCGAAGGACAGCTAGGCCAACTCATCAAACATTAAGCAAAAATATAGACCACTCCCTCGAAGGATGGCTATCAAACAGCATTATTTTAGAAGCTTCCCGCATTGATCAGCTTCGCAACATGACCACTACATCAAAAGACATCTCTACGTAGGCTTCCCGCATCGATCAGCCTGCACCAAAAAAAAAAAAAAAAAAAAAAATGAGTCACGGACTTGGCTTGTAGTTGTCTCAGGGTCTCCTATAAAAGGGGCAAGGTTACTCCTACTCTTAGACTGGGTTACCCTATCCTCCTCCTATCACCTGCTCAAGGGACGTCGAGCTCACTTTAATGTCAAAGTGATTCGATTACCGTTCTAACTCAACACTGGTCAACGACGTAATGCATAAACGGGGCTTTTGTTCTAATAACCCCTATCTATGCTTCCTTTCTGGTCCTTGTCCATGAAAGAGCGATTTGCCTTTCATCTTTTCTCTTCACTTTGGTCACATTTAACCGCATCAATCGGCGACTCATCTCAAACCCAGCCATTTTCATCATTTTCAGCTGGCATCATCTTAGACCATTTCACATAGTTTTTATGGACACCAATACACATGGAAACTACCGACTAGACCCAATTTATGTTAAGCATAAACCAATACTTGCTGAAGCATAAATCGACTTCTATTCATTCTTAGCATACATCCATCACGACTATGGAACTTGCTAGGGATGAAAGACTCTCGACCAATTCTACAGAATACACCATCTGTAGCATCATTTTATCCTCATCTTACCCTCGTCATTTTAACACATGACCAATCTCATCATCGACCCATTTTGCCTCTTCTTTGTCCAAACTACATTGGTCTGAGGCCCTATGACCAGGGCTATGTAGGCAGCACTCAGATAACACATCCTCTGAGGTTAGCTCAACCACCCCCGTTTGTTCGTCTCTTTGATGAACAAACCTTCTCTTCTGCGACCTTGACCTTGACCTTGACCAAGACCAATCATTTTCTTTGACCAAGACCAATCACTCTCCTTGACCAAGACCAATCATTCTCTTTGACCAAGACTAATCATTTTCTTTGACCAAGACCAATCATCATTGTCTTTGACTAAGACCAATCAATCCCTCTGGCCCTCCCTCCCTTTTAGGGAGAACTACATCGGCCTGAGGCCCCTATGACAGGGGCTATGTAGGCAGCACTCATTTGACATGGGGTCTTCTGGGGTTAGCTCGGCCGCATCCTTCTGTCCAATCCATCCTCTTGACCAATGACCCTCTTTCGACCTTCGACCACTTCCAAGATAATGTTGCCTTGGTTGTTTTTGCGTGTGTGCTACCTCACGACTGGTTAGCAGAATTGTCCACAGACTATTTTTGACCCTTCGCAAGTATAAGATCGCGAGCCAATTGATCCCTACTACTTGTGGCTTTTTTCGTGTTTCTGGGAGCACTTCTTGAGCCCTGGATACCTGGAACACGACGACCATTTGGAGCTTCAGCTTAAATTGAGTGACCCGATCAGTAGACGACTAAATGCTGGGGCCCGGTTACTTCAATTTTGGCACTCCTTAACCCTCGACATGCGACAATTTAACTCGACCATCCCGTGATGTGGTATACATGCAATCACGACTTTTGCAGTGTTTTCACTCACTTTTCATCTTTCTCATCCATTTCTCTGTCAAATCGACATTTGATCTTCGGTTCCCTTCTCTCGACTATCGCTTTGAGGGGGGAACACCTCATCCCTTTTCTGGGGCAACCAACTCCTGTTTTTGTCTTGCAGTTCGTCTAGAACAACCAACAAGACAAAAAGGGGCAAATGTAGACACCGCAAACGTGTCTGCACCTTGGTCCTCCCCCTTGGCCTTAAACCCCTATCCTAACCCTTGACCTTGGCCCCCTATCCTAACCCTTGACCTTGGCCCCCTTTCCACCCTACCCTTGCCACCTTGGATCCTCCCTTGAATCCCTCCACCTTCCCCCTAGCATTTATTAGGCCAAATCTCTTCTTTATTTTCCCCCCACGCCCATTTTGGCATCCTCGTGACCGTTCTTCCCATCCCCCCTCGCTCGGCGGCATGCAAGAATGGGTAGAGGCTATTTTTAGCCTCTGTCCCCATTCTGAGACTGCTGACGTCGACGACCCTTCGGCCGACATCGGCGAAACTGCCAGCGTCGGCATCCTTCATTACCCCTTTCTGCATCCGTTACAGCCCCCTGGACCCTTGAGCTCACAAACAGATCTCTCTTGGTGTTGTGGCATTTGTCTCTCCTCCGTCTGGACCTCGTGCAACAGCAGCAATAGGTGAAAAGGCTTTGGATCAGGTATTTTCTTCTTGACAAGTCTTCTGTGGCTCCAACAACAGCTTCTTCAACTCTTCAGTCAGCAAGCCAAAGGTAAGCACAATCTGGTGTTTCATTTTATTTCATTTCTTTAGTTTTCAGTTATCTACCCTATCTATTGTCTTCTACTCCCTCTATTCTTCCCCCTGAGAGGCTGCAAAGCCTTCTCAGGCCCTGTCCTCTGTGTATCTTCCTCTTCCCTATCCCTCTTTTACTCCAGTCCCCGACAACTTCCTCATCCCCCTGTCAACAAAAACCTTGCACAAGGCACCCAACCAGAGCAAGACTACTCCTCAGTCCATTCAGACTCGTCCCCAAACTCTGTCTCGACCCTCTTAGCATCCCGGACCCGTCCACAGTCCAGAAAGCAACTCAGACCCGACTACAGGCCATAACCCCGACCGACGCCGGTCACTACCCCAACCGACGTCGGCAGGATAGCCGACGCCGGCAGATAAGATAACCGACGCTGGCAACATTTCCGACCTCGGTGACTGTCTTCAGCCCAACAGCTCCTTCAGGTAATCATTTTGGTCTTTTCTTTCCTTTCTAATTTCTTTGTCACTTCTGTATTCTGGCATTCTGTCTTTTTATCAGTCACTTATCTTATCAAAACAGTGGGTTGACCTCCCTTAAGGAAGTTTTTACACTTCCAGGAACAAGCTTTTGCTTGGCAACCCACCACCTATTCATCTAACATTTTCTTGTCCAAGTTTTCTTTTTTCTTGCAGGTGTCATTCCTCCACAGCCAAAGAGGAGTGCTCACAAACGTCTAGATTTACGGTGCGCAATCTTTAGTCCAGGTACTTCCCATGCCTCATCCATTACTTTTTTAGTTTCTTCTTTCTCTTAGATCTAAAAGTGAATTTTGAGTGGAAACAGAGAGCTTTCTATCACATATGTAAATGAGACTGAACATGTAGACACTATACTAGAATAATGAAATCTAAAACTAGTCTTGTATTCATCTCAAGAGTTTACAAGATCCATCTTGGAAAATTTTAGTCATGCCCAAGAGAGAGGTCATAGATATACATAGAGGATGCATTTTTCACTCAAAATACTCTATATATAGTAGAAATAAATGAAGAAAGATGGGAACATTGCATTGGAGAGTGGAAAAAAGTCATCAAGATTAAGCTGTGAGATAGTAGCTCATTGATTGATTTCTATATGTGTGTTATGATCAACAAATGTACCTCCTTTTATCTCAACATTTATTAAGCTCCTCTCATTGGCTGAGAGATCTCACTAGAAGATAAGAGGTTTTTTTAAATGATGACAAAGTCTATTTAAGTGAAATCAATACTCTTAACTACTTCTCCAACTACCATCTCAACACCTTGGGAGCCTAAGTCACTTGATGTGTTCATGAGGATCAAATACTCAAATCTTGAAACTAATAGTGGCATGCTATGAATGGTATTTTATTGAGCTATGACTATGTTGAAAGATGAGAAGCCCCCACCATATCTCATCTATCTTACTCTACATGGGAAACTAAATCTAGGTCCACTATAGGTGAACACCAATCCAAATTATTTATTTTTCTATCATTTTGATTGAAAAAATAAGTTCATTAGGTATATGTTCCTAATTTGACAATAAGTTGCCACCCCCTTGGTTTATATTAGGTCTAAAAGACCTATTTTACCTTCATAGAGCTCTACTATCAATGCTTGGTCCTGTTTCATCATTAAAAATGTCGACCCTTTATCTATATTAGGTCTGAAATACTTAATTTATCCTATGGATCTTTAATGATGATGATAGATCCTGAAATGTCCATCTAGTTTAGCCTAAACCATGCTCAAACTAGGTTCCTTCATATTTACCTTACCTAGGTCAAAGATTGCCTTATCTACTTTTATTAAAATATTCCAAGCTCATCTTTTGATTATTATATGTCAATATCTAACCTAGATCATTGAATCATTGAACCATCTCACACCATTGATCTTTCTTAATACAAATGACTGTGAGTCATTGATCTACCCTTGACTTGTCAATTCTCTCTAAGCTGGTGCCACTTGTTAGTCTTACATTTTCACTTAAGATCTGCTATTAGTCTACTACTTTATACACTTGTGCCATGTGTTAATCACATGTTTATTTTAGGATCCTACTGTCATTATGATAGCTTACACATGTATACCACATGGTGGCTTCTCGAGTTCCTTATCTGTTTGACTCATTGTTGTACCCTCATATCAAGATGTATGAAGCAATGCTGATCTTTAGATCTAACAAGACACATTATTTAAACTCAAATGTCTAACTCATGAGACTAAACTTTAATGTATATGTGAACATATTATGACATCTATGTAAATGTATTTAACATCTACACAACTATCATTAAGATTTTTGAACCTCAAAGAATATTTTTCATGTCTCAAATTTAATGTCCATGTTCCCATCATTTGATGTTTGTGTGACCATCATTGATGTTCATGCGATCATCATTGACATTCATATGACCATTATTGATGTTTGTGTGACTATCATTGACATTCATGCGACTGTCATTAACTTTTATATGATCATCATTGGCATTCATTCAATTATCATTAATGTTCATATGATCATCAAATTTTGGACTTACATAATTAATTACCTAAGCTTTATTTTGATGTGTACATGAACATCTCATTCTATAGGTTCAAATTTGAATGCTCATAAATTGAGCTAAAAATCCTATGCAGACAGTAAATTTTTAGGATATGATTTAGGCATGAAGAGATGATGTTAGAAATATTGTCATTGATGTGAAAGGTATAACATTTTTGTTGATAAAATCCCCATAACATTTAATGGTGTTTTTAATATTCATATCTTGGCTAATGTGTGTTAATATTTATTTAATATTAATAATTATATTTTTGGTTGCATAAAGTCAAAATAGGGCCCATGGAGAAGTCAATGAGTCATGGGATAAAGACAAAAGAGGAATGGGACACATTTTCCCATGAAGAGTCATCTTGAGGAATTTCAAGAGTCACCAAGTGAAGACAAAAGAAGGTATGGCACATTTTTTCATGAAGAGTCATCTTAAGAGATTTGAAAGGTCACTAAGACAAAGACAAAAGGGGAAGGATGAATTTTCTCATGAAGGGTCACCATGTGAATTTTCAAATGAAAGGATACTAAGGGTCATGAAAGTTTGGCACCATTTTCTATGAGGATTGAAGGGACACAAAGGGTGAATGCCAAAGGTCATTTGGAAGGCTATAAATAAAGGCTTGAGAAACCATTTGTAATATGCAAGAGTGTGCATAGTTTATATTTTTCTAAAGACGAGCAAGAGGAGATAAGAGAAAAGAGAATAAAAAAGAAAGAGATATTGTATATTTATATCATTTATTGAGAAAGAAACATTGAGAGATAGTTGTGTTATCTACACAGAGGGGTTGGTGCTCCTATGGGTTGGTGCTCACAAATCATTGTGGTGTTGGTGCTTAGTAAAGGGGTTGGTGTTCCTACAAGTTGGTGCTTATGAACATTGTAAATTTGAGTTGGTGCTCATTTACATACTTGAGATAGTTCTCCATAGTTTTTCCCACTTTGGGTTTTCACGTAAAAAATTGGCATCTCTCTCTCTCTCTCTCTCTCTCTCTCTCTCTCTCTCTCTCTCTCTCTCTCTCTCTCTCTCTCTCTCTCTCTCTCTCTCTCTTTTATGGTGCATGTTATTGCTTCATTTTTATTGCATATCTTGATTGAATGATTAAGGGGTTAAGAAATTGAATTAAGTAAATTTATGATATACTGATTGACCCCCCTCTTAATATATCCCATGCTTAATAATTGGTATCAAAGCAGGTTCCTTTTAAAAGAGTTTAATAGCTTGTAGGTAGATTAGGGAAAGCATGATGGCCAAGAATCTAAAGAAGGAGAATCAAGAGTTAAAATCTATGGTCAAGGTTCTTAAGGAATATGTGTGTATCTTGGATTCTAAGTTGGATATAGAAGCAAAAGAAGATAAGATGTTTATTCAAGATCTTAAGAATCAACTAGAGGTTGCATATTCAAGTTTGAAATCAAGAGAAGAAGAGTGTAATCAGTTGAAGGTTGAGTTAGGTTCTTTGAAGGATAAATGTCTAGATAAGAATAATGGGGACAATGAAGATAAATTCACAAGTAAAAGTAGAGATGATCAAGAATAATAAAATAATGAAAACAAGAATGAAGTCAAGGTGAATTTGGAAGGAGAACTCATTTGTGCCTTAGAAGAATTAGAAGCTATTGAGAAGAAGAATCAAAGATTGAAGTACCAGATCAAGAAAAATGAAAAGGATTCAAAGGAAATAATTGAATATCTAAAAGCACACTTTGAATAAGCTAAAAAAAATAAAAAATATCTAACAACATAGTTTCAAAAATTAAGTGAAGAATGTGAAAGGTATGTTATTAAAATTGTCTCTTTAAAAGAAGATATTGAGAAAGCAGTCAATGATAAAGTAGTTAGTGATTCAAAATTTGAGGATAACACTAATATGTTGAATAAGATAATGTAAATTCAAAATTAAATATAAAATAATATAGGTATCAAATTTGAAAAGAAAAAGAGATATGTTGAAGCTCTTACAAAAGAGGAAATAAAAAGGAAAGAAGTGAAGAATATAAAACGCTGGAAGGAATAGAGCTACAAAATGCCATCAGGTCAGAGATACACAAACATGTTCTATTTTTATGGTTACTATTTTAATTCTAATGTATATGGTCATAAGAAAATAGATTGTCAAAAAAGGGCTAACAATTTTAGAAACAAAGAGAAGGAGACTCATGCAGAGTTAAGTAGAAGCTAGAACTCTTTTGCTCCTCTATCAAGCTTTAATTAAGAAGCCATAATATGTTATAAGTGAAATAAATTTAAACATATAGATTGGTATTGTAGAAGTGTGTTTGAGTCAATAAAAAAGGATCAAAGTTTCAAGGCCCCATTCATTAAGGAGAAAGGTAAAAAAAAATCATGGTAGAAGAAATAACCTTAAGATTCTATGTTAGTTCAAACATATTTACATGCAATAAATGAAGAATAACATTGGTTAATTGATAAAAAATGTTTGAGGCACATGACACGATATAAGATAAAGTTCATAACTCTAAAAAATATCAATGGTGGTATAGTAAAACTTTGAGACAATACCACTACCAAGATAGCTAGAAAAGGTACACTAAGTTTGGATAATGGTAGAACTAAAACTAAAAATGTTCTATATATAAAAGGTCCTAAGCATAATATTTTGAGTGTAAGTCAAATGTGTGATTAGGGACAAACACTAAAGTTTTATTCAGAAGGTTATGAGATTAGAAGAAAAGATTCAGATATGTTGGTTGTAGATGCTCAAAGAATAGGTAATAATCTATATATGTTATCAGATATCAAAGGTCAAAGATGTTGTTTAAGTCAGATTGAAGAAAGTTGGATATGCTATAGGAGAATGGGATATATAAATTTTGATAATATTGTAAACATTAGCAAGAAGCAAGTAGTTAAAAATCTTCCAAAGATTATAAATCCCTCTAACATGCTTTGTGAACCATGCCAACATAGGAAGTAGGTCAGAAGATAATTTAAGACAAAAGAATACTCGACCACTCAGATGTTAGAACTTGTTCACACTAATTTGTGTAGACATATGAGAACTCAAAGTACTCAAGGTGAGAAATATTTTATTTTGATCATTGATGATTTTACATGCATGACTTGGGTAATGTTTTTTAATAAAAAGCCAGAAGCTTGCATAGACTTCAAAGCATTCAAAACTTTAGTTGAGAATGAAACTAATTTGAAGATTAAGTGCTTGAGATCAAATAAAGAAGGGTAATTCATTTTAGATGAATTTATTTAGTATTATGAAGACCATGGGATAAAGAGACATTATTTAGAAGCTAGAACTCTACAATAAAATAGAGTAGTAGAGTAAAAAAATAGAATAATTCAAGAGATGGTGAGGACAATGCTAAATAAATCTAAGATACCAGATAGATATTAGAAAGAGGTAGTTGGTATAGTAGTGCATATTAATAATAGATAATTATTGAGATTCAACAATGACAAGACTCCTTATGAGCTATGGAAAGACAAACTAGCTACAATTGATTATTTTAGAGTTTTTGGCAATAGATGCTTCATAAAGAGAACCAATGAAAATTTGAGTAAGTTTGAATCTAGAGTAGATGAAGGTATATTTATTGTTTATTATTTAAAAAGTAAAGCTTATAAATGTTATAACAAAATAACCAAAAAAATAGTTGAAAGTGCAAGTGTCAGGATATAAGAAGATGGAGCACAAAGAGATAGTGATCCAATAGACATTCCTAAAATCATTGAATAACAAGATTTTGAAGAATCAGATGAAGATGAGAATAAGGAAAAAAAGGAAAACAAGACCCCATCCAAATATGTTTAGATAAATCATAATAAGAGTTACATCATCAAGAACATAAATGAAAGATTTTTCACTAGAAGAATGATGGTAAGTGAATCTAAGCAAGTAAATTTTTCTTTTTTATCCAAAATTCAACCTATTTTTTTTCAAAAACTAGACATGATGAGCATTGGGTTAAGGTAATAAAGCTAGGTTGGTATGTAAAGGATATGATCAGATTGATGGTATAGATTTTGAATAAACTTTTGCACTAGTAGCAAGGCTAGAGGCTATTAAAATGTTTCTAGCATATGCAGTGTTTAAAATTTTTAAAGTATTTTAGATGGATATCAAATCTGCCTTCCTACATAGGAATCTAGAAGAAGAGATCTACATTGAGTAGCTTGAGGGATTTATTCTCTCAAATGATAGTAGTTATGTATGTAGATTAAAGAAAGAACTATATGGATTGAAACAAGCTCCTAGAGCTTTGTATAAAAGGCTTGATTAGTACCTGTAGGATCAAGGTTTCAAGAGAAGATTTGTTGACAATAATATCTACATCAAATTAGAAGGTAAGTATAAATTGATTATTGTGGTATATGTTGATGACATCATTTTTAGAGGAAACATTGAAAAGATGACAAAAGAATTTTTTGATAATATGCAAAAATAATTTGAGATGTCTATGCTTGGATAATTTTCATTTTTCTTAGGGTTGCAAATATTTTAGTCAGATAAAGGAATTTTCATATCTCAAAGTAAATATGCCAAGGAAATGTTGAAGAAATTTGGTTTTAAGGATTGTGCACCAGTTGGCACACCAATGAGTATAAAAAATAAGGTGAGAAAGGATGAAGATTTACCTATTATAGATGAATATTTGTATAGATATATGAATGGTAGTTTTTTATATTTGACAATATCGAGGCTAGACATCATGTATGCATGAGGCATGGTTTCAAGATATCAATTAACTCCAAAAGATAGTCATGTTCAATTGGTGAAAATAATATTCAGATATGTCAAGGGGACATTGGATTATGGATTATGGTATCCCATAGGTAGAGATTTCACTTTGATTACTTATATAGATTTAGATTGGACTGGTTGTTTTGATGATAAAAAGAGTACAAGAGGAAGAGCTTTATTTCTTGGTGATAGCTTAGTATTCTAGCTAAGCAAGAAGTAGAATTTAATATCATTTTCTATAATTGAAGCAGAATATATTGTAGTGGTGTTGTGTTGTACTCAAGTACTCTGTATGAAGAAAACTTTAAAAGACATCAAGGTAAACTATGATGAGCCTATTTATATTTTTTGTGACAACACAAGTGCTATTAATATTTCAAAGAATTCAATGATGCATTCAAGAACAAAACATATTCCCATCAAATATCACTTCTTCAGAGAGAAAGTTATAGATCAACAAGTTAAGATGAAATATATCAGTACTATAGAATAGATTGCATATTTTTTCACAAAGACACTACTAGAAGACACATTTGAGTATCCATAAGAGAAGTTGGGAGAGATTTCTTTTACTTTCAGCCATTGAGGATCAGCATCAGTTGAGGGGGAACTAAGTGTTAGCTCCAAGATAGGCCCTTTTCCATTGATGTCAAAGGTGGAGAAAAATAGAAATAGGTATAAGTATAAGTGAAAAGATAAGTAAAAAACAAGTATAAGTTGCTATAGTAAGGGGGAGTTACTATATGTTTTATAGATGGTAGTATGTGCAGGCTGCCATGTGTAGTGTTGGTTTCAGGATGTGGTAGTTTCAATTTGAGGTTGTCATCAATGAAAAAGGGGTAGATTGTTGGAAATATTTTCACTGATGTCAAAGGTCTAGCATTTTTGGTGAAAAAAGCCCCATAGCATTTAATGGTGTTTTTAATGTTCATATCTTAGCTAATGTGTGTTAATATTTATTTAATATTAAAAAATATATTTTTGGTTGCATAAAGTCAAAATAGAGCCCATGGAGAAGTTAACGAGTCATGGAGTAGAGATAAAAGAGGAATGGGATGTATTTTCCCATGAAGAGTCATCTTGAGGAATTCCAAGAGTCACCAAGTGAAGACAAAAGAGGCTATAGCACATTTTTCCATGAAGAGTCATCTTAAAGAATTCAAAAGGTCACTAAGACAAAGACAAAAGGGGAAAGGATGAATTTTATCATGAAGGGTCACCATGTGACTTTTAAAATGAAAGGATATGAAGGGTCACACAAGTTTAGCTCCATTTTCCATGAGGATTGAAGAGACACAAAGAGTGAATGCCAAAGATCATTTGGAAAGCTATAAATAAAGGCTTGAGAAACCATTTATAATATACAAGAGTGTGCATGGTTTATATTTTGATAAAGAAGACCAAGAGGAGAGAAGAGAAAAGAAAGATATATTGTAGAGTTATATCATTTATTGAGAAAGAAACATTGAGAGATAGTTTTGTTATCTACATAGAGGGGTTGGTACTCTTGTGGGTTGGTGCTCAACAAAGGGGTTGATACTCTTGTAAGTTGGTGCTTGTGAAAATTGTAAATTTAAGTTGGTTCTCATTTTCACACTTGAGATAGTTCTCCATAGTTTTTCCCACTTTGGGTTTCCATGTAAAAATATGGTGTCTCTCTTTCTCTTTTATGGTGCATATTATTACTTCAGTTTTATTACATATCTTGATTGAATGATTAAGTGGTTAAGAAATTGAATTAAGTAAATTTATGATATACTAATTCACCCCTCCTCTCAATATATCCCATGATTAATAGATCCATGACACTGTAATATCCTAACTGGTGATGATTTTTTAGTGGACTTATAAAATACATAAGTGAACTGGTCCATTATTTTTTCATGTGACATCTTGGTGATGGTTTGGTCTTTCAAGCTTGCAAAATTTATCCTTTGAACATTATTTTAAGGTTCTGATGAATTTATTAAGATTTGTACAACTTGGTCCATGCTCTAAATACTTAAAACACTTGAGAACCTGTATGATATTCTTTATTTTCATTATTGGACCCATTTTTAAGCCACTTGATCTTTGCTCCATCAGGGACTCAACTCACCTTTTCTATCTAGGCAAGAAGCTTGGTATGTGGGCCAATATTAGCCAATAGGGTCTATTTTATCAAACAAAATGTCAGAAATAATTATGCTAAGATAAAAAAATTTGCAAAAAAAAGTCTTATAGAATAAGTTCAAAATAAACAAGTCCAAAACAAATAAGCCTAAAATGACAAATTACATAAGTCCTGAAAGACATAGTAGATAAAATACCCAATAGAATAAGCCCAATAGAAAGAGTTGGTCTATGAACATAATACAAAAGCCACCTTGATAAAGTATGAAAGGCCAATAGTTAGTCTTTTCTTCATTTTTACATAAACATATGAAAGAGGGACTCAAAGTCAAGACCATAGTCTGAAAAAGGTGGGTCCCCATTTCCCTATGGAAAAAGGGGGTGCGTTGGGTAAAATAAATGATGACTCATAGGGTGAATACTCCTAAGTATTAAAGAACCTAGAAATCCATTTAGAAATCATTAAATAAATCATGAAGTGTGTCACATAAGAATAATTAAATCAGAAATGTGAAAGAGACCACTAAGTTCATTCACTCAACATACTTGATTTCTAATTCTTGGGTGTGTGTGTGTCAGAACATGTAGTTCATTTAACCTTTACTAGGATGAGTTTTTCAAAGGCTTGATGAAGCTGTAGGTTTTGTTCCAATACCTATTAAATATCATTAAAAATAATGGAAGCTTAGACATTGCTCTACTACCAGATAGTTGTTTATAGCCTTGATAGAGATACCTTGTGCTCCTTCTCTTCTCATTCTATTTTTTTGATTTGATCATGATGAATGGTACATTGACCTTATTTCATTATGTGAGCCTTTTAATTTTCTTTGATCTTTTGAAATCATTGGTTCTTTCCCCTTTTATTTTTTCCTTTTGTTCTTTAATGGAAAAGAGAAGAGATGGAAACCTAGTGAGTTAGAATAATTATTAAAAAAACCATTATTAGAATGTTCTTGCCAGCCACATCTATACCTAGAATTGTCACTTCTAATATATATTTAATGTGATAAGTGCATTTGATATAATAAAACAAAATAACTTCTAAATTTGTATGAATTACTCTGAGAGAAACTTCTACATGCATATTAAAAGTATTCAATTATGACATAATCCATAACAATTCATGATTACATACCTTTATCATGAGGACTTAAAAACATAGAAAATGCCCAATCTATGAACTAGTCCCAAATTGCCTATTCTATTTTTTAATTTTCCCCATTTTTACAAGTCACAAGCTCATTTGATTTAGATTTTAACTTGGTCATAGTCATAGAAAACACAATTCCAATTATCAGAGAAAGCAATAAAATAACTAATCAAAGAAAGCAAAAAATCTAAACAAAGAAAGAAAAATACTAAAAGTAGGAAAGATTAATCTAGAAAACAAGAAACTAATCTAAGAAAGCACAAAAATATAATCTTAAAATGCTAAAAACTAATCTAAGAAAGCATTAAATCTGATATAATCCTATAGCTACATTCAACTGTCCCTCATTACTTAGTAACATCAACAAATGACACATAAATGAAGTAGTGCTTCAAGAACTATCTATTGACTGGATACATAAGGTCATTGCCCTATATGTCCTTTAGATGAAATGCATTATTTCCCATGATATCTAAAATTTTATATGGTCTAATCTATAGTGGGACAAACTTATCATGTTTTCCTTTCTTCTCATGGGCTTTATCCCAAAGTAGCACTAGATCTGAAATTCTAAATTCTTTGACCTTTGCTCTTTTATCAAACCACATCTTGAAAAAATATTAGTGTTTAATGAATGTATGTATGACCTTATACCTTGAATATTCCATTTATATTATGTCTACCAGTCTTGATTCTTATTTATCATTTGGTTCTATGTAGTCTTGTATGAACTGATAAGTGGGTAGCTTCAACATGATAAGGAATACTAGTTTACATCCATACACCAACATGTAAGGTGAAGCTTTAAGGGCTTGTTTGTATCTTTTATGATCTACCTAAAGAAAATACTTCAATAAATTATGTCATTCCCTCAGCTTGTCCCTAGCTAATTTCTTAATTACATCAATTAGACTCTTATTTGTTGATTCTCCTAGTCCATTTCCTCAAGGGTAATAGTGGATGTTGACCTAATGATAATCTAGCTGTCATGTGCCCACTCAATAAATTTTTTTGATATAAAATTTGGTCCATTATCATAAAACAAATAAATGGATGTGTTAAATCTAGTTTTTATGTGTTCTTTCAAAAAGTAAATCACATCTTATGCTTTGTAATTCTTTTTGGCTATGGCTTCGATTCATCTAGTACAATAGTCTATGGCATTAAGTACAAATTTATGGCTTACTAAGGAATTTGGGTTGATGACACCAATGAAGTCTAAACCTCACTAGGAAAATGACCTTCCTTCGACAACTGAATGTAAAGGCATTACTATGTGTACTTCTCTCTTGGCTAGATCTTGGCATTCATAGTACATTTTGATGTGAGTATGAGAATCTTAGAAAAATATTGGACAATAGTAGCCCATTCTTAAGAGCTTATGGGCCATTGTTTTTATAAAAATATGATATCTTCCTATCTTCTGATCTAAGTCCTCTAATATTTCTTTAGCTTCATCTGTAGATACACACATAAAATAAATACCTTCATAATTTCTTTTGTTAAGGGCTCCATTCTTGATCATGTATTAAGAAACTTTAAACCTCAAAACCTCTTCTCTCTATTGAGCTCAGGAGAACAAGTTCTTATAAGTAAATATTGTATTATATTCATATACCATTCTCTTTTAGATATTTGAGCTTCATATAACTCAATGGTGATACAAAGATATGGTTCAGTCATAAGTTGAATAATGCCTTGACCTTGAATGATCTTTGTCAATTTAATCTCTATGTCAAATTATTTTAACTTTGCCATCCACTTACCTTAGCATTCTCCTGTTCTTTCTATGATAGAGTGATCTTGACAATAGGATTAGGTACAATGATGGTTTTATTACTCAAGATGTAATGTTGAAACTTATTCACTGCCTTAATAAGGGCAAAAATCTATTTATCAATCATAGAATATTTAAGCTCTGTATCCTTTAGATTTGTGCTCATAAATGCAATTGGATGCTCGGTCATGTCCTTTGTGTGATGACAACAATAATTGTATGCTATGAAGTGAATGAATACAAGTATAAATATTTCATAAAATTTGATCTAATTAATATTAGAGCCTATGATATTGTATATTTAATGTCTTAGAAGGAATTTAAGGCTTCAATTTTCTATTTTATTTTAGAATCCTACTTGAGCATGGCATTTAGAGGTCTAACAATTTTTACAAATCTTGAGATGAATTTACTTATGAAGTTAATCTTTTTGAAGAATGATTTGAGCTCCTTCTTGTTGTTTGGTGGTGTAATCCTTAAAATTCTTTGAATTCTATTTGGATCAATGGTGATCCCATCCTTGGTGATGATGTGTACTAAAATTTTACCTTTATTTACTCTAAATATGCTCTTATTTGGGTTCAATGAAACACCAAACATTCTACATCTCTCGAATATGGACTGTAGATGACTTATGTGGTCTTTTTGATTCTTTGAAAATACTATAAGATCATCCATGTAGATGATTATGTATTTTATTTTTAGTACTTTGAAGGCATAATCCATAGCATGTTGAAAGGTCACTCCTACATTTATTAGGCCTAATGGCATCCTCTTATACACATAATTTCCCCACTTCATGGTAAATGCCTTATTTATTCTATCTTAAAATTACATTAGTACTTGATTATAACCTAAAAATCCATTTGAAAAGGACATCATTTTAGAACCACTTACTGTTTATATCACTTCATCTAGAGAAGGCAGGGGATAATTTTCCTTTGAAAAAGCCTTATTCAACTTCCTAAAGTCCACACAAATTATTATCTCACCGTTCTTCCTTATATGGACCAAATTGGCTACCTAGGTAGAATGTCTTACTGCAAATATGTTTTTTGCATTTAACAACTTCTTTACTTCTCTCTACATGAGAGGATCTATAATAGGATTGACTGACCTTTGCCTTTACCTAGATGGTTTGTAATTTGTCTTCAACGTAATTATGTGAGTGATGACCTGAGGGTCATAAACTTTTAGATCCTCATATATCCAAGCGATGGCATCTTTATATTGAGAGTTTAAATTCTTCACTTGATATCTTTCCTCTGGGGTATAGCTAAGACAAATATTAACATAACATGGACTATTTTCATCTCTTATATTTTCCCTTTTGAATTCTAATTCCTTGACCTTGGGTTGCCTAAGTTGTTGAGCTTGAGGGTCTATGTCAAATGGTCTTTCCAAAGAGATCAACCTGACTAGAATTTGATTCTCTTTGAGTTGGATAATGCATTATTTATTTGATTCTTCTTGATAGAGGTGAATAATGCATTTCCCATCAATGATTTAGGGCTTAAATTCCCCTAAATTAGTTACAAATTGGATAATCTACTAGTCATTATCAAAGACATGGAAAATTTATACGTTATCTAAACCAAAATGAGAAGGTACCAATTCAATGGAGAATATTTTTACCTTAGCTTCTTGTAGTGGCTCTAGATTAGTAACATCAATATCTAGTGAATTATGCACTTGATTTTTCTCTCTAAGAAGTGATACTATGTTGAAAGCTTCAAAGCTTTTAATTAGGTCCCACACTTTATGCTTGTATTTATTTAAATAGGATAGCATGCATTGGAATTTATTTCTGACCTAGTTAATTACTAGTTTTGAGTCACCAAATACTGATATTTACTTCACATTATTCTTGAGTGTAAATTGTAGTCCCAAAATTAGAGCCTCATACTCAAATCTATTTTTAGTGCATGGAAATTGTAACCTATATCGTTAGGAACCTGTGCTACCCTTTCACTTTATTTTGTTAGTGTAATAATTGTTATGGATGCATATGCTTTTTAAGTCATCCCATGAGCATTTTGTTTTATCCCACATTCATGGGAAGTAGTAGTTTCTTATATTAGACCTAGTGAATAAGTAAGTGTTGAGGCCAATGAAGGCATACTTGAATTTATTTTATCGAGCTTGCTCAAAGGAGGTTGCCCCCTTGAAGAAGCTAATGATTCTATAATTTAACAATTGTAATTCATTTTAGCTTATTTGAGTTAATATATTATTAATTTTATAGTTTATTTCATGTATTTACAATTATCTACTAACTTGATCAGGAAAGATCCTCTCATATGGTATCAAAGCACTTTCTAGGGATTTTTTTTTTGAAAAAGTCTAAACTCCATTCTACTACACAATTCTTTTAAGTATTTTTCTTAGAAAGTCTTAACTCTATTTTACTAAACTCTTTTTTGCATCATAATAATCTATTTCAGATCTGGGTAAAAAAAACTTGTCTACATAACTATGGAAAGTGCTTGGGTGAAAGCCCTAAAACTCATTGTGAGGAGTACTATAGGAACCCCAAAGTAGTTGGCCCATTGAGAGGACCTGTCGGTAAAATGGGCAAAGACCCCTTCTTGATTGAGTAGTTCCCACCCATGAAGAAAACCAAGAGCTGTCGCTTAGAGGTAAACCTGTGGCCAAATATTTTTTGGAGAGTGGTACTCCCTTAAACGACATTAGTGGACAGAGAGATATCTATAAAACCTTAGGTAGTCATTCAAACTTGGGGCCCAGTCAATAGATTCTCATAAAATCAATCAATAGAGTATTAGAATAATTTTAGAGGACTTATATTCAAATAATTGATAGTTGATAGAAGCTAGAAACCAAAAAATATTCATCTTATCAGTCTCAAAAAACTATCAGTAGAGTATTAATAGACTCTCAAAAGACCTGTAACCAGATATTTGATAGAAAATAGAAAACCAAAACTCAATAGATAGATTTTTTTCCATATCTCTCCATCTATTTCCCCATTGATCCTCAAACTTTATCTAGACACCTAAAATTCCATTATCCATAATTTCTTCCTTGATGTCCCATATCCCGATTCCACTCCTAATTCCCACAAATCTCAATTTGATTTTTTTTGAGTTTTGCCATAACTTTTTTTGTTTTCGTCTATTTACCTCAAATAATTTCTATAGTCTTCATCTCCCTTTTCTTCTCCTTTGTTCCTCTTTGATTAATTTTCTAGTTTTTAGATTTTCAATCTTGAAATTGCCCTTGCTTTCATCAAGCATACTCCCACAATGTAAAAAAATTAGTGAAAGTACCTTTGTCCCTTCTGATTTCACCCAAATTAAAAAATTCCTTTACTAAACATGTCTTAACTCTAGTTTTCCTACCCATTTCAAAAATAAAATTCTCTTATTCTGGTCATGGTAGTAACCGAAATAGGATTAAAAAACATGGATGATGAAATTAACACCCTCAAGACCCATATCAAAGATCTTGTTAAAAAAAAATTGACTTCAGTCTTCAACTTACCACCATGAATAATAGATGACATCTAGATCCCTCTTCAGACATCGTGTTTTCTTCTTCTTCCAATAATTTTTGTGGGTTGAAGCTTAATTTTCCTTGATTCAATGGTGTAGATCTGATTGGATATATCTATTAGGCAAAACAATATTTTAGTCTACATAATACTTTTGATGCCAACAAGGTCCTGCTTATATCCTTTCACTTAGAACATGAAACCCTTCAATGGTATCTTTGTTATATCAAGGCTCATGATGAGCCCATAGAGACTGATTTGTATACCCTCATTTTATAATGATTTGGCGCTCGTGCTTTTGATGATTTCACTAGAGCACTCACTAAACTTTGCCAAATAGGAATTGTGAGAGAATATCAAATAGAATTTGAAAAATTGACCAATCACATAGAGAGATTATTTGATGAATTATTTAAGAGTTACTTTATCAATGGAATGAAGGATGCAATTTGATCTGAGGTCAAAATATTCTAGCCCAACATAATGATGGAAGCCTTAAGGTTGGATAAGTTGGTAGAGGACAATCAAAACTCAACAATGATTAAAATCCAATGTTTATCCATTCAAAAATATAGCTCCATAATGATCTCAAACAATGCCATCCCCCAGAATGACTCCTATCAATAAATTGACTAAAGTAGAGATGTGAGCCCATAGAGAAAAAGAATTATGTTATAATTGTGATGATAAATTAACTTGGGGACATCAATGTGTCGATCAAAAGCTCTACCTATTGGATGTGGACTCTCCACCTAAAACTAAAGATTGGGAAGATGTTCAAAATACAATAGATGATCTGAAAGAAGTTCCACTAATTGTGGAACTTGCTTTTAGGAAGAATCACTAGAGATCTCTATCCATGTCCTGGTAAGAGTCACCACCCCACAAACCATGAAAGTCAGGGGTTATTTCAATAAGTTCCCTCTCATAATACTCATTGATTTTGGTATCACTCATAACTTCATTGACCCTTAGATCACCATATAGGTTGATTATTTTTTCTATCCTTATTCTAACTTTGAAGTCATGATTGCCAATGAGGGCACATTACCTTGAAAATGGAAGTGTCACAATGTTTATAGCTCTATTAGAAATTATAAACTATGCTCCAACATGTTTGCCTTACCCTTAGATAGATGTGATGTTATTTTGGGAGCCCAATAGTTATGCACACTTGGACCCATCTTATGGGATTTTATTTAAATTTGGACGTAATTTTTAGGCAATAGGCAAAAACACACATTGAAAGGCTTCAAAATTGGGTCTCTTAGCATCATAAGTTCACATCACATGGAAAATCTTCTTAAGAAGAATTCACATGGCATTATTTCCCAACTCCATTCCATTCAAATGCAATAATAAATGGTTTCTAATATTCCTTATGATCTACAAACTATTTTACATAGGTATGCACATGTCTTTTCCAAAGCAGTGGGATTTCCACCTTCATGGCTAGAGGACCACCATATTTAGCTCCTTCTTAGAAGAATTCCTCCCAACATTAGGCCTTACTACTACCCATTTTATCAAAATACTAAGATCAAGATGCTCATTTGAGACTTACTAAAGCAAGGCATTATTCACCCTAGTACCAACCCATATTCTTCCCTAGTTCTCCTTATTCATAAAAATATGGGCCATGGCACCTCTACATTGAATTCCACACACTTAATCACATCACAATCAAGGATAAGTTCCCAATTTCTATTATTGATATGTTTCTTGATGAGCTTTATGGCACTCATTTTTTATTCAAGTTGGATCTCTGCACTAGATATCACCAGCTCCAACTTCATGAGGATGATATCCCTCATACAAATTTTCATACACATGATGGCCACTATGAGTTTATAGTCATGCCTTTTAGCCTCACTAATACTCCTTCAACATTCTAGGCATTGATGAATAAAATATTCCAACCATACCTCTATAAATTCATTCTAGTCTTCTTTGATGATGTCCTCATCTATAGTAAAACATGGTCTAAGCATGTCCAATATCTGAGCTCATACTGCAACTTCTCTCTGATCATCATCTTTGTTTAAAATAGTCCAAATGTGCTTTTAGCTGAGACAAAGTGGAGTATCTTGTATATATTGTTTCAACCCAAGGGGTTCAAGTGGATCCTACAAAAATAGCTACCATAACAAATTGGTCTCATCCTCAAACACTCAAGAGCCTCTATGGTTTTTTGGGGCTAACTGGATACTGTCACAAGTTTGTCAAGGATTGTGGGAAGATTGTAGCTTTACTAATAGCTATGTTGAAAAAGGATGCTTTTACATGGACATAAGCTATTGAGTATGCATTTAAAAAATTGAAACAAGTTATGTGGACTAAACCTATTCTAGCTATGCCACATTTTTCTAAGACCTTCACTATTGAGAGTGATGCTTATGGTAATGGACTTGGTGTTTTTCTCCTCTAAGAATGATTCCCCATTGCATTCACTAGTAAATCCATTTTTGGAGAGAATTTATTACTCTCTACTTATGAGAAGGAAATGATGGCCATTTTGCATGTAGTACAAAAGTAGTAGCCATACCTACCAGGGAATCATTTTTGCATCAAAACCGATCATCAGAGTCTAAAATATTTCTTGGAATAATGGGTCTCCACCCCATCAAAATAGAAATGGGTCAATAAAATCATGGGTTATGATTATGAGATCACTTATAAGAAGGGTAAGGACAATATAGTGGTTGATGGTCTATATCACACATTTATAGACCAAACTTCCCTTTCAGCTATTTCCATGCCTATTCTAAATTGCTTGGATGTTGTATAATGGGGGTATGTCAATGAATCCTCATTATCTCAAATCATTCAATAATTGGCCACTAACCCCTATACTGTACTACATTATTCTTGGGATGGTACTACTCTACAATACAAGGTTCATCTGGGGATTCCCCAAAGCACAAATATTCAACAAGCTATATTCTATGAACTTCATGCTTCTCCATCTATAGGTTAGTTAGGGTTTCTCAAAACTTATGAGTGTGAATGATGCAACTTATTTTGGAAGGGAATAAAAAAGTAAATTCATTATATGGTGGCTTAATGTGATACCTACCAATGTAATAAGGGTGAAACAACACTCATCCCTGAGTTGCTCAAACCCTTGCCCATCCCTACTAGGATTTAGATCAATATTTCTATGGATTTTATTAAAGGTCTTCCTAAATTTGGAAGGAAAACAATGATCTTGGTTATGGTTAATTTCATTTCCAAATATAGTCATTTTTGCACCCTCATCCATCCCTATACCACCTTCATAGTTGCATAAATTTTGTTGGACCAGATTTTCCATCTTCATGGAATTCCTTTGTCTATTATCTTAGATCGTGATGTAATCTTCACTAGCCATTTTTGGATAGAACTATTATTCTATACCAGAATGTAACTAAAGATGAGTTATGGGTATCATCCCTAAATATATGGGTAGATTGAAAATATCAACAAATGTTTGAAAAAATTCCTTCATTACTTCACCTCAAAAAAACAACATTAGTGAGTAAAGTGGCTCCCCTCACCGAATGGTGGTACAATACATCCTAACAAACTTCAATAAAAATGGTTCCATATGAAGCAGTCTATGGTCAAGCACCACCAATACTCCTTCTATATACCCCCAATAGTTCATCACTTCAAGAAGTTAACATGATTCTTCAAACCTAGGATTAGATCCTCAACACCCTATATGACAATCTTCATATGACACAAAATTGAATGAAATAATAGGCTGATCAACACCATTCTAAATGTACTTTTCAAGTAGGTGATATGGTTTTTCTTTACCTACAGTGATATAAGCAGTCCTCCCTAAAAATCAAAGGATGTCATAAGCTAGCCACCAAGTTCTATGAGACTAATAAGGTTCTATAAAATATTGGGTTGGTTGCGTATAAGTTGGAGCTCCCACCTTCTTCTCGAGTTTACCTAATATTTCATATATTTTGTTAAGAAAAAATACTCAACACCAAAATTAGAGTGTAGACTATTTTACTAGAACCTGATAATAAAGGATCCATCCTTCTCAATCGAGAGGTAATCTTGGATAGGGCACATGTCAACTTCACTCCTGTTCCATCATAGAGGTTCTAATTTAGTGGGATAAAATATAACTAGATGATGCCATATGGGAACCACTATTTTAGATTCAACACCAATTCCACATCTAAAGCTTTGAGGACAAAGCTTTTTCTGAGAGGGAGGAGATGTTAGGAAATCATGCTACCTCTTTACTTTATTTTGTTAGTACAATAGTTTCTATGGACACATATGCTTTATAAGTCATCATGTGAGAATTTTATATTATCCCACATTCATGGGAAGTAGTAGTTACTTAGATTAGACTTAGCATATAAGTGTTGAGGCCAATGAAGACATCCATGAATTTATTGTATTGAGCTTGCTTAAAGGAGGTTTCCCCCTCGAAGTGGTCAATGATTTTTAATTTAGCCATTGTAATTTAGTTCAAACTATTTGAGTTAATATATTACTAATTTCATAGTTTATTTTGTGTATTTACAATTATCTACTAACTTATTCAAGAAGGATCCTCTCATATATGCTACCAAGAATTTTTTACCTTGTAGATCAATCAACTTGATTCCCACACCTAATCCTTGGTTGGATCTAGCACCATCAAATTGTAAAATCCACAATTGATTTGAAACTTTAGGTTTTGGATTCTATACTTGATTATGAGTAGTAAAAGTATAAATACCAAGGCTGGGTGACTCATACTTAACCTATTCATTCTTGATGTTATATTCCATAATGGGATACTTCATTCTCAGCTCTCTATCAATTTTGATTTGATTTTCAATTCCTCTCCATGGTAGCTAGATATGAGAGAAGTTTGTAGAGA
The DNA here is from genome assembly GCA_037957365.1 of Torreya grandis. NCBI lineage: Eukaryota > Viridiplantae > Streptophyta > Pinopsida > Cupressales > Taxaceae > Torreya > Torreya grandis. The sequence continues at coordinate 3,298,756 of JARHVA010000954.1, forward strand.
GATATACATTGAGTGTTTTGGACTAATCCCTTCTCAACAACAATCCATAGCCTTTTGGTATCTCTACCATGAGAATATCATAGGTCATCTAAACTCGTGGTTCAAATGCTACTTAAATGTGCACATTAGTTAATTCTCCAACTACTAGTACTACTATTTTATCTAGTTGTGAAACTATTCTATTTGAAGGACTTAGAGTGAGACCTAGATTTTGAGATATGAATGTAGGCATGATAGTTGTAGATGATCCAAAATTAACTAAAAAACTATGAATGTTCTTACCAAATGCTTGAATAGTCAGTAGGAAGGGTGAAACTTCTAACTTACTCTTCTATATGACATTAGCATCAATAACCTTTGCTTTGTCTATAGATGATTTAGTTATTTCCATAGGAGCCTTTTCAGTAATGGACTTCCATAGTAGCTCCTTATATTCAAGGATCTAAGCTAACTCATGAAGAGTTATATTAATTTTGATCTTCTTCATATCTCTCAGGATATTGTATCCTCCTTTACTTGGTTCTTCCTTGCTCTATGGTTAATCATTCCCCTTTAGAAGGGGTAGATTATTGTATGCTTTAGGATTAGGAGGAATCGCTATGGTATTTGGAGGAGGCGATATTGTAAGTGGTGGCTTATTCCTTAGATTGTATGTACCTCTATAAAACTGCTAGAAAGCATGAACTTTGTCCATGTTGTGTTCTGGTTCATTATCATCTTCACTTGAGAAGGTAAACTTGTGAGTTTCAAAGAACATAGTAGTACTTGAAGAGCCAAGATCTATGTGGGATTCTAGTAGATTATTCATCTAATCATTCTTGACTACTTTTCTTTGAAAGATTTTGAATGATGTGAAACGTAGTTAAGATCACCATGCTCAAAAGTATTATGCATTCTACACCAATCGGGAAGAGTCATTTTTGTTATGTTGATCTTTGAAAGTTTATTAGGATACTCAAGCATGTTGAATGGTCTATTGTATCTTTAGAATGCAACATTTTATTTACCAATTGGGCCATTTTCATTTCCCATCTTCCATTACATATTCAAGAAGTTGTTGCTGAACTTTTGAACCATCTTCTGAATAGAATCACATTCTAATTTTGTAGAATTCATACATTATAAAATAATAGTGGGAAGTGTAGCTTCTTTTTTATTTTAATGATAACCATTGCCTATCATATGATTTTTAAAGAATCTTAAATTTGGATATTTTGTTTATGTCAATAGAGGTAGTGTGTACAATTGATTTTGATTGAATACTAGAATGTTCTACTTCACATGTGGTACTGAATTGAGTGTTGGAAATTCATTGTTGACATTAGGAACTCTAGGTGTCTGAGGATTGAGTTGCTTGTCTATATTGATAGCCTTTTCATATGATAATTTCAAATTATTGACAACAACTACTCTTCTTAGAAACACAATAGTGATTAGGTCCAAGACATTCTTATACATCTTTAATGCTAATGGATTGTCTAGTTTATATATTAGGATCAACCAATTGTACATATTTTGGAACCTTGCATTGAAAGCATGGATGGGCTCATTAGGTTCTCTCTTCATGCTAGTGAAGTGATGGTATACCAAACCAGGATTGGTGACCTATCTAAACTGCACAAGAAAAGTTGCTTGACATTTATCCTAAGAAGTGATGGAATTTTTAATAAGATTTAAATACCAATCATAAGTAGTATCTATTAAAGTAAAAGGGATTAATCTGTATGCAACATCTTCATGGACAATATTCATTAACCTTAATGTAGCTTTAATAGATCTAATATGTTCTTCTATTGTCCTTACTTCTAAAGGAATAAAGGATGATAGATACTTTTTGGGATTCTAAGATAAATCATGCACATCTCCTAGGATGGTAATAGCAGATCTAACTAACCAAGGTGGTTATTGATCATTAACTAATTAATAGGTAAAGGGTTCCTTATGGGTAAGGGGGTCCTTACTAAAGGAGGTGGATTGTTTTGAATTAGGACTATTATCATAGTTCTAGGTCTTCTATGATTTATCATGGGTGAGACTAGAAAACTAGCTTGGAAATTAGTTTTGGTCACTCTTTTGGGTGACTCCAGTGCAACTCTATGCAAAGGATAAATACTATTATTGAGGGTGTTTCCCTCCTTCTAGTGTCAGTGAAAATATTGATGCATGTTTTATGCATACCATGGTCAATGAGGTAGCTTTTAACATTTTAAGATTTCAATAGAGGTAAACTCCACTCTAGGGCATGAGTTGTAGGTATGCAATTTTTGACAACCTATTGATAGAATTGTTGGATCATTTATTGATCTAAAGTATTTTATTTATGTTTTTTGTTTATTTTTATTTTATGGGTTGGTTTCACCCATTGGTGGTTAGTTTTTGTAACCACCTTCTTCCTTCTGTAACATTTATAAGCTTACTTGTGTACAAAAATTTAAAAAAACAAGCTTTTTATTGAATATATTTTTGTTGCATTATTTCTCAATGATCAAAGCCTAAATAGTGGTATTAGAGACATGTTGAAGGAGGATTTTTAATTTGGTTAGGATTGAAGATTAGTCATAAGAGTTCCATTTGCAATTTTTTATTTTGTTGTAAATTTTAGATTTACAGTGATATCTACAAAAGTGACACATCAATTAATGGTTCATCCTTGCAAACTAAAAATAAGTGGAGAAATTCATGAGCTATTTTAAATAAAAAGATAAATTGTGATTTGTAGCCAGGGAGTGGAACTTCATGGAGAAACTTGTGGATTTGCTCAACATTGCTAGAATACTCCTCTATATCATGTTAGGGTATAACAAGGCATGCTAGAATAAGTTTGGTGTGAAATATTTGACTGCAACATTAAAAAGAATTAGTTGGTAATATGGTCCTTAGCATCCAAGATTGGCATACTATATCAATTTTTTTAATCAAAGATCATGCTGAGATATATGGCATAATATATCAGTTTTTTAATTTTTATCGAAGATCATGTTAAGCATTGTATAGAGGGCACCAAATTCTATACGGTGGTTTGAGTAAGATGATGCATCACCCATTATCTATTAGAAATTTCTTGAATGGATTAATAGGTAATCAAATAAAAATAATTTAGATTTATCTATTACCTACTCAATGCAAATCATTATAAACAAAATTATTTTTGTCATTGGCTTGGATAAACTCAGTGCTAGAAAAATGTTTTGATAAATCTAAGGCAACATGCAGATCTATTTAAAAATTGCATAGAAAAATTTATGGGTTCATATATGATTTATTTGTCAAAAATTAGAAAAATCAAGGTTCAAATAGAAAATTTGTATTTGATATCTCAATAATGCTTGTAGGGAGCTGATTGTCAAGATTTTGTGAATCACTTATAAACAGAGAGTTTACAAGTTCAAAACCCTCTTAAGTAATTTTTTTGGTAAAAATTCATCTAAAATCAAAGATTCTTTTTTGAAGAGAATATTCTTTTTTCAAAAGGCTTTGTAAAATGACATTGGAAAAATAAGGGTGGAAAATGCATTATAAAGTGTAATTTTTTTACAAGTCCCAAGAATCCTTTGTATTTAGAAACTATTTTTGAAGGTAAAGGCAAAACCTTAAAATAGTATTCCCTTATCTTATTTTGACTTGTTTCTTTAGCAACATGGCAAAAATTATGAGTTTGATTTCTAAAAATGGATATTTAACTCCTTAAAACTATAAGGAATGGTCAATGAACATGGAAAATACATTAATTTTCAATGTCTTATGGGATGTAGTTGACAAACAACCCACATTGCCCACTAAAGATGCAAAGCTTGCTGAATTCCAAAAATGTGATAAGTATGCTCTCATATTGTTAAAATCAACTTGTAGTGTATAAGTCATCATTCACATTAAAGCCACCAAATCTAAAGCATGGAAAGTATGGAAAACTCTAAAGGAATTATATGATAAACAACTTGATTACAATAAAATTGATCTCCTTATTCAGTTGCTTAACACTAAACTCACTAATGATGAAGATGTTTCAAAATATGTGTCATGCATTAAGAATTTGAAACAAGAATATGGCACTACTGGTAGAAAAATTGATGATGAAATACTCATTTCTATTATTTTGAATGGTCTTAGCCCAAGATACAATAAATTTCTAGAGATGTTATAGCTTAGTGATACGCTTAACAAATCTACATTTGATTTCATTTATGAGTTGCTCACTCAACATGAGCAATAATTTGCAAAGAAGAAAGATAAACCTACTATAGATGCATACTAAACCTATTGACCAAATTTGATTTCTAGTCAAATGAGGTCAACCCCTATCATTTTAAAAAATTTATAAGGTTTACACAAATCCTATGAGGTCTCACATTGTCCTAGATATCTTGTTTAGCCATGCCCTAGTCTTGGTTGAAGTTCTTCCCTCTTGAATTGGCCTAGTTAAGGAAAGTCAACCCTAGTCAAATAGGGTCAAATTTATTCAAAGGCATGAAATATGTGGTTTTGGTCATAATATGGTTTATAACATGTTTTATCCTCTTTTTATGCAATTTATTTGCATCTCAAACCTTAAATGTGAAAAAAAGAGCTTGTGGGCCAACTTTGGGTTAGATTCAAGGACTTATATGGATGGAAGGTGGAATTAGGTCAGTTTTAAGTAGGGAATAATTTTTGGAGAGGTCACAATTTGGTTAAGATCAGCCAGGTTTTAGTCAGGTTCAGTTACAATCAAGAAATGTGAGTTTTTCCTTGTTATGAGGGAGTTTTAGGCACTTGTACAGATCCCATGTTTAGGTATGAAACTAAAAACATGGGTGGGGTGTCTCTTCACCTACCCACACCCATTTCTAGGCCTAAAATTCAAGGCGAATCCAAAACTTTGCTTTTACAACTCATTATTTAATTTTATCCATTGGCATACAAAGAAGGCTCAACTTTGAATGCTCATCATAGAATGTACAGGTGGAATTAGGAGGAATGGTATTTAGGTTGGATATTAATATTATCCTAATTAACTTTCATGTCAATAAGTTTCATATTGGTTCATTATTCTTTATGAACAATCGTTAACACTCCAGGCAACTTTTTCAAAAATTACATTGAAGAGGGGGTCTCCTTTTGAACCTATTTTAAGTTTTATTAATTTATATTGATGTGATTGTGTTTTATATATGTATGTAAATAATTTTCAAGCATTTCCCATTCTTATTATTGTCTTGGAGAACTCAATTGTTGAGAAGATCTCTTATAGTGCTTATTTTTTGTAGTTTACAAGTTGGGTGTGTAGGTCCTGAGTTTGCTCAACATCCAAGGAGCTCCATAGAGGTTTTAAATTGTTTAAATATATGTTTTAAACATGTTTCATTCAATTCCATTGTAAAAGAGTGGTCATTTTCCAAGTTTTCAAGTTGCCCTTCCTTGTTTTCTGCCTTGTTAGCAAATACAACTATAGTCAGCTTCTATAGGGCCATCAAGAGGCTATACAAATGAGAAAAAGAGTTTGGAATGCATGGTATAATCCAATTTTTAACTTAAAACAAAAAAATAATCATAATTCTCATGATATGGAATCCTAAGGTTGTATATGAGCAAGTTTCATTCAAAGGAAAGTTAGCTCCATTTTTAAGCTCTCAGTCACAAAGTGTTCAAAACAATGATCCTAAGGATTTTATGGAATAATTTTAGTCATTTTGGAGTATTATTTTACCATATTTATTTCATTTAACTTGTATCCATATTCACATAGAATAGACATGTCAAATTTGGGTGCTAGAGGGTAAGTGGAAAGGATGCTTTGAGATCTGACTGAAAGTAAACAGTGTAATCTACAGGATTTTGAAGGGAAGGTTAGTGTTGATACAACATAAGAAGGTTATTAAATTTTACCAAGTTATGGAAACATATCAAAAAATTAAAAGGTGTCCTGAGCATTCATAATGTAGGAGAGGTGATCACTTCATCAAATGACTTTCTTGGTCATCCCCTATCTGTACACAGGGTACACAGGGCAGTGAGGGCAACATTTCATTAGAGGGTAAAAAAGATGGAATTGAAGGCTCATAAAGAGAAAAAAATATTTTTATGAGTAATAAATATTTAATGTAAATATAATAATACTGTATATACTCCCAAAAAAGCTTCAAATGGCCTAATAGGCACCTACAACCAATCAAAGTGAGCATACACAATCATGGTATGAAGGTTGACAACAGTCAAGGTGAGGTGGTATTGAGAGTAAATATGAGCATAAAAGTTAGTCATGTAATAGTTTATGTTGGTAAATAAATTTCCAAATATATTATACACACATTTTGGGGGTTATAAACCATCTTGACAACCTACAACCATGCCAAAATAGCCACCTATAGCCAGTATTAAGAATTAGTTTTTGTTTGAACAAAGGGTGATATTTGGAGCTCAAATGGAATATGATATTAGTAAAAATGATGATAATATAGTGATAAAGGATATAATATATTATTCATAAACTTTTTTAGGCCAAAAGGCTTGCTTTGGAAACCCACAGGCTTGTAGAAGAGGTGTTTTAGTCTGTATACTTAGCCTTCGTGAGGATTGCGTGAAATGAGGCCATGCGAAGCATGGAACAATGTGTTTGAAGATAAAATGAGATATAAGTGTTTTAAATAGGTTTTATACATTAAAAATGACCCATAATAGTCCTAAACAATATCAAATCCATTTATTGAACCTCCAAACACAAGTTAACCCTGCCTACCCTCACAGTCCTACACCTTCAAAAGGTATGCCTTGAAAATTTGGAGAGTTGAGGGGTCAAATGAAGGAGTTAAGAGATAAAATTTGGTATAGAGTACCATTAGGACATATAAATTAATATAAAATATTTATTTTTCCAATATTAACATGGAAAACATCCACTATTTTGTCTTAGAACAAGGTCACTTTTAGTGTGCATGAAGTTGCTAGTTTTGAGAAAATTGATGAAATCTTGGACCATAAGGTTAGGATGGGAAATTTATTAATTTAATAAACTGTAAGGGACATAAATTAACATAATAAAATAAACTTTAAATTTTTTAATCATCCAAGTTGTTTTAACCTAGGAGGTTTGCATGCATACCTAATGGGAATCCTTAGGCCTAAAAGCCCAACTAGGGGTCATTTGCATTTTTAGCCTTTTACATGTCTTCCAGTTGATTGTAATTTTTTTTTTGTGGAAAATGGGATGTTTTAGATCCATAATAGGTCAAATGAATCTATGTTAATGTTAATTTTGGCCTCAAAGGGCAAGCAAGGTGCTTCACAAAGGCATGATACTTCTTCCAAAACAGGGGTCATCTTAAATTATATATGTTGGTAATCCATTAAAATGATTATAAAATGTTTTTTGGATAGTTATATAGGTGATATAACTCAAATTTGGAAAAGGAACTCATCAAGAAGCCATTTTGGCTAGGAATGGACCAAAACCCTTATAGAATGCAAGAAAAGGAGCTTGAAGGTCAACTTCCATCACTCACAACTATCATGAACTATTTCATGGGACTTGAATGATTTTAGGAAAGTTTAATAAGGTCATTAAGGAGCCTTAAATGTAATTTTGAGGGAGGTTCAATGTGAAATGGCTATGAACAAAGGCTAAGACCAAAAAAGCCTCTAAAACTCTCCTAAAACCCTTAGGCAAACTCGATGGTGAAGATCAAGCCAAAAGTGCACTAAGATAAATGAATTGGACCAGGGGTATAAAACTAAAGTTGTAGAGGACATTATAAAGATTATAGAAATGTGGATTTTTTGTATGGATACATAAAAAATGGTGGATACAAGAGCTTATTTTCACCATTTTTGATGTTGTAAATATTATAGAAGTAATTGAAAGGTGAAATAAGTTTTGAGAGGAATATTTAAACTTTAGATAACTAAAAAAATTCACTTAAGCTCATGAAAATTATTATAAGTGTCCCAAATAGGCCTTTAGTTTTGGCCACTCTAGTAAGCCAAATAATGAGCTTTAGGGTAAAGTGGTGAAAAGTGATTAAGGAAGATTATTTAAGACTTTTTTTTGAAGATGATGATTTATAAGTCTTTTAAAGGTGTCATTCACCATCTTTAATGAATTTTTTTGTAGATCTAGAAGGTTTGGAGTGCCAGGTGGTAAAGGTACATGGGAATGAACTCTTTTGAAACTACCTAAGATGATTGTGCATGTACACAATAATAAGAATGATAAGAGACCATAAAAATGCATGGATGATGTTACTTATAACCCCTAATATCTTGGAAACCCACCAAACTTCAGGGTTTGTAGGGAAAAGAGGAGTTTTGGAAGGCAACTCAAGTAGGCAATTTTAATGCAAAATTGGCAGTTTTGTGCCACTTTTCACCTTCCTTATGAATTTTTTTGAAAAGTGTACCTCTTGAATTAATATAGTTTGTCTCATTAATATTTCACATGAAAATTTAACTTATTTCCACTTGGTGACACATGTCTAAGTGACCCTTGGACTTCTTTCTCTCTCTCGTTCTCTCAAAGTCTATAAGAGTTGGCCATTTTGGCATTATTTTAATGCTCCACTAGAGTATGGTGAAACCCTAATCAATTGTATACCTTATAATCAATAAAATTACTAATTTTTTACCTCTATTATATTTTTTCATAGTGTGATCTACTTTAATGTGGAAATTTCTTAGTGAAGACTATGGATTCCTTAGCATTGTCCTTCATTCTCTCACCTATTTGCAGTCTCCTCTTGCAGGGCATGGGAAGTGTTCAAGAGATGATTATGGTTGAAGTGAGTATTATTTTCATTATTATCATTAAATAACTCTTGTCTAGTCCTCCTAACCTTACATATCATCTAGAACCCCATAATGTAACATTGATGCAAGATGACATAGATTTGGTAAAGTGTATGTTTTAGTTAGTTCTTTGGTCTCAAGTGTGAAATGAAAATGGTTAGAAGTCATCAAACTAATTTGGTGCATCACCTTTGGTAGAATAGGTTTATTATCAGCTATCATAACCCTTTTCATCCACTTAAGTTTTTAATATTAAGAGTAAGATCTTAAATGATGTGTCAATGGGAGTTAGCCCTTAATCTAGAGATCTACTCCATGATAGGGATACCCACAGCCTTAGAGTGGTTCCATTATGACACGTGAATGAGGAGAAGTTAGTACCATATCTTCAATTGGGTGCATTCAAGTGACAATAGTTTTTGGCATGTTCGGTGGGACTATTGAGTCCATTTATTGAGGAGTTTTGGTGTTCTCCTCAAGACATCAGTGTTTAGAGTCAATTCCAATAAACATAAATGGTGACTCCACTCACACATCTACTGGTTGAGAAATCCAAGTACATTAATTAAAGTTTTTTTGTTGTTCAATACTCTTTTATGAAGTTAATCATGGATATTAGTGAGTTTGAGCTTGTTTTAACCCAAGTTGAGGAGCTATATCTAGCCTTACCTTTTCCTCTTAGCTATGAGCAAGTTTTTGTCCAACCTTATCATGATCCTCATCAAGCATATGCTACCAATGGTCAGACCCATCAAGTTTGTAGCTCTCCTCTAAGCCCTTCCATTACTAATTTCAAAGTAACTCTCCTTAGTTACCAATAATACATACTAGATCTTGAAACTAGATATGGTTGTGGTGAAATTATATGTAATGTTTGTATTGAGAGTGTGAGGAATGCATTGGAATAAATCAAGGAGCAAATACCCATAGAGGGGGATAATTGGCCTAACCTTACCTATAAAATAATTGATGTGTGTGGTTTGATTTTCAATCTAGAGGAAATATTGAGATTTTATGAAAAAATTCCACCTTGTTAACCTCAAAGTTCCCCACATCCACCTTCAAGTGTGCCATCCTTGCCTCTTCAAAATTCTAGTCCAACCATGTTCCATAATACTCCAAACCCCTCATATACTTCCCAAAGTTTCCCTTCTTGGAAACCTATCTAAGAAAAGAGCCCAAGGAAGAAAAATATCATGGTTGAATAGGCTTACTTGTTGGAGAAAGATTGTGAAAGCAAGAGATTGAACTTTGAATCTCATCTTGAAAGGGAGTGGGAATTAGCTAGTCAAGTCTTGAGGTAGTCCATCATGGTAATAGAAGATAAAACCTCTAATGATACTCCTTAATTTCCAAATCAAGATATCAAACCTAAAGAAACTCTAAGTTTCCTAAGAATATTTTTCACTCTTCCTTCATTAGCCTCTCAATCACATGAAGCTAGCCTTCAGCCCACATTCCATAAGTGGAGAGATGTAATGGTAGCTCATGAGGGAAAAAACAAGTCACATGGGGAAGTTATTAGGGAAGAGACATTTGAATTCATTATTCACCCTCCCACCCCTCCTCAAGAGACTATGGATTGCATTCTTCCACCCCCTCCAATTGATCAAGTTTTCCTTCCTAATGTGGAGAATTGTCTTGCTACTTGGGAATCCTCATTTTCTAAGCTCCCCATTTTTGAAGTGCCTAAGGTTAATGTCACAAATAAGGAGGATGAAATCAAATTTTTAGATTGGATAAAAGATGAGGATGTGATAATTGATAATATGGAGATATCTACTTGCAATGATGAAGGAAAAGTTGAGGGAGAGTTGGTAGAAAAGCTCCTTTTATAGCCCATGGTAGAAGAAGAATAAGTATCTCTTATCTTTCCATTCCATGACTCAGACCAGTTAGCTAAGGAAGACTTATGGTAGATTTTTAAATACATATGCAAGGAAGCTAAAGGTTTAAAAGAGCCTAAAAGTCCTATGAAACTCATCCCAAGCCATGACAAGCAAGAGGATGTGAATCAAAAATAGAACATGTGGCAAATCTGCTTGCAATTGTTTCAAGAATATGAGGATGGTAAGAGGCTTGACCTCCAAGTTAAATAAGATCAAGGTGAAGGAGAGCAAGCACATGTTGAAGAACATCACCTCCAAGAAATTTTAGCTCATGATGGAGTCATCTATGATGACCTTAGAACCTTTGAAGGTGATCTTGAGTTTGTTTTTACATCTATTCATGAAGATGCCTCCACCCACTTCCAAGGAAAAAATGAACAAGAAGCACTTCCACATGGTCACGATATGATCCTCTTTGAAGAATTTGAGGACATTTTGGCCATTGAGAAGGATTATGGAATCCTTCAAGAGAAATTCGTTCACAACAACTTGTCCCACGTCTATGTATGCCAAGTTGTCATGGAGAGTTAGGAGGAAAGAAGTATGAGACTTGCTTCAAGGTTCAAGAGGACCATATCTATTCTTGAAATCTGTGGGAGATGAATCCATTAGATGAGTTACAAAGACAAGGGACAAAAAAAAGGCAAGAGCCATCAATTATCCCATATAAAAATAAGCAAGTTTGGCATCCTCACTCATCTAGTGAGGAAGGAAACATAAGCTACTTCCCTTTTGATCTAGGAAGGGAGGTATGAGCAAGGTGAGTATACATATTTATTTCCTTTTTGCTATGTTTGTCTCCATAAGTGCTTAACAACATAAGTGTGTCTTTATCTTGTTGGTAATTATGACTTTTCCTTTTGTGTTTGAGGTAACTTTTAGTTTGGTTTGTCTATTTAAGGTCTGATCCTAAATTTTCTCAAGCATATTCTGACTCCATAATCCTAATGGACTGAGAAGTCTACTAGTCCTTAACATAGGCAAGCATGTTACCCTTAGGAGTTGCCAAATTATTAACCAAATTTAACTTCTAGTTAAATGAGGCTAACCCCTATCATTTTCAGCTTTTTATAAGGTTTTCACACATCTTATGAGGTCTCATATTGTCCTAGATATCTTGTTTAGCCATGTCCTAGTCTTGGTTGAAGTTCTTCCCTCTTGAATTAGCTTAGTCAAGTAAAGTCAACCCTCGTAAAATAGGGTCAAACTTAGTCAAAGGATTTAAATAAGTGTTTTTGGTCCTAATATGGTTTATAACATGTTTTAACCTCTTTTTATGAAATTTATTTGCATCTCCCACCTTAAATGTGCAAAAAAAAAGCTTGTGGGCCCACTTTGGGCTAGATTCAAGGACTTATACAAATGGAAGGTGGCATCAGGTTAGTTCCAAGTAGGGAATAAATTTGGGATAGGTTATAATCTAGTCAATATTAGTCAGGTTGCAGTCAAGGTCAGTTACAATCAAGAAAGGTGAGTTTCTCCTTGTTTTGAGGGAGTTTTGGCCACTTGTACGGCTCCCATGATTAGGTATGTAGCCAAAAACGTGGGTGGGGTGTCTCTTCACCTGCCCAAACCCATTTAAATGCCAAAAATTCAAGGATAATATAAAAAATTTCTTATATAACTCATTCTCTCATTTTTTCCATTGGCATAAAGAAAAGGCTCAATTTTGAATGCTCACCATAGACCGTACAGGTGGAATTAGGAGGAATGGTCTTGGGGGTGGATATTAATATTAGTATACTTAAATTTCATGTTAATAAGTTTAATATTGGTTCATTATTCTTTATGAACAATCATTAGCACTCCAGACAGCTTTTTGAAAAATTACATTAAAGAGGAGTCTCTCTTTTATAACCTATTTTAAGTTTTATTGATTTGGATTGATTTTATGGTGTGTTTAAGTGTCTATAAATTAATTTAAATCATTTCCAATTATTATTATTTCCTTAGAGAACTCAATTGTTGAGAAGGTCTCTTATATTGCTTATTTCTTATAGTTTGCAAGTTGGGTGTGCAGGTCCTAAGTTTGCCCAACGTCGAAGGAGATCCATAGAGGTTTTAAATTGTTTAAATATATGTTTAAAACATGTTTCATTTAATTCAATTGTAAAAGAGTGGTCAATTTCCAAGTTTCCAAGTTGCCCTTCCTTGTTTTCTGCCTTGTTAGCAAATACAACTATAGTCAGCTTCTATAAGGGCATCATGAGGCTGTATAGATGAGAAAAAGGGTTTGGAATGCATGTTATAATCCAATTTTTACCTTAAAAATACCCAAGATTCATAATTATCATGATTTGGAGGCCTAAGGTGTTATATGAGCAAGTTTCATTCAAAGGAAAGTAAACTCCATTTTTGGCCTCTCAGTCCCAAAGTGTTCAAAACAATGATCCTGAGGCTTTTATGGAATAATGTTAGTCATGGTGGAGTAGTATTTTAACATATTTATTGCCTTAACCTTGTATCCATATGCACATAGTATATACATGTCAAATTTGGGGGCTAGAGGGTAAGCGGAAAGGATGATTTGAGACCTATCAAAATGGCAAAAAGACACTAAAAGTAAACAGTGTAATCTATAAGATTTTGAAGGGAAGGTTAGTGTTGACACCACATAGGTTGGTTATTAACTTTTACCAAGTTGGGAAAACATCTAAAAACATTCTAAGAAGGTTTAATATGCATTCAAAATGTAGGATAGGTGATCTCTTCATCAAATGACTTTCTTGGTCACCCCCTATCCGTACATAGGGTACACAGGGCAGTGAGGGCAACATTTCATTGGAGGGTAAAAAAGATGGAATTGAAGGATACTAAAGAGAAAATAACCTTAGTATGATTAATAAAGAGTTAAGGTCAAAATAATAAGACTCTATATACTCCCAAACAAGCTTCAAATGGCCTGATAGGCACCTATAACCAATCAAAGTGAGCATATACAACCAAGGTATGAAGGTTGGCAACAGTCAAGGTGAGGTGGTATTGAGAGTACATATGATAATCCAAGTGAGTCATGTAATAGTTTATTTTGGTAAATATATTCCAAATATATTATACATACCTTTTGGGGGTTATCAACCATCTTGACAACCTATAGCCATGCCAAAATAACCACCTACAACCAATATTAAGGATTAGTCTCAGTGTAAACAAAGTGTGATATTTGGAGCTCAAATGGAATAAGATAGTAGGAAAAATTATGATAATAGAGTGATAAATGATATAATATATTATTCATAACATTTTTGAGGCCAAATGGCTTGATTTGGAAACCCACAGACTTGTAAAAGAGGTGTTTCAGTCCGTACACTCAGCCTTGGTGAGGATTGCATGAAATGAGGCCATGTGAAGCATGGAACAAAGTTTTTGAAGATAAAATGAGATATAAGTTGTTTAAAAAGGTTTTATATATCAAAAATAACCCATAATATTCTTAACCAAGTTCAAAACTATTTATTGAACCTCCAAACAAGAGTCAACCCTGCCTACCCTCACAGTCCTACACCTTCAAAAGTTCTTCCTTGCAAATTTGGAGAGTTGAGGGGCCAAATGAAGGATTTAAGCTATGAAATTTGGTAAAGAGTACCCTTAGGACCTATATATTATTATAAAATATTTATTTTTCCAATATTAATATGGAAAAAATCCACTATTGTGTCTCAGAATAAGGTCACTTTTAGTGTGCATGAAGGTGCTAGTTTTGAGAAAATTGATGAAATCTTGGACCAAAAAGATAGGAGGGGAAATTTATTGATTAAATAAGTAGTATGAGACTGAAATAAATCTAAAAAATTAAATTTTAACTTTTGGAATCTTACAAGTTATTCCAACCTAGGAGGTTTGCATGCATATCTAGTGGGAATCCTTAGGCTTAAAAGCCCAACTAGGGGTCATTTGCATTATTAGAATTTTAAATGACTTAAATTTGATTATAAAATATTTTAAAGGTAAAATGGGATGTGATATAACTATCAGAGGATAAAGGAATCCATGGGAATTTTAATTTGGGCCTCAAAGGGCAAGTAGGCTGCCTGGCAAGGCATGATCCTTCTTCTAAAATAAGGGTCATCTTAAATTATAGATGTTGGTAAGAGATAAAAATTATGGGAACATGTTTTTTGGACAATTATATAGGTTATAAAACTCTTAGTTGGAAAAATAACTCATCAAGAAAACATTTTAGCTAGGATGGACCAAAACCCTCATAGAATGCAAACAATGGATCTTGAAGGTCAAATTCCATCACTCACAACTTTCATAAAATATTTCATGGGAATTGAAGGATTTTAGGAAATTTGAAGAATGTCCTTGAAGATCCTTCAGTGTAATTTTGAGGGAGGTTCAATGTGAAATGGCTATGAATAAAGGCCAAGACCAAAAAGCCTATCAAACCCTCCTAAAACCCCTAGGCAGACTTGATGGTGAAAATCAACCGAAAAGTAAAATAATATGGATGAATTGGAAAAGGGGTATAAAAATAAATTTTTATAGGAAATTCTCTAGATTCTATACATGTGGATTATTTGTATAGATCTGTATAGAATAGGGGGAGAAAAGAGCTTATTTTCACCATTTTTGATGGTGTGTAAATTGTAGAAGGAATTGAAAGGTGAAATAAGTTTTGAGAGGAATATATACACTTTAGATAAATTAAAAAAATAACTTTAGATCATTAAAATTATTCTAAGTTTCCCAAATAGGCCTTCACTTTTGGCTACTCTATTAAGCTAAATAGTGAGCTTTGGGGTAAAGTGGTGAAAAGTGATTAAGGGAGAATTTTAAAGACTTTTTATTGCAGATGATTATTTGAAAGTATTTTAAAGGCATCATTCCCAATATTTTATGATTTTTTTTGTAGATATGGAAGGTTTGTATTGCCAAGTGGTAAAAGTGCATGGGAATGAACTCTTTTGAAACTACCTGAGATGATTGTGCATGTCCACAATAATAGGAATGATCAGAGACCAGAACAATGCATGGATGATGTTACTTGTAACCTCTCCTATTGTAGAAAACCATCATACTTAATATTTTATAGGGAAAATAGGAGTTTTGTAAGGCAACTTAAGTAGGTAGTTTCTTATATAAAATTGGCAATTTTATGCCACTTTTCACCTTCCTTGTGATTTATTTTGACAAGTGTATCTCCTGACTTGGAATGGTTCATCTCATTCCTATTTAAAATTAAAATTTAACTAATTTACACTTAGTGACACATGTTTAAGTGACCCTTGGACTTCTTTCTCTCTTTCCTCTCAAACTCTATAAGAGATGGCCATTTTGGCATTGTTTTGATGCTCCACCAAAGTATGGCAAAGCCCTGCTCAATTGTACACCTTATGATCAATAAAATTACTATGTTTTTACCTCTATCATAGATTTTCATAGTGTTCTCTAATTGAATGTGGAGTTTTCTTAGTGAAGACTATGCATTTCTTAGCATTGTCATTCATTCTCTCACCTATTTATAGTCTCCTCTTGTAGGGCATGTGAAGTGTTCAAGAGACGTTCTATGGTTGAAGTGAGTATTATTTTTATTAGTGTCATTACATACCTCTTTTCTCATCCTCCTAACCTTACATATCATCTAGAATCCCATAATGTAACATTGATGTAAGAAGACATAGATTTGGTAAAGTGTATGTTTTAGTTAGTTCTTTGGTCTCAAGAGTGAAATGCAAATGGTTGGAAGTCATCAAACTGATTTGGTGTATCACCTTTGGTAGAATAGTTTTATTTTAAACTATCTTAACCCTTTTCATCCCCTTAATCTGTTAGTAGTAGGAGCAAGAGCTTAAATGATGCATCAAGGGGAGCTAGCCCCTAATCTAGAGATCCACTCCATGATAGGGATACCCACAGCCCTGGAGTGCTTCCATCGTGCCACTTGAATGAGGAGAAGCTAGTCCTATCTACTCAATTGGGTGTATTCAAGTGGAAATAATAATAGAATAAGAAATCCATTGTATGAGCCCAATAGAAGATACAAAGAGAAATATAAACACTCTCATATGCACACTTCTAGGCATAAGCATCATTGTAGATGTATAGATCATTCATACTCTTTGAAGCATAGACATCATTCTAGTTCTCCAAATCATGAGCATCACCACAAACATTCACATAGACACAAACATAAGCACATGTATTCTTCTTCATGTGGTTATTCTTCCTCTAGTTATAGTGGACATGAGATAATATTCTAAAATTGTGGTGGCATAGGACATCTTTCTATAGAGTGCCCCTCCAAGAGGATGTCCTCTTAACATTGATAGATGGCAGAAGTAAACATTGTTGATCACTCTAGTCACTCTTCTAGCTATTCATTTGTATCTTCTTTTGATGGATGGAATGTCTGTGAAGTTGTATGCTCCACATTTGATGACTATATCTTCTAAGACAGTGACTCAACCATCTTATGCGAGCTGCTATTCTCATGTTTGGTATTTGATGTAGTAGCATTTTTTGGCTTATGTACTTTGCTTTCATAGATGTAGTGTTTCTATGATCTTTGATGTGGAGCATTTCAATGATTTATTCTTGGTTTATTTTTTGCATGGTTTCTCACCTCTCACCTGATAGGGGGAGAAGATATTGCATATTAGTTTTTTGATCAGTCATTAGTGAGGTATGGTATAAGTTAGCATTGTATTGCTTGCATTATTAGTGCTGAGCAAAGGCCTGTGGGATATGTTGGTGATTGTTGGGCATTAGTTTTGTTAAGCACAAAATATAATAAGAGGGGGAGGGTGAATCAGTATATTATATATCTTTTACTTAATCTAAATTATTTTATTTAATCCACTTAATCACACATTCAAGATATGTAATAAAACTAAAATAATAACATGCACCACACGAGAGAGAGAGAGAGAGAGAGAGAGAGAGAGAGAGAGAGAGAGAGAGAGAGAGAGAGAGAGAGAGAGACCAAATTTTTACATGGAAACCCAAAGTGGGAAAAACCATAGAGAACAATCTCAAGTATATGAATGAGCACCAACTCAAATTACAAAGTTCGCAAGCACCAACTTGTAGGAACACCAATCCCTTTATTGAGCACCAAAATAATTACTATTTGTGAGCACCAACCCATAGGAGCACTAACCCCTTGCAAATATTTATGAGCACTGACCCATAGGAGTACCAACCCCTCTTGTGTATAAAACACAACTATCTCTTAATGTTGCTTACTCAATAAATGATAGAACTATACAATATCTCCTAACTTTCTCTCCTCTTTTCTTATATATAACAATTAAAAAACTATGCACTCTCTTACATATTACAAATGGCTTCTCAAGCCTTTATTTATAGCTTTCCAAATGACCTTTGGCATTGACCATTTGTGACCCTTCAATACTCATGGAAAATGGCACCAAACTTGCATGACCCTTCATATCCTTGCATTTGAAAGGTCACATGGTGACCCTTCAGAAGCAAATGCATCCTTTTCTCTTTTGTCTTTATCTTCATGACCTTTCAAATTCCTTAAGATGAATCTTCATGGAAAAATATGCCATACCCTCTTTTGTCTTCACTTGGTGACTCTTGAAATTCCTCAAGATGACTTTTCATGGGAAAATGTGTCCCATTCCTCTTTTGTCTTTACCTCGCAACTCTTTGACTTCTCCATGGGCCTTATTTTGACTTTTATGCAAACAAAAATATATTCATTAATATTAAATAAATATTAACACACATTAGCTAAGATATGAATAGTATAAACACCATTAAATGTTATGGGGCCTTTATCACCAATGCTAGACCTTTGACATCAATGACAATATTTCCAACAATCTCCCCCTTTGTCATTGATGGCAAAATCAAATTGAAATTACCACATCTTGAAACCTGTACATATTTCCATCTGAAAAACATATAGTAACTCCCCCTTATTTTAGTAACTTGTACCTATTTCTACATCTATACCTATACATGTACCTATTTCTATTCTTCTCCCCCTTTGAAATCAATGGCAAAGGTCCTATCTTGGAGCTAACACTTATCTCCCCCTCAACTAATCCTCAATGGTAGGAAGTAAAAGAAATTACTCCCAACTTCTCCTATAAATAGTCAAATGTGTCTTTTGGTAGTGCCTTTGTGAACATATATGCAATGTATTCTTTAGTACTAATATATTCCATCTTAACTTGTCGATCTGCAACTTGCTCTCTCAATAAGTGATATTTGATGGGAATATGTTTTGTTCTTGAATGCATCATTGGATTCTCTGAAATATTAATATCACTTGTGTTGTCACAAAAAAAAAGAAATAGCCTCATCATAGTTTACCTTGATGTCTTCTAAAGTTTGATTCATCTAGAGTACTTGAGTATAACACAACACCACTACAATATATTTTGCTTGAGTTGTAGAAAGTGATACTAAATTCTACCTTTTTCTTAGCCATGATACTAAGCTATCACTAAGGAAGAAATCTCCTCCACTTATAATTTTTCTATCATCTAAGCAACCAACATGAATAGCCATGAGTCTATGTAAGCAACCAACATGAAATCTCTACTTGTGGGATACCATAATCCATTATATAATGTCTTTTTGATGTATCTAAATATTTTCTTCGCCAATTGAACATGACTATCTTTTGGGGCTACCTGATATCTTACAACCATGCCTACTACATGCATAATGTCTAGCCTTGATGCTGTCAAATATAAAAGAATACCAATCATAGATCTATACAAAGATTGATCTGTAATGGTTGAATCTTCATCCTTACCTTTTCCCCTATACCCAATTGTGTACCAACTAGTGCACAATCCTCAAAACCAAAATTTTTCAACATTTCTTTGGCATATTTACTTTGAGATATAAAAATTCCTTTATATTAATGAAAAATTTGCAACCTTAAGAAAAATGACAATTATCAAAGCATAGACATCTCAAATTATTTTTTCATATTGTCAAAAAATTCTTTTGTCATCTTTTCAATGTTACCTGCAAATATTATGTTATCAACATATACCACAACAATAAATTGATGCTCACCTTCTATTTTGATGTAGAGATTATTGTAAGCAAATCCTCTCTTGAAACCTTGATCTTGTAAGTATTTATCAAGTCTTGCATATCAAGCTCTGGGAGCTTGTTTCAATCCATAAAATGCTTTCTTCAATCTACATATATGGCTACTATCATTTGAGAAAAGAAATCCCTCTGGCTATTCAATGTAGACCTCCTCTTCTAGATTCCCATTTAGGAAGGAAGATTTGACATCCATCAAAAACACTTTAAAATTTTTAAACACTGTATATGCAAGAAACATTCTAATAGCCTCTAACGTTGCCAATTATGTAAATTTTTCTTTAGAATATATTATCTCAATTTGAACATATCCTTTACATACTAATCTTACTTTATTCCTAGTCACTTCTCCATTTTCATTCAACTTATTTCTATAAACCCATTTTGTTCCTATCACATTGTGATCTTTTGGTCTAGGCACTAATTCCCAAGTATCATTGTTTTCTATTTGATTTAATTCTTCATCCATTGCCTCAACCTAATGCTTATCATGTCTAGCTTCTAAAAAGGTTCTAGGTTGAATTTTGGATAATAAAGAGAAATTAACTCGCTCAGATTCACTTACCATCATTTTTTTGGTGCAAATTCCTTCATAGATGTCCCTGATGATGTCATTTTAATTATGATTTATTTGGACATATTTGGATGGGGCTTTGGTGTCCTTTTTCTCCTTCTCATCTTCATATGATTCTTTAAAATCTTCCTCTTCAATGATTTCAAGAATGTCTATTAGATCACTGATTCTTTGCATTCCATCTTCTTCTATCCTGACACTTGCACTTTCAACTATATTCTTGGTTGTTTTTTTATAACATTTATGAGTTTTAAATTTTCAAGAATAACCAAGAAATATACCTTCATCTGCTCCATATTCAAACTTACCAAGTTTTTCATCAGTTCTCTTTATAAAGCATTTGCTATCAAAAACTTTGAAATAATCAACTGTAGCTAGTTTGTCTATCCATAGCTCATAAGGAGTCTTGTCACTATTAAATCTCAATAATTATCTATTCTAGATATGCACTACTATACAAAATACCTCTCTCTAATATTTATCTAGTATCTTGGATTCATTTAGCTTTGTCCTCAATATCTCTTTAACTATTCTATTTCTCTCTTCAACTACTCCATTTTGTTGTGGAGTTCTAGCTACTGAATAATGTCTCTTTATTAAATGGTCTTCACAATAATCAATAAATTGATCTAACATGAATTCTCCTCCTTGATTTGATCTTAGGCACTTAATCTTCAAATTGGTTTCATTCTCAACTAATGCTTTGAATGATTTAAGATGTCTGGAAGCCTTTTATTTTTTGTTTAAAAACATTACCCAAGTCATACGTAAAAAATCATCAATATTGAACATGAAATATTTATCACCTTGATTAATTTGCATTCTCATAGGTCCACACAAATAAGTGAGAACAAGATCTAACATCTGAGTGGTTAAGTATTCTTTTATCTTGAACTACCTTCTGGCCTACTTCCCATGCTAACAAGGTTTACAAAGCGTGTTGGATGGATTTGTAATCTTTGGAATAATTTTGAAAATTGCTTCTTGCTGATTTTAACAAGTTTGTCAAAATTTATGTGTCCCATTCTCCTATGCCATATCCAAATTTATTCAATCTGACTCAAAAAACATCTTTGACCTTTGATGTCTGATAACATATACAAATTATTGCTTGTTCTTTGAGTATCTACAACCAACATATCTAAATATTTTCTCCTAATTTAAATACCTTTTGCATAAAACTTTAGTGTGTGACCCTAATCACACATTTGACTTACACTCAAAATATTATGCTTAAGAGCTTCTACATATTTAACATTTTTAGTTTTAGTTCTACCATTATCCAAACTTAGTGTACCTTTTCCAATATTTATGGTAGTATTACTATCTCTAAATTTTATTGTGCCACCTTTGATATTATTCAACATTATGAACTTTCTCTTATATTATATCATGTGCCTCAAACATCCATTATCAATGAACCATGTATTTTCTTCATTTCTTACATGTAAAGCTATCTGTACCAACATATATTTTTTAGGTTGTTTCTTCTATCATGAACCTATCTAAAAAAATTTCTCGATGAATAGAGCCTTGAAACTTTGGTCCTTCTTGACTAACTCAAACAAACTTCTAAATTACTAGGCTATGTGTCCAAAGTTATTGTACTTGTAACATATTATGGCCTCTTCATTAAATCCTTATATAAGAGCAAAAGAGTTGTGGCTTCTACTTGACTCTGCATGAGTTTCCTTATCCTTATTTCTAAAAATTTTAGCCCTTTTATGACATTCTATTTTATTATGCCCATATCTATTACAATAAAAATAGTAACCATAAAAATAAGACCTATTTGTGTATCTTTGACGTGACTACCTTTTGTAGCTCTATTCCTTCTAGCCATCTTTGTTTGAGATGTCCTCTATATTCTTAACTTCTTCCCTTTTTATTTCCTCTTTTTTAAGAGCTTAAACATAGTTCTTTCCTTTTTCTAAGTTAACATTGTCTATAAAGTAGTGGCCTCCCCTTTCTCTTTTTCAAATTTGATATCTGTCTTATCTGACATTGATCTTTGACTTTCTAATATCTTATTCAACATATTAGTGCTATTTTCAAAGTTTGAATCATTGGTTGCTCTATGACTGATTTATTTATTTGTTTTCTCAAGATTTTCTTTTAAAGAAGCAATTTTAATAACATACCTTTCACATTCTTCACTTACTTTTTGTAATTGTGCCTATAGACATTAGAAAACTGCACACTTATAGTTTTTGATGCCTAAATGCCTCAGGATACCCTAAAACTTATTAAAATTTCTCAAAACCCCTCTTAATTATCCAAATCACTATTTTCCTAATCATAAATATCATTCAAAATCACTATTTGAAAGTTCTATTCACCCTCACTATTCACTGTGGGACCCACAGTCATTATTCATGATGACATGGCAAGTGACATGGAAAGTGACATGGCATGTGACATGTAAATTGACATGGGAGGTGACATAGGAGATGATATGGCAAGTGACATGGCTTAGAAGTGATGTGGCTTGATGTGGGACATCATACCCCACTTAGGACCCTTCTCAAAGTGTTTGATGACCTCATTCAAGCATCACAAGGCCCCCCTTGAAATGTGGTGAATTTATTCTTAAAGGGTGATTATTCAACATGTATTTTTGTCTTCCCACATGAAATTAGATTTTAAAAGAGATACCTACCTATTTAAGACTTTAGGGAAGATAAAGGGCATCTATGTTTGACTTTTTAACCCAAATGGAGGCTTACCAACCCAAATGGGAGGCTTTCCAACCCACATGGGAATCCCCACCAATCTCACCTTGGAATTTTAATCCCCCCAAATAGAAAATGGTGCCACATTTATATGAAGAAAAACAAGTGTGGTAAAAATTATTTGATCTTATTCAAACCCATATGCATGATTTCCATTCAAACTTGGATTCATGTGCAAAGTGGAAGATTTTCCAACCCATATGGGAATCCCCACCAACCTCACCTTGAATAAAGCATGCACCACTTGGATAAATTCGAATTACATTAATATTCCTCTATTTTTTCATGTTTCTTCACACAAAAATGTTATAAATACCCCCCTCTCCTTCACGCAAGGTGAGGTTGGAAGTTAGCCTTTTTTTGTTAACATTTTTGTTGCAATTTTTTTAAGGAGGTCATAATTTTGAGGGAGATCATCATAATCTTTGAGAGAAGATCCAAATAATTGAAGTTATACCAAATTTATACCAAAATTACTTCAACAACATCAACACCAACATCTTCATCAACATTCTTCTTCAAGCTTGGAAGGTAGCCTTGGTTTTATTTGTTGCAATTTAATTTCTTATCCCTCTTGACCTATTATTTCTTGAATTCCAAACCCACCATTTGGCCTTCTTATTATACTATAATATGTATCCATTCCCATTAACCTCTTAATTTTCCTTTCCCCTTTATCCATTTACCTCTTCTCCCATTTCCCTTTTCACCATCTTCACTCTATTTATCCACTTACCCTTTTTCCACCTTAATCATTTGTTGCCTTATCCTTCAAAAACTTCAACCCTTAAAATTTTGTCATATAAACCATTTTACAACCCCAACCACATCACTCTTTTTACCCTTTCCATTTCACCAAACCAAGAACCAAAGCTTTTCTTTTAGTTAATTTTCAGCAATTTTAATTATTCAAACTATTTGCTTTAGTTTAATCATCTTAGCAAAGCATTTAATTTTAATTAATTAAATTTAAGTTATTTTCTATATTAAATTTTAGTTTTCTATTTTAAATGCATTTTTCCTTCATTTTCATCTATCAAACTTAAGTGTTAAATGCAGGTGGATTAATAGCCTCCTAGAAAGCTTTCGCTTCTAGGATCTAGCTTACGCCAAGCAATCCACCCATCTCTTTGTTTAAAAAATAAGTATTTGGTAGTGTTTTATTATTTTTAGGTATTATTCCCTATCCAAATAATATTTATTCATAATAATCTAGATTCAATGTGGGTATTTTAACAAGTTTTTTTTACATACCCTTCATAACTAGTTTCTACTCTACACACTTGGAAAAAACAAAAAATTAGATAGAAACATTTTGGCACGCTTGGTGGGACCCTTGAGTTTTCTTGGGTCAATTATTTGTATTAATACATTTATAAATTCATTAGTGAACATTTCATTTAGTTTCATTAGTGAAAAAAATTCATTTAGTTAGATTTTTAATTGCATGTTTAGTTGCATATTTACTTACATTCTTAGTTGCATAATTTATTGCATTCTTAGTTGAATTTTTAGTTTCATTTTTAATAAAATTAATTTTTATTTTATTTTTTAAAATAAATAAATAAATACAAGTTTTAGTCACATTTTTAGAAAATTTAAAGTTTATTTTCCTTACATCTTTAAAAGAAATAAAAAGAACAATCATCCTAGGATTAGGACTTGCATTTTCATCTTTAATTTAGAGATTTTTTATGCATTTAAATAAATCTAAAATTTTATTTTGGGTTTAAAAAAAAAATTTGCATCCATTGAATTGCTTGTTGATCTTAATTCATCTAGTAATTAAGAGGAACAGTAATTTTATCATAGCTTTCACTTGTATTCACACACCAAGCCAAACCATTAAATAATTAACACATCAAAACAATACTTGAGACAAGGACTGACTGGGATATCACCCCCTGGTGGAAACCTTACCCCCTCTAAACTATCCCACTTAGATTTCACCACTAAGGGGAGAACCAACTTAGATTTCTAGTTGAGTATAAACTCTAGACTCAATATATCTTGGCTAAGTACTTGACACCCTTATCATTATGAGATTTTTAAGTGAGGGGGCAGGCCCCAATACCAAGCCACATACTAAATTTCAACACAGATCTCTCTTTTGAGCACCTAAACAACCTAAGAACAAATATATCTTGCCTTTTATTACCCATACCAAACCAACTTACCCTCCAAACTCTTTAAGGCATAAGCCAAAAGTGATTTAAAAGTAATCCTAGGCTAAACGCATTTCTAGTGTTTGTGTTGATTACTTTTAAATATTTTTGGTTGATTATTGTTTGAGTTGAGAGCTTTGCCTTTTCATTCCTTATTTTTTCATATAGCCACTACCAAAAAATAACTCAAAGTTCAAGTTAATCAACCCCCATCTTCTTCTACACCTATGCTGTATACCTCAGACATTGAGAGTTCCCCTCACATTAAGAGTTCACATCTTCCCTCTCCTTCTAGGATCCAAATCATATCTAAACATGATCCTAACTTTGCTTCCTTCCTTGATAATAATCATGTGGCTTTACAACACTACCTCAATATTGTGCCACACCGTACCCCTTTTGCTTTGGTTTCCCTATTAAACCCCCTCTTGGCATGCCACCCCACCATATGGTGGGTACCAATTTAACCCAACCATTGTAGACACAGATCTCTTCCAACATTCCATCCACCAAAACCCAAACCAATCTTCCACCCCCAACCAAACACCTTCTGTCACACCCCAAGTGGGTTCAACCCTACCCTTATTAACCTACACCCCACCTACTATGGCATTATCCTCCACTCATACTTCCATCCTCCCTTCAGTAGAAACCATAAGTCAATCTCAAAATATAGTGCTAACCATACCATAAACACTTCTTCCTATAAACACTTTGGTCCCTACCCACCTTCAACCAACTAACCCACTAACCACTTCGATGCCACACATAAACCCCCCAACCTTGACATTCCAAAATGTACCCATGACATTTTATCAATATATTCATAACACACAAGTATAAATACCTTCACCTTCCACCCAACCATCCACTAGCTATTCCCATGTCACCCAACCCCAATAAAACATGTCATATACCTATCCAACCCAACAACCCCAAATAGACTTGATCAAGATGATAATGGAGAAGAAGACTACCCTCGAGTCATCCATCTCGAGGTCACATAACCTTATCTCTTATGACCAAATTTGCAATGAACCCATTCATCCATCTGTCCCTCTCTAACCATATCCTCTATAATGGGAATTGCTAAAATTCTCTAAATTTCAAAGCAAGGAGGACCCCCAACAACATTTAAGAGAATTCAGGCATGCATGTTATTTGATTACCCATGATGACACTCACCTCCTCTGTACCTTTCCTATGTCCTTATCTAGACTAGTATTAGATTGGTATAGTGCCATCCCAAAACACTCCATCTTCTCCTTCATCCAATTAGCCCAAACTTTTTTGAATCACTTTTCGATCAATATATCCAAGAAAGTTTCTATTACTGACCTCTACTCCATTAAAATTTTTGAAGATGAATACATTTTTGATTTCATGGCTCATTGGAGGATCCTAATCAACCAAATTTATTTTTCATTACTTGAACCTAAGCTTATAGAACTCTTTATTCAGGCATGTGTAAAATAAATCTCATCCACACTGTATGTCCAAAGATTCTAGACATTCGATGAAGCTTTTACCATGGCTCAAAAACTAGAGAATAGAGCCATTGGTGAGGGAAGATTAAAGTTGAAGAATAAAAACCAAACTTACAAAACCAATAAACCCTCTCCTTCCAAACTAAACAACACAACCAATACCAATTCCAAGAGCAAATCCACTGCCAACTCTATTATCCTCAAAGCTGCACCTCTGCCATCTACCAACCCACATAACCCAAGGAACCAAACCTTTGACCCCTTCAACTATCCAAATCAAAACTAAAGGAACCAAAATTGGAATAACCATAAGCCATTAAATCCACTTATGGAGCCTTATCCTTCCATTTTGGAAAAGTTACTAAGAGATAAAATCATCCAACTTATACCAATTCAACCACCCTAATAGTTTGATACTTCTCACCCTATGTCTGATTGGTATAATGAGAATGACCATTATGTTTTTCACCAAGTCATAAGACATGACATCAGTAGATGCAATACCTTTAAATACCTTTTGAAATCCCTTATTTGTAAGGGGGAACACACATTGGACAATCCTAATGTGACACCAAACCAAGCCCTTGAAATATGATGAAAACCTTTCCCTAATCATTCTCCTTCTACCCCTCATCAAGAAAATAAACCTAAACTATCTCATGAGGCACATACTATTAATGTGGTTACCAGTGAATCCATTGATGAAGAAAATGTTACCTCAATCGCTTCTTTCCCCATTCCCCTATTGGAAGAAAAAATACCACCCTCTATTCCTTTAGACACCCAAACAAAGGAAGTAACCTTATCCACACTTCCATTGAAGGATACCACACTTGACTCCCCTATCTTAGAACCATCCACCCCCTTTTTGGAAGCTATCTCACAAGAGAAGATGACTCCATATACCCAACCCTTAATTGTAAAACCTTCTATCAAAGGTCAAGATAAATGTAAGGGAACCAAATTGGAACTTCTAAGCCCTTCTTTAATAGACCAACCTAGCCCCTCTAAAATAACTAAAACCTCCACCCATCCAACCAAAACCCCTTCCAAATTGATTCACCCTTAAACACCTAAACCCACCAAGATAACTAAAGTGCTCCAAAAACAACAACTAAAACAACCAAAGAGGTAAAATCACCAAAGGGCCAAAAACCCTATATTTTACCTCCCTCAACCTTGCCCTTCATTTTGGGTCCCCATCCCTCTACCTTAAACATAAAATCCACCATTTTTATAAAATACCTCTCACCTTTATTGGTCATACCTTCATACTTGTTCTCTAAAGACCTTTCTCTACTACACCAATAATCCCTAAGTTACCTACCTTATCGTCATTTGCCTCTAGCTCATTGACCACCTTACCCAAACCAAATCTATCAACCAAGTATACCACTTTACCCAAGACACCTATCACCAAACCCATGTACCCATAACTTTCTACTTCAACACCCAAAACAAAAACCACTAAACTTTTACCACCTTTATCCAAATCTTACTTGACCACCCTCTAACGATTATTGAAAACTTCTTCCTTGAGCTTACCACCCATCAAACCTTTTGACCCTTCACGTACCAAACCCTATTGGTTTAATGATAACTTGATATGTGCATATCATAGGGCACCAAGACATGACACTGAGAACTGTAAAGCTCTCTAAATATTCATTCACAACTTATATTAAGATGATGATCTATTATCGAACAAAAATCCATCCCCATTACCAATCCAACCACCTACTCAGCCCATCAGACCTTTGGTCTCATCCAAAAGTGAAGAGGAGAAACTGAAGCAACCATCCAACCCAAAGAACCCCCTTATCCACACTATTCACATGGTTACCTGATCTCAAGCCTAAAAAAAGGATAACAAGAAGACTAAGGCATATATTCCTTGGACTTACCCCTCCCCAAAATCCCAAGCTTATAATACCCAACCTTCTTCATCTCCAAACAAACCCAAGGTGTCTATATTAGGTGCCTCTATATCTAACCCTCCATACCCTAACCCATATGCAATATCCATCCAAAAATCTATCCTATTGTAGCTTCACCAAAATCTAATAAAGATGAGCTTGCATGAGTTAATCTCTACCTCCCCCCATCACTGTTAAGTACTCATAGAGGCTATAAAATCCATTGAGGTCCAACCCGATGATCCTCAACCTCTATCCACATATTTTTGTACCCTTCAAACTTCCAACCTTATCACCTTAAAAAATTTAGAAATACCTTCTATTCATTTAGAGGATCCTTATCCCCCTCTCTTCATTATGGCATATATCAATCAAACCCATATCAAAAGGGAGATGATCAATGGGGAATATAACATCAATATTATCTCCTCCTATGCTTATGACTAGCTACAGTTACCTAAAAACATCATGTCTAAAAGCTCAATAGTTTTTCATTATTTTGATGATACTATGGATACCACCTTGGGCACAATTATCCTCCACATTTGTGGAGGACCTCATACTATTCCTAAAATATTGTATGTTGTATAAGGAGAGTTTCAATACAATATTTTACTTAGACACCCTTGGTTTCATGCCATGAGTTGTGTCCCTTCTACCCTACATTGATGTGTCAATTTTAAACATGAAGGGCAAGTTGTGACTATCCAAGCTAACCCTAGTCCTTTTTCATCTTTCAATATGACATATCAACCCAATGATGTCCTTCTTCCTCCCTTATCCACTACACAACCAACTACTAACAACACAACCTCACCAAAAAAACCCAGAGCATTTCCAAACCTACTATTGATGAAGCTTTCACTAGCTCATCTATCCCCTCTTCCCATATTCCTATAGAAGACCCTATGATAACCACATTCCAATGTCTTTATTTTGGGGAATATAGACTCTTAGCCTTAGATGCCTTCCTTACCCCCCAAGAATATGGGAATCTCAGATATGACCCTACTTATGAACCTAACATTGGAACCATAATCCTTATTAGTCTCCCTAACCATCAAACAAATTTAATTTATGGGGGACTTGATCAATCACTTTTAGCTCCTACCACTACATTATCCATCCAATTATTCATCTCTAACTTTTCCTATCTTAGCAAACTAGAGTTTGATAAGTTGTATCTTCATAGGTGTGCTTGGAAAGGATTTGGCATTAGTCGCTATGAACAAGGGCCTCATGAGTTACCCGATTTCAAAAATTCACAATCTCATGAGTCATTTGGCCTTAGGTATGAACCACCTCAAGAATCCACTAATTCACCCAAACCCATTGCCATCATAGAGGAAGATATCCCATCATTTCCAACCCAATCACTTTCTCCACTTGAAGACCCTAATATCATCCTTCCTAACTTTTTACTTTATCAATACTGTAATTTTAGGCCCTTTCATCTACTAAAAGAGTGGTAAAACCAAGGTCATTCCACTAGTACATCTTGAAATGTAGAGAACGGTTCTCCCACCATCAACACCATCTAACATCAAGATGATGATTCCATTCTTACCCACCTAGGTGTAGGGAAGTCTTCTATCCATAAATACCTTCCTCTTGAGGCCCCAACTATGTTGAATTAATCTACCATGGATATCAACTTGGGTATTCTAGATGACCCCCACATTATCAAATTGGGCCAATCATTGAATACAAAGGAACTTCAAGAATTCTCCTCTTTCCTCTAAGACCATAGCATAGCCTTCACTTGGTCTTATAATTATATGCCTAGGATTGACCCCACCATTGCTACCCATAAAATAGTCACTCTCCATGATGCAAAACCTATTAAATAAAAGATTTGATGCATGCATCCTTAAATATCCCTTCTCATCAAAGAAGATCTTTAGCATCTTCTATCTATAAACTTCATTCAAACCATTGACTACCCCTAATGGGTCTCAAACATCGTACGTATCACCAAGGTCAATGGGGGTTTATGCATTTGTTTGGAATTTTGTGACCTTAACCTCACCTACCCCAAAGATGACTTCCCTCTCCCTAGTATTGACCGCGTGTTGATCTTACAACTGGTCATGAGATGTTATCTCTCATGGATGGGTTTTTAGGTTATAATCAGATCTTGGTTATTGTTGAAGATCAGCATAAAAATGCATTTACGACCCCTTAGGGAAATTTTTGCTATAGAGTCATGCCTTTTAGGTTAAAGAACACAAGTGTAACCTACCAACATGCCATGACTTTTATTTTCCATGATATCATCCATAAGACCATAAAAGACTATGTGGATGACCTTCTCAAGAAATCCAAACTCTAAAAAGACCACTTGATTATTCTTACGATCATATTTGAATGCCTCATCTATTATAATGTTTGCCTAAATCCCAAGAAATGCATTTTTGGGGTCCTTTTAGGACATCTTCTTGGCTTCATCATCTCTCTCGATGAAATTAAAGTAGACCCTACTAAAGTTAGAATAATTTTGGACATGACTCCTCTGATCAACCTTAAACAACTGATGAACTGGCCTTGGGCTGAAATTCAATTTCATACAAAATCAAAATGAACCTATAGAGTCTATAGTTCTTAACCTCCAAAGTCCATAGTTTCTAGAAAGCTGCAAGTTTTTGTATGCTGATCTACACATGTCTTTCCTTATTTAGTTATTTCTTTGTTGATTTCTTTTATTCAACTGGAAAGTCAACTTATCTAAATTGTGGCACAACTTACATGTAGATGGAATAAGCACGACTAAACTGATCATTAATTGAATCTCTATGTTACTTTTTGTAAATAAAACTATAATTACATTCAGATTTCCCTTGAACCACTATAAACTTACACATTTATTTCAAATTTTCATCCTTTGTCCCAACCAATGTATACACAGACCTTTGATCTTATTCAATACTTTTATAACATTTTAACCTCACTTGTGAACTCAGCTACAGAATGCAGACCCAAACAAGTCAAAATAGGATTGTATTTTTCTGCTTGAATTGAGAGGTTTCAAAATGCAATTTTCAAGAACCTTTATTGTCCTCAACGCTTCAAAGAGGTGTGTCTTTGTTTTCTTCCCTTAAGCTTATCATTTAAGGGCTTTATATTTATTTTATATCTAAGCAAATAATGAACACAAGCTTAAACCCTTTGAAATAAACCAACTAGACACTTTTAGTTCAATACACGAATAAACACTTTCCATGAATGGACTAATGCTATGAATGACCATAAATTACAGCTCTTTTCCTCTTATGACTTGTGACTTACCTCAGATCACATATGAATAACTTGATTGTAATCTAACTCAATAATGATCTCATTTGCCTCCATCAAAACTAGAAATACATTCTTGTCTTACTCGGCTCTGCCTCCCATCGAACTCTTTATCCATTTTGCATAATTTGCTATGGTCCATCGGCCTTTACCAATCCATCTCTAATATGCCCAGGCTTAAATACCTTATGAATAGGCATGATCAGAATCCTTATAGGCTCAAGTTCTTATTCTATGTGTAAAACATAATATACGTCCTTGGCCAAAAGGCCTTACAACATAGACGTATCCCTCCTTTCTAGATTTGGCTCTCGGTCTACACAAAACGAAGTCACATAATCATTTTTTAAAATGAAACTGAATTAACACCAAGCTCAGTCTGATGAATTAAGAATAAGACCACGCCCATAGCCAATTGGTTTCCTTACTAAGCATGGTCACTTCACCCATTCAGAACTCCATTTCTTCACCATGGCTTCAAAAGCCTTCTAACAGGCATATCCATATCCATTTAGGCCTATCCAGGGATGTCAACCCTATCTTGAACTTTTTTGTAGGTGGGACGACTACAGTATATTGAAAAGCAAATTGCAAAGTAGGGAACCATGAACATACACAGGCCTGTCACTATTGAAACCAAAATTTTATAAAGGAATCCATAACATTATCATGGAAATTAGAACTATGTTCTTTCCTCTTTTAATAGAAATACTTACAAATAATGTTCATTGATTAAGGGATTATGAAATCTTCATAGACACCTCCATGCTTATTCTTGGACTCCACCTGCAACTTCTCTTTCTCCTTCATTCTTACATCCTTTGAGATCCTCTCCTCTTCTTCTATCTCTTCCCTTGAATGAGAGGTATTTTTTCCTCTTTATCCTTCCTCTCCTCTTCTACTTACCTCTCATCCTCCTCTATAATTAATTTTCTTTTTGCTCTTGTTAAGATTCTCCCCTCTAACTTCTACGCCCAATTTTGGGCTGAAGGTAAAACAGAAACAATTTGTAATTTTTAACAATATACTAAGGTTGAAACATTTTCAACCACTCCTCCCTTATTTCCTCAACAACCCCAACAATCATTTTTACCTTCCACTTTTCACTTTTGACAATTACATTTACTCTCAAGGTAAAATTTTGAAATCTAAACACAATTTGGAGGGAAAACAAGAATTTGAAATTTCACACTAGAATATCATTTGAATTTGCATGTTTTGATGATCTCAACTAGTCCTCCATGAAGCTATTGTAGATGCTCCTACATCATACTCTCCCTCTAGAAACAATTTGAACCTTAGTTCAAATGGGATAGCTCCTCAATGTTGTAGGCTTCACTATATGCCTGGATTCCAAGGTCTTGTTGCCAATACCAATGCTTGTCTTTGTTTGGAATGGTCTTTATCTTTCATTTTGCTCTTCTTCCTTTTTTGGTATGTTATTCTTCTCATCTCCTTCTCAGCTTCCATCTCCCACTTCCATGCTTCTTCATCTTCATACATGTCTTCTAGATCTTCTTGTTGTTCTTCTTGTTTTGGGAGCTTCTCCAATGACTCATGTATATCATTCACTTCAGCAACCTTCATACTTGCATACAAAACATTCTAAGCCACCTTAGAATCAAAATATTTAGGCCATAAAGCCTCTTGGCTGCCTTCACATTCTTGCTCCTTGATCAAAACTGTCTTTGTCTCTTGGGTTTGCTCTTTTCTTGCTTCACTCTTCCCAATGGTGTCCTCACCATGGCTTGTACCTTCATTCATCTCTCTTGAATGACCAAATAGCTCCTCCAACATTCTCAACTCTTCCTTTAGTGAGTTATCATCTATCTCACTATTCTCTTCATCAAACTTGGGCTGATCACTCACAAGGATTACTTTTCCTTCACTAGCCTTACCCTTCATCTCATCCTTTCTTGAGCTGTCTTCATACAAACCAACTTCTTCATCATCATCAATATACTTATAAAAAACAATAGGAACACTATTACCTTATGTCTCCTTACTTTCTTCAATCATGTGAATTGATTTCACATCTTCACTTTCATCATCCATCTTCTTGGAATTCTCTCCTTGCTGAATATTAGTCCACATAGCCACTTTCCATTTGTCATTTCTTATGAAAATATCATTATAGGATTCAAAATCATCATCATAAACCATTTATTTACCTTTCATATTTGTATCCTCATGCCTTTGGTTGCTTGTGTCAGCTTTCACCTTTCCCCATTGACTTCTTGGTGTTGTTACCTCAACACTCACATCTTCACTCTTTGCCTTCTTAGGCACCCATACTTGTTTCTTCTTCTTATCATTTGTATTCTCAAACCATGTAAGCATCTTGTAACCATGCTCTTTTGACAATACTAAAAAACCAACCTTGTTTGTC
Source organism: Torreya grandis (assembly GCA_037957365.1). Lineage (NCBI taxonomy): Eukaryota > Viridiplantae > Streptophyta > Pinopsida > Cupressales > Taxaceae > Torreya > Torreya grandis. Next base: position 3,332,998 of record JARHVA010000954.1, read on the forward strand.
CTTTTATTTTCTTGCACATCTACATTCATATTAGGAATATGAGAAAAATCAATCTTATAAGGTAAACTTGCCTGCTTGCTTACTTGTTGCTTGCTTGTGTGCTTCACCATCCACTTAGGCATTATGTAGCCATGATTGACTACTTTGTGTGAGGACTTCATCTTCCTCTTGCCTCTTCTAACCTGTGTATTAATATCTTCATACTCACAATAAAAATTAAAATCAGGTCTTAACACTTCATTTACCTCTTGGATAGCTTGATCCATGGAGCAATCTTTCTCTTCCTTTTTGCTTAGCTATTCTCTTTCTTCCTCTTGGCATTCAATGGCATCATGGAATTCAGCTTCATCTTCCATCTCTCCTCTCTCATGCATTAACCAATGCATCTCTTCTTCTTCCTTATATACAACAACAAACTTACTTCTCTCTCTTACACATTCACTTGTGCACTTGGTGTCTTCTCTTGCACCAATCTCTTCATTCTCCAAGGCCCTTCTCTTGACCTTTGCAAGACTATTCATACCTGCAATTACCCATGCAAAAATAGCATTAGATATAAAAACAAGACACCATAATGTCTCCAAGAGTTCCAAGTGCTCTTCCTGGTACTTTATCTTTTCTTTCTTCTCTTCTCTTATTCTCCACAATGAGAACCTTCTTCACAAATTCTTTCTCTTGTTGCTCACTTGGCAACCTGCTCATCCTCTTCAAGCCTCTATGGGCTTCTCTCTTCTTGGCAATATCCTTTTGCCTTCTTCTCCTCTTCATTAGGAGATCAATTGGACACTTCATCCTCTTCTTCAATGACCATACCCATGCTTGCTTATCCATCTACATCCAAGACTCATATCTATCTACAAAATTAGCTAAATCTCTTTTCAAACTATCAATCTCTTTATCAATTGCAATACTATCCATACCTTTCTTCTTGTGAATACTTGCCTTCTTCTTGGTTCCCTCATGTAGCTTGCTGCTCTGCTCTTTTCTCAGCAATAATTCCATCTCTGAGATCTTCACCCTAGTCTATTCCACCTTGGTCTCTTGATCCCTTATCTCACCCAAGCCTTTCTCCTTGATTGGTCTTTTGACAGTCTCCTTGATCTCACCTAGGCCTTTTGCATCCTAGTCTTTTGATCCCCTTCTCAATCCTGCAGCAACTTTTTATATAACATTTCAACAAACACAAATCACAAATCCAAGCTTACCTTGCTTTGGATCTTCCTCTTGAGCATTCACTTGCTCCCTTACTTTTGAGCTTTCCAAGCTTCTCTTCTCAATTCTTCAAATTTCATCCTTTACCTCACCTATGTCTATTTCACCTTAGTCTTTTGGCAAACTATCCAAGCTTCTTCTTGGATCTTCACTAAGCCTTCCTTGGCTTCTTCTTCTCCTATTTTAAGCCTCAATGGATTTAAACCTTCCTTTTCACCTGTTTGCTTCTTAAACAAAATAAACTCAAATCAAATATCAAAATTACTCATACCTTTCTTCCACATGGTCTTCTAGCACTTTATCCTGCTGATCCTTTGCCAAATCCTTCACAACTGCAACATCATTCTTTTCTTAATTTTGAAGCAACAAATTATCAAATCCCAAGAGCTTCAAGATTTGATACCAAAATGATGAACTGGCCATGGACTGAAATTCAATATCATACAAAATCAAAATGAACCTATAGAGTTTGTAGTTTCTGGAAAGCTACAAGTTTTTGTATGCTGATCTCCACATGTCTTTCCTGATTTAGTTATTTCTTTGTTGATTTCTTTTATTCAACTAGAAATTCAACTTATCTAAATTGTGGCACAACTTTCATTTAGATGGAATAATCATTACTAAACTGATCATTGATTGAATCTCTGTGTTACTTTTTTGTAAATAAAACTATAATTACATTCAGATTTCCCTTGAACCACTATAAACTTACACATTTATTTCAAATCATCATCCTTTGTCCCAACCAATGTATACACAGACCTTCGATCTTTTTCAATAATTTTATAACATTTTAACCTCACTTGTGAACTCGGCTATAGAATGTAGACCCAAATAGGTCAAAATAGGATTCTAGTTTTCCGCTTGAATCGAGAGCTTTCAAAATGCAATTTTCAAGAACCTTTATTGTCCTCAATGCTTCAAAGAGGTGTGTCTTTGTTTTCTTCCCTTAAGCTTGTCATTTAAGGGCTTTATATTTATTTTATATCTGAGAAAATAATGAACACAAGCTTAAACCCTTTGAAATAAACCAACTAGACACTTTTAGTTCAATACACAAATAGACACTTTCCATGAATGGACTGATGCTATGAATGACCATAAATTACAACTCTTTTCCTCTTACGACCTGTGACTTACCTTAGATCACATATGAATGACTTGATTGTAATTTAACTCAATAATGATCTCATCTACCTCCATCAAAATTGGAAATACATTCTTGTCTAACTCAGCTCTACCTCCCATCGAACTCTTTATCCATTTTGCATAATCTGCTATGGTCCATCAACCTTTACCAATCCATCTCTAATCCACCCAGGATTAAATACCTTATGAATAGGCATGATCAAAATCCTTATGGGCTCGAGTTCTCGGTCTATGTGTAAAACATAATATACGTCCTTGGCCAAAAGGCCTTACAACATAGATGCATCCCTCCTTTCCAGATTCAGCTCTTGATCTACACAAAATGAAGTCACATAATCATTTTTTAAAATGAAACTGAATTAACACCAAGCTTAGTCTGATGAATTAAGCATAAGACCACGCCCATAGCCAACTAGTTTCCTTACCAAGCATGGTCACTTCACCCATTCAGAACTCCCTTTCTTCACCATGGCTTCAAAAGCCTTCTAACAGGCATATCCATATCCGTTCAGCCCTATCTAGGGATGTCAACCCTATCTTGAACTTTTTTGTAGGTGGGACGACTACAGTATATTGAAAAGCAAATTGCAAAGTAGGGAACCATGAACATACACAGGCCTGTCACTATTGAAACCAAAATTTTATAAAGGAATCCATAACATTATCATGGAAATCAGAACTCTGTTCTTTCCTCTTTTAATAGAAATACTTACAAATAATGTTCATTGATTAAGGGCTTATGAAATCTTCATAGACACCTCCATGCTTATTCTTGGACTCCACCTACAACTTCTCTTTCTCCTTCATTTTTACATCCTTTGAGATCCTCTCCTCTTCTTCTATCTCTTCCCTTGAATGAGAGGTCTTTTTTCCTCTTTGTCCTTCCTCTCCTCTTCTACATATCTCTCATCCTCCTCTATAATTAATTTTATTTTTGCTCTTGTTAAGATTCTCCCCTCTAACTTTTATGCCCAATTTTGGGTTGAAGGTAAAACAGAAACAATTTGTAATTTTTAACAATATACTAAGGTTGAAACATTTTCAACCACTCCTCCCTTATTTCCTCAACAACCCTAACAATCATTTTTACCTTCCACTTTTCACTTTTGACAATAACATTTACTCTCAAGGTAAAATTTTGAAATCTAAACACAATTTGGAGGGAAAACAAGAATTTGAAATTTCACACTAGAATATCATTTGAATTTGCATGTTTTAATGATCTCAACTAGTCCTCCATGAAGCTATTGTAGATGCTCCTACATCAACAACTCCATAGCCTTTAGGGAAGACTTCAATCCATTAACCCTTTCATTTCCCAACTTTTAGACTGGTGGCAACCTTGTCATCACCTTTTAAAGAAGTATGTCTCTTTCAAGTGGAGTAGTGATTGTCAAAGGCCTTTAATTCACTCAAATAGTACCTTTTGTCACCACTTGCCCTCACCCCTCTGAAGGATGATCACCCATTTTACCTATATATTTCTACCACTGACTATTCCCTAGGGGTAATGTTGGCTCATTGGGATGAACAACATAAAGAGAAAGCTATATACTACATTAGTTATATGATTTTATAATATGAAACATGGTATACACACATCAATAAACTCTACTTAGCATTGACCTTCATGGCCACCAAAATTCGCCACTACCTTCTTAACCATGAAACCTATTTCATCACTAATACTGACCCGCTCAAATACATGCACTCTAAACCACACCAAAATTTGCATATGGATAAGTGGCTCATGGTCCTAGATGAATGTAACCTTGAATTCCTCTAATATAAGTTAATTAAATGTCAGGTCATTATTGATCAATTGGCTAAAGCTCCTCTAGAAAATAACCAACCACCCCCTTTTGCCTTTTTGGATGAGTCTATTCAGACTCTTTTTCAAGAAGATAACATAACCTACCAAATGATCATGTTATTTGATGGATCTAAATGCCAACAAGGAGGGGTTTCCATAGTTATTCTCATTCTTCTTGATGGTGAACCCCTTCCTCTCTCCTTCAAACTTGACTTTGAATGCACTAATAATATGACTGAGTATGAAGCCCTAATGATAGGTCTCCGAACTGTTCAAATCTTAGGAATAAAGAAAATCCATGTCTTTGGTGATTCCCAACTTATGGTCAACCATGTTAATGGGTCTTATCAATGTAAGAATGACATCTTTATAAAATATAAACTTTTAGTTGACAAAATCTTAAAATCATTTGAGCATTACCTAGTCCAATCCGTTCCTTGATCTACTAATAAATTTATAGATACAATGGCCTACCTTGCTTCTTAGATCCCTTCTCAACCTTCTAATTCCAATATATTTATCACCATTAATCATTTTACCACACCTTCTTATGGTGAATCTGACCTCCCTACCATTTTTAATGTAGAGAAATCCCCATTTGACATTTGGTATGACCAAACTTTCAACTACCTCAACCTAGGCATTATTCCTCCCAACCTATCTAGGAATGCCTGAAGAGATTTTATTCAAAGTACCTCTCATTACACCATACTAGGGGAATTTTTTACAAATTTGGTTTTGACGATCTCCTTCTTTGTTGCCTATGTAGCCATGAAGCTTCTCATGAAATCAAAGAAACACATGATGGGATATGTGGGGGACACTTTAGTGGCCTAGCGGTTGTTAAATGTATCCTTCACCTTGGTTAATATTGGCCCACCCTCAACCAAGACTATTGTGATTATGTAAAAAAGTGTGTTAAATATAAGTAGCATGTTAATTTACATCATGCGCTAGCTAACAGCCTCCAAGTATCTAAGGACTTTTGGCCTTTCTCTCAATGGGGGCTCGATCTCATTGGGGAAATTAGCCCCCATTCTTTGTAGTGGCATAGATCCATCATCATAGCCAATGAATACTTCACCAAGAGGATGAAATTTATTCCTCTAATCTGTATGAAAGTAAAAAATATTTTTGACTTTATCAACCACAGTATCATCTATTGCTTTGGTATTCTTCATAATATCATCACCGATAATTATAAATCCTTCAAGAATAAGTAAGTCCAAGGTTTATGTGATGCATTTGGCATTGATTTAAGATTTTCCTCACCTTACCTACCATAAGCAAATGGACAAGTGGAATCCTCTAATAAAACCCTCACAAAAATATTAACCAAACTTTTTAGTGCTTTAGGTCAAGATTGGCATTTGCACATCCCATTCACCTTATGCGCCTATCGCATTAGCATTAAAACCTCCACTAGTGCTACCCCTTTCTCTCTAGTCTTTGGAATAGAGGCAATCATGCCTCTTGAATTCTAAATCCCCTCTCTTCACATATCTTTAAAGGAGATCATTTTTGAAGAAGACTTTCATCAACATCATTTAACTCAACTTGAGCTACTTGAAAAGCATCATTTAGTAGATCTCATCCACTTCTATATATATCAAGAGCATATCACACATGATTATAATAAGCACCTCAAACAATGGGAATTCAATATTAGAGATCTCATCCTAAAATAAAAACAACATGTGACTAACATGGAGAAGAGTAAATGAGGTAAGTTTGCTTTCAATTGGCTTGGACCCTACATCATCACCCATAAGTATGAATCAAGAGCTTATCATTTGTCCTCCCTTGAAGCCAAACCAAAACTTGAGACTTTCAATGTTTTTCATCTATTCCCATTTTATGTTAAAGAAGGATCAAGCTCACCTATTTGTCTAACTTAAGCTCATCCCTTGATTATGAGATTTTCACCTTCACCCACTTTCCTCCTCCCCTTTTGAGGATAATTGATTACAACATAGAACCATGTGATTAACCATGATAGTCATGGCCTAATCCTAAATATGGGTACCATGGCTCTACCCACAGCATGGTTCTCATGGATATTTTTCATCTTTAACAAGATGGAATCCCATGGTCATTGTCTCTCAAAACCACACCCTTTCACATATCATGAACCTTCTTATGTAAAGTTTTTCCCTCATAAAGGTAAACCTCTAAACCTAATTAGACCGGTCCATGTCTAAACACATTTCATCTTGAAAAATTTATTTGAGTCAATATCTTAAGCATTGCAAACTGATCCCTTGAAGGACAACTACCCAAAAACAAAAATAAAAATTACCACATGTAAGGTAGATTGCTCCCTTGAAGGATAACTATCAAGAACATTAAAACAAAGCCAATAATCTTAGACCAGACCCTTGAAAGATGGTTGAGTTAACTTTCTAAAAAGTAGAGCAATTTCATGGAAGATTCCTACATCGATCAACTTCCCATATATAAAAATAAAGGAAAATGCCCACTCTCAAAACCAATTCCAAATCTATAATAAGCTCTCAAGTAGCATAATAACTTGGAAGCCACAATCAACTTTGCCATGTAGACTTCCCACATTGATCAATCTATATTTAGCATATGACATGGACTTGTCTAATACCATTATTAGGTCACCTATATAAGGGGCAAACTAATTCACATGAGATTATCATACATACCACCCATTACCCTTCACACAACCTATCACCCATTTTCCCTTTTGACTGTGTAAATCAAGGGATTTAGAGATTACTTGACACCCTGTGATCATGAAACCTTTTTTATCAACTAATGACCACTCATGCACATCATTTGAAGGGCTTATGTTCATTAAGATGATCTAACTTTGGGCCTATTTTTAATCCTTATCAAAAACAAAGCAGCATGCCCTATTCTTATCTTAGTGTGCATGGTCAATATTTTCACCATGACTTGTACCATCCAACATTATAACAAAAATGGTCATTTCTTTTACATTAAGTGAGATTACAACAACCATAACCATACCAATCATAACCATAACCATAACATTCATAAGTATCCATAAAAACTCATGCATAATAACATTTGACCAATAATATCTAACACATTACCTTCCTATTCCTACCAGCCCATTGCCACAAGATCTAAGCATTAGAACCTAACCATTGGCAGTGTCTACTTGAACATGGAAATATTTTATTTTGTACTTGCTAAGAGTCTGCCCATTGTAGGGGAATGACTATCTGGTCTAATTCTATCACCAATATCCTAGACCACATAGCTCCTTGATAGAAGGGCCTCTTCTAAATGGGACCCCATGTCTACATTTCCAAGCAATTGGGGCACATGATGTAGATATGGTCAAAATTGTTATAGCCTACCCATGTAGTTCTTGGGTTAGGCAAGGTCCATCCTCTATCACTCACCATGCTGATAACTTCCTTATTTGTAGAATCTACTTGATCATCAAAGAAATTCTTTGCATGTTGTCACTTTGCTACTTCCCTTAAAACTCAGCTCGTAGTGGTGATGAACCTTGGCCATAGTAACTCTATAGATCTAGATAGACACCCACCTCTTAAAACTCATCTCGTAGTAATATACACTATCTCCAAATTCCTACCCTTGTACAATTTTAGATGGTGCAACCTCCTCATAAAAACACCTCTTCTTTGGATTAGCTCCATTGAAGATTATTTTTAGTACTTAGCATTGTGTTCCCTACTAATTTATCCTACCTTGACCATAAGTATCTCTCATCCTACTAAATGTGGGATCATTGTGGTAACTATTTACTGACCTACCCCATTCACTTTCACTGACACCTTTACCAAAACCCAAAACTATTGTTTTACCAAACCTTCCCCCTTAGTCCAAACTAGCCCATGTGGTCCATCAAATTGGGTCAACAAATTTGAACACCACTCACCCAAACCTTATTGAACTACATTGGCCTGATGTCCATGGACTATGCAGGTGCTACTCTAGGGGTAGCTCAACCACTAACAACTAATTCCCATCCCCTTTTTTTCTTCTCACTCATTTTTACCACTAACAATGACCTCTTGCTTAGGGCATCCTACATCAAGGAAGCTTTGAATTCTTTTTTCATCATCATTATGTTTTAACATCATCTAATAGTTCCTCTTAAGTCTTTCCCTCATTGTTGGGAGAAATAAATTGGCCTAAGGTCTTTTTGGACTATGCAGGTAGTGCTCAATTATTGAAATTAGCTCGGCCACTTCCTTTACTTTATTTGTCCTTCTCACCTAAAATTTCTTCCTCCAATTTTCTACCTATCTCCTTACCATCTCCCTACCTCCATCTTGTAAATCTCTTTTAATCACTTTTCCAACTTGTCAATCTCTTTTAACACAAGGGTGAAAGCATTCCCCATTGGCCCCCCTTACCTCTCATAAAGCCACCTCTTACTCTGCTTCGTTGGCCTCCCCATCATCTTTCCTTATTCATGCTTCATGGCCTACTCCCCTACCCACCTTTTGCATTTTATACCTCTCTTTCACCTCACTATCAACCTTGTTAATTATCCCCTTCAACTTCTTTCTCCATCCTCATCATCTCCCCTCCCCCTTGGTTGTTTATCATAACCCCTTTATCACTCTCTTTTCCTCACCCATTCCACTTCGTACTATGCATCTTGAAAACTTTCTATTTCTTTTGTTGATAAATTTTTTCTTTATGTGTATGACCACTCTCTACCATTATACCACTCTTCCCACCATACCCATTTTCCATTCTTCTTGTTTTATTTTTCCCCATCCTTTCATCCTTTTTATCTTTCCCTTTTTCCTCCACAACTAGTTTCTCATTGGGTATTTATCCTTTAAGAAGCCTTCCATAATTGCCCTTTTCTTCTTATCTCTTTTTACCTATGGCCCTTTTTACATTCCTCTTTTCCTCTTTCCATCTTGATACTTATCTTTTGCATCTATATGAGTATCCATGCCTTGTATCCCTACTTCAATTCTTTCTTTTTATTTTTATCATCTCTGATCTTCATCCCTTAGTTTCATCTCAATCCGTTTTATTGTGTCCCCCTATTTCTTCACCAAATCACTATTTATTTAGCTTTTCAATCTCTTCTAATCACCCCTTCAACTTGTCAATCTCTTTTAACAAGATGATTAAGAACTACCATCTCTTTTCACTTTCTTGTCCACCCATCCTTTGCTTCCCCTCATTCTTCAACCCGTTCCCATTTTCCATCCCATTCTCATCTCCAAAACCACCATCTACTTTGCTTCATTATTTCTCTCCTTGAATATCATCACCCATGCGTACTTGGTCAAGATACCACCTACTGATATTCCATCTCCCCTCATCCTCTTTGTGTCCTCATTTCACTCCTTTTCCCCTTATGTTTCCTTCTCTTCCATTTATTTACTTTTTTCTCATTTTCATAACCAAACTATTTTCTCTTTTATCTTGTTTAGACTTATTTTCAAACCTTTCATGGCTACCCATATCCCTCATTATCCCCTTACCCTTCATGATTGTTACACTTCTCTCCCCATCCTTTTCAATTCTCCAATCCATCATTCTTTAGTGTATCTCTCACCCTCAATATTTTACCTTTTATTTTCTACTCTTTTCTCTTTTTCATTTCATTTTTTTGGGTCTCTTTTGATGCCCTTCCTTGCTCTTCCTGACTTATATGACCATGCCTAGCTTCTTCCTTCCTTCTCCACCTTTGTCTTTATCTGTGACCTCATTATTTTCTCTTCATCCATCTCCTAGTCCACCTTTACCTCATCTCTTTTTGGATATCTCTTATGTTCTCCAATTTCACCTCCACCTCTTTAGAGTATGGTCACCAGTTGTACTACTTCTGCATATATCTCCTTGTCTACTTCCTTGTATCCTCTACACCCTTTCCTTAATGCATGAAATCTAGTTAGGTTCCTTACTTTAGGAGCATCCCTTTCTTCCTTGAATGCCTCTATATGTTGTGCTTAGACTCTCTTTTTTGTTCCTCTCCAACTACTCCCTTCACCCTCCCTATCAATTTTTTCCTTTTCAACCCTCTACCCATTTTAAGCATGCTATGGTCTCCAAGGTCTTCCACTCAATTTTGGTTTACTATGAGATATATACCAATCCTACATCTCTTTAACATAATTGGATAGGACTGTGGGCTCATACGACCAAATAGTAAACTTGAGTGTCGTTTAGCCATCGAGATGAAAATCCCCACCTCTTCTCATTTTGCCTATTTTAAACCCCTTTTACTTTGAGCTTTGAAGATGTTAGAATAAAAATTAAAACCACTTTCAAATGGAAGATTCGAGATACCCATGGGGGGATGATAGTTACACCCTCTCACATGCCCTAACCTTCCAACCAATAATTTCCCTTGATTCTCCCTTTTAGACTACATTTTCTTATACATTGAAATAGCCCTTACTTTAATGCATGAAATCCATAACTTACTCCCTTATTTAATTATTTAATTTTATTATTATTCACCTCACTCCATATTTTAAAACCCCTTAGCATCTTTCTGTTTCTATTCAAATTTTGCTTTCAATTTCGAAGGAGAGAAAATGAGAAACTTAAGAAGGAATGGTCAAGGCTTGATGCGTACCTGGATATAGTCTGTGCACCATAATCCAGATGCTGTGAGTACTCCTCTTTGGCTGTGGAGGAATGACACCTGCAAAGAAAGAAAATTGGACAAAAGAAGGCGTTAAATGGACAGATGGTGGGTTGCCAAGTGAAAGCTTGATCCCAGAAGTATGAAGACTTCCTTAAGGGATATAAACCCACTAATCAATAAAAATAAGTGTCTGATAAACAATAGAATGATAAAGAATTGAAATGATAAAAGATGGAATGAAAAAGGGAAGCAAAGGCTTACTTGAAAGAAGCTGTCGAACTGATCACAGTCACCGGCGTTGGTGGTCCTACCGGCGTCGGTTGATCAAGGTGCTGACGTCGATTAATATGCTGACGTCGGTTGGGGTAGTGACCGGCGTTGGTCTGGGCAGTTAGCTTGGACGGGGTCTGGGCAGGTCTGTGGTCTGTGGACAGAGTCTGGTCAGGGTTTTGGTTTGTGGACAAGGCTAAGGAAGGTTCTGGGTTTGATAACAGTCTTGAGACAAAGTTTTGGGCTTGGTTGAATGGTTTGGGGTTTGGGTCTGAGAGTCTAGTTGAATGGTCAGAGTGTATGGTCCGATAGAGGACGGAGGAAATAAGAAGGTGGATAAGTCAAGATTCAGGTTTGGCTTAGTTAACAGTCTGGTCTAGGGAGATATTATTTGAAAGCAATAACTGAAAAGAGAATAAAAACATAGACAGTATACTTACCTGTGCCTTGTGGAAGGTGTGCTACTGATGATTCCTATACCTGTTGTTGATGTAGCCTGTGTGGAAAACCTGTTGCTGACGGAGAACTTGAAGCTATTGCTGCACCTGAAGGAGAGAGTGAGAGGCTTGACTAAGAGATTTGGTAGATTGATAGATGGTCGAAGACTGAAGATTGAAGGATTCATGATTTACTTCCAGAGATTAGCTAATTTTTGATTTTGGTGGTCAAAGAGTCAGAAAAGTTAGTTAAGTATAACCAACGTCGTTGATTCCATCGGCATCGGCCGACATTTGACCAACGTCGACGGGGTTAAAACGGGAAAAAAGAGCCACTAAGCCCATTTTTCATCCACCAAGTGCACTATCCATTGGAGAATGTCGAGGGTTGGGCTAAATACGCATGAGAGTTTGTTAGGCAGTTAGAGAGAAGTAAGAATTGGTCTTGGGTGAGTCATAGGATGGGAATTAGTCCAAAGCGAGGTGTCCTAGGTGAGGTGTCATGGGTGATGTGTCCAAGGAGGGGGGTTAATTCAAAATAAGTTTATTATTTTAAATTAGTAATTGTCAGGAATGGGTTAGGAATGGACCAAGGGTTAGACACTATTTAGGTGTCTACATTTGCCCCTTTTTGTCTTGTTGGTTGCTCCAAACGAACTGCAAGAAAAAAATAGGAGTCGGTTGCCCCAGGTATGGGATAAGATTGATTTCATCTTGTTGGTTGTTCAAGTGAACTATAAGACAAAAATAGGTGAGGGTTGGTTGCCCCGATTATGGATGAGGTATCCCCCCTCAAAGTAGGAGTCGAGAGAAGGGAACTTGGAATCGGGTGCTGATTTGATAGAGAGTGGATGAAAAGGGTGAAGATAGAAGGAGAATGCTGCAAAAGTTATGATTACGCGTACACCACTTCACGAGGATGGTCAGGTCAAATTGTCATAGATTGAGGGTCAAGGAGTGCCAAAATTGAAATAATCAGGCCCCAGCATTTAGTCATCTACTGATTGGGTTATTCAATCTAAGCTGAAACTCTAATGGCTGTCATGTTCCAAGTATCCCAGGCTTAGGAAGTGCTCCTGAAGACACAAAAAAAGTCATAAGTAGTGCGGATCAACTGGCTTGTGATCCTATACTTGTGAAGGTCAAAAGTGTGCACACAATTTTGCTAACCAATCATGAGGTAGCATACATGCAAAAACAACCAAGGCAAAAATGCTTTGGAAGTAGTCATGGTTAGAGGAGATGGTCATGATCTCCAAGGTCTGGTGGTCGATGGAGGGATGCAAAAGTGATCCAAGTGTGCCCTAGGGGGCCAAAATGACATGGTCTAGAGGACTGACTGATTGGGGGCATGATTTTGATCATGGTCAAGAGAAAAAGGGGTTGGAAGGATGCCGATGTCGGTAAGGGAAACCGACATCAGTATCCAAAAATGGCTAATGTCGGTAGAGATCGGCCGACGTCGGCAGAATAGGGCACACCGATGCCGACGTCGGTGGCCTACCAAATCTGACAAAACCAGATTGGTGGCCCACCAAAAGTCATTTGCTAATTTGATTGAGAGAGAAAGAAGGGCTCTGGAGTTGATTGAGTGAAAGTGACCCAGAGCTGACTGAGGAGTGGTGTGAGGTGGCAGATAGGCATTAGTGAAGAGAAGGAGTCAATTAGATGCTACAGGGATGCGTGTGGGCCAGCAGGAGCGTGTAGAGTCATTGGCATGGAAGAGATGGTAGAGGGAAGTAGAGGACCCGCGGGAGGTCCACCACCAGTGGCACCCATTGTGCCACCATGCTGACGGCATTGGGACGAGGTAGGAGGGTCTCTAAGCCCTAATGGATTCATTGTGGTTTTGATTTAGTTTTTGAAATTTTTGTTGTTTTTAGGTACAAATCAAGGGGGAGGGTAGCTAGGAAGGTGGGTAAAGGGTCTAGGATAGGTTAGGAGTGATTTTAGAGTGTTTTGGGGGGTGTAAGGGTGTTTAGAGGGGAAGCCCTAATTTTTAGGGCTCACCCCATTCAGCCCTAGGGCCGAACCAGTCGCTGATGTCAGTGATTCCACTGGCATCGGCCGACAGGCGACAGGTGTTAGTCACTAACCTGTTGATGTCAGCCACTAAGTGACTGACATCAATTAGGTGAGTGCCATCATTGGCACGCTAACTGATGTCAATGGCTGCCTGGTCAGAAAGAATAGTGAAAAATGTTCAAGTCGAAAGGTCGAAGCTATGCAAAGAGCTTTTCGGGTGTCAGGTTAGGCATAGATAGTCAAAATGGTTGGGTTTTAACATGAGATTGACACTGGATGGATACAGGTGAGGCAGACTCTAATGCTGTAGGATCGCCTCCTAACCTTGCTGACACGGATGCGCGGAGGTGTGACAGTCGAGGAGTGGCCACAGATGAGCGCAGTGGGGCTAGGCGGTTTGAGATGCTACTATAGAGTGGTGAGGGATGTGAGCCTCATGGTGGCATTGATTGAGCGGTGGGACCATGCCACCAACACCTTCCACCTACCCACGGGCGAGATGACGGTCATGGTCGAGGACGTGTACTAGATTTTGTAGCTGTTGGTACATGGAGCTGACATTTATGCGTGCTCGAGAGAGGCACATGATATACACATGGTCACACTATTTGGGGAGCACATCACGGAGACGAGCTACCATTCAGCCAGTTTTGCCTATGAGCCTTTGTATGCGGTGGATGAGGGTGCACATCAGCTAGTAGTTCTGATGATGATCGGCATCATAGTCTATGCGTTGCCAGATGTGGAGGGAGGCAGGTTCCCAATGACCATGACTGGGGTTTTGATTGACATGTTGGAGCAATAGACAGTGTTCACCTGGGTGCCCATCTTTTTAGCCCAGGTATATAGAGAGATATGGGGCATCAGTCAGTGGTGACGGTACAGTCTGTGTGTAGGCCACCTTCTACACTGCTGGGCATATGAGCATATTGTGATTACCCGACCTCTCAGCCTCTCAGTGGTGATCCAGGCCAATTTTAGGGTCGGATTTAGGCGATGGCACGAGATGATGGCATAAACGCGGGTGGATGGAGTGGTCGGGGATATTGATCACTACCGAGGCATACTGGAGGCCCTAATTCTAACAAATATCATTTCTGGACCATATTTGGTGTATCCAACATTCAGAGACTAGGGCGAACAGATGGTCGAGACTCAGAGCATGCGATGGGTCAGAGGTAGGTGAGTTGGTGAGCTCGAGAGGATCCCAGCAGAGAGAGTGTGGTGCCAGTATGGGCTGCTATAGGATGTACCTCCTGCGTTCCCATAGTATAGGTGGGATGATATAGAGGCGATGCTCCCACTGCCAGAGGAGACAGAGGAGCCAAATTTTGAGGAGTTGTTGACAGGACCTATGATAGTCGACCCAGGGTGTACAGAGGCCTACATGACATGGTGGGTAGGACAATACATAGGCACATAGGTGGGTCCCCAGCCAGATTTATAGGCTGTCACGACGGAGTGGGATACAACCTGCGAGGAGAGGGACACTGCATGGTAGGAGAGAGACGCAACTCAGGCCCAGGTCACAGTTTTGTAGGGACAGTTGGCAGGGGTTACAAGGCATCTAACAGAGATGATAGGTTAGGTGGCAGCATTGACAGGGTAGGTCACTCTGTTATAGGGACAGCTGGCCGCAGCCCAGGCACAAGCAATGGCAAGTCAGAGCTTTGGAGGGCAGGGCCCATTGCAGCAGCCATCTCAACAACTGGCATTTTCACAGGGGGCAAGACCATCAGCATCAGTGCACCTAGGTCAGCCACAGCCATAGTGGTTAGGATAGGGCACAGCAGCAGGGTAGATGGGTCCACTGTAGACTGTATCTATAGTTAGATACAGTGATGCACTGGATGAGATTGCTTATTATGAGAGGGCCATCAGGGGGTTCCCTCATATACAGCGATACTCAGAGATGTGGGTAGAGTAGAGCCAACAACGATCTATGTCTTGAGCGACAGCTTTTGGGTCTCACAGATGGCACAAATTAGAGGGAGGAGAGGATATAGCCTCTTCTTGGCCACCGCCACCACCACCACAGCCACAACCTTGAGGGCAGCCTTTGAGATTTATTTTTGATGTATATATCAGCCTGGGAGCTGTTGATACGAGATGTATGAGAGAGAGAGATAGAGGCACAGAGTTGTGCGATTGTATAAACTATTTTGATATATATATGATGATGGTTTTGAATCATTAATGTGTTATAGATGTTTAATGTATTCAACATTTTTGATTATGATGATGATGCATGTTTTGATATTATGTTTATGATTATAATGATGATGTTTAAATGTGATGATGATAATGTTATGGTATTGAGTATAATGATGATGATGATGAGAATGGTCATGACTTTTAGATGATGATGTGTAAGAATTATGTGATAGTGATATTTATGTTATGATTTGCGGATTATATGATGTGAATGCTTAATTGTGTGATGATGATAATGTGTTTGTGATTAATGATTATGATGATGAAAATGATTATGCTAAAGATTATGAAAAATATGTGCTTGTTTGTGATGTGATTGGCAGGTGACGAGAGAAGGAGATGGAAGAAAGTGACGAAGAGAATGGCCGAGCTAACCCCAGAAGACCCCATGTCAACTGAGTGTTGCCTACATAGCCCTTGTCGTTAGGGCCTCAACCAATGTAGTTCTCCCAAAAAGGGAGGAAAAAGATTGAAGTGGTTGATTTTGGTTATGATAAGGATATAGCATTTCCCATATGTCTGAGGGTACGTGCTTGAAATGACAAGGAGGAGTTGATGCTACAGCATTTTCCAAATGGTGTAAGCTGTAACATTGGTCAGGGTTTTTTCATCCCTAGCAACTATCCATATTCGTGATGGATGTTTGCTAAAAATGAATTGAGATCTATTTATGCTTCAGCAAGTATTGGTTTATGCTTGACATAAATTGTGTGGTTGATAGTTTCCATGTGTTTGATGTTTATGGAAACCATAATGATTAGGCTATGTGAGTGGTTTGAAAAGAGTCGGATTGAATCGTCTTGACAAATGATGTGGTTGAATGTGACCAAAGTGTAGGTAGAAAGTAAAAGGCATAAGTGCCCTTTTATTGACAAGGACCAAAAAGACAACATAGACAGGGGTTGTTAGAACCAAGAGCCCCATTTATGTGTTGCATTATTGACCATAGTTATGTTAGAGCGGTAATCGAATCACTTTTGACATTAAAGCGAGCTCGAAGTCCCTTGAGTAGGTGATATGATAGGAGGAAAAGGGTAACCCATTTTTAGAGTATGGATAACTTTGCCCCCTTTTAGAGGAGACCCTGAGACAACTACAAGTCAAGTCCATGACCCGGTTTTTTTTTTTTTTTTTTTTTTTTTTTTTTATAATTTTAGAGAGCGGACTGATCAATACAAAAAGTCCATATAAAGATGTCATTTGTTTGGTGGTCATTTGTGAAGCTGATCGATGCGGGAAGCTTCTAAGAAAGTGTTGTTTGTAGCAAGATTTAGTCACAGCCATCCTTCGAGGGAGTGGTCTATACTTTGCTTTATAGATTTTGAATAGCTGTCCTTCGAGGGAGTAGTCTATTAGTTACAGCAATGATAGTGTAGCTGTCCTTCGAGGGAGCAGTCTACTTTTTTTTTTTTTTTGATTTTGTGACCTTGGATATTTTGACATCTTGATTTAGTTTTGACAGAATGTTGAGTCATGGACAAGACTTATAGAAGGTCAAGGTCTCCCTTTTATTAGGACAAAGCATCCATACGTCATAAAGGGGCTGTAGAGGATTTTGTTAAGGGAAAAAGGGGCGAAATAGATTAAGGATTAAAAGGACAAAGATTGCTCAAGGGACGAGCTCAAGTTAAATGTCAAGTGGATGAGTACTCAACTAACAGTAGAATGGCCGTGGATGCAAAGCATTAAGGGGCTCAGGTTCTAATAAGGCCCTGGTCTATGCTTGCGTGTGATAAGGTGGTCCAAGTCATTTGAGAGCAAATTTTCCCCATTTACCTCTTTGAGATTGGTCACGATGATGGCTGATGCTGGATGGAAAGTTAACTGTATGGTTGCTGATTGGTCGAAATTGGTTGAATGTTTGGTCGAGGATTGGTCAATGTTTGGTTGAGATGTGGTCACTTGATATTTGGTCAATGGTTGGTCGAGGGTTGATCAGTCGGTATTTGGTCTTTGGTTGGTGTGATTGTTTAGTTGAGGTCGAGTTGAATGTTTGGTTACTAGTCTAGTCGAGGTCAAGTTAAAAGAGTGATGGATATTTGGTCGAGACGGGGTTGATAGGTTAGTCGAGGCTTGGATGAAGGTTGAATTCCCCCAGCGGCTAGGGAAAATGTTTGATAGATTGGTCGATTGGGGCTTGGTGGTCAGATTGACTGTATTGATTTCGAATAAGGGGGTTAAAGGTGGCAAAGGGACCATAGTCTGGCATGGAGATCTAGATTTAGGTGATGCGGTTTGAGAAGCATGGGTCGATGTTAATGATTTGGTGAGGGGGTGGTCGAGAGGATCCTTGATAAGAAGGGTATCCTTTTTCCAGTGTTGACGAATGATAGCTTTGAGAGTGCAACAATGCTCAGTGTCATGTCCCGAAGTGTGATGATAGTGGCAAAATTTAGAGTTGTCGAACCAAGAGGGTCTTGATCTGAGAGTTGATGAGTGAGGTGGTGTTGAAGGTTTATTGATAATGTGGTCGAAAAGAAGGGTATCATTCGCTAGACATTGACAAACAACAACCTTGAGGGCACAACAATGCTCAGTGTCATGCCTAGGCAGGCGATGATATGCACAAATGCAAGTGTCATCGAACCAAGGCGGTTTTGGTCTGAGAAATTGATATGGTCTAAGAGGTAGAAGATTGATGCGAGAGGACTGCAACAAGTGCCGTAACAGCAAGGCGTATGAACCTACTAACGGGTCTATGTGTTTTATTGCAGTAGAGGTTGATGACTTTGGTTTGAGAGGCGTAAGAGGCGTTGGTCAATGGTTTAGAGGAGATATATGTCTGAGGGGTTGAGGGAGTAATGGAGGCGACTTACCTCTGTGAAGTATGGGAGTAGAAAGAACTCATATTAAATTGGACAGATGCGGGCCCAAGATTGAAGGTAATGAGGAAGGTGGGGGAGAAGTTCTCCAATGTGCTTTAGTGGCCTTCTTTGGTTTTGGTTGAGGGCTGCCTTTGTGCGAGACGGGGTTAGATGCGAGTTTGAGTTTAGATATGGATGGAGGGGAGTGAGATGTACCAATTTCAAGCAAAAGGCAAGAGGAAACCGTGACTGGGTCTTCCTCGGTCGAAGTGGGTAAAGAGACTGGTTCTTCTCCTAGTGGAGAAGAAATAGGGGAATGCAGCTCCTCAAGAGAGCAGGAGGTAGGGATGATCGTACCTTTTGCTTGTGCTTGAGGAGTAGGCAAGGTAGGGTCTTCGGATGAAGGTAGGGCTAATGGCATGGTCAAGGCGTCCTCCAATATAAGAGAAGTAGAGGGAGCACTAATAGGAGAAGAAAGTTCTTCATCCTGTGATAGAGGAGGTTGGTGAGAGACAAGAGGCAAGATAGTGTTGACCGTGTGAATGTCATGGTCTTGAGGGTCATTAATTATGGTTTGGACGTTGTTTTGAGTAGGTGGATGATTCGAGAATGGTTGTTTGAAGATGTCGATATTTTGATTTGACGGGGCATTCGGGTTATCTAAAATAAGATCCCCCTTGTCGATCATGTCTTGGATGATGTTCTTGAAGGTTCAACAATTGTCGATGTCATGGCCGTGGACACGATGAAAGTGGTAGAAGTCGGCCTCCCTATACCATGTAGGGAGGGCTTTTGAAGGGTTGAATTGAGGTGGTCGGATTGGAGGGAGATTGAGGACCCCTTGCTTGAGTAGTTTTTCCAAAATGGAAGCGTATGATTCTCCAAGTGGAGTGTATGAACGCTAAATGTACCATTGTTGAAATTGTTTGGTGATGCTTAGAGACATAGAAGATTGAGACTAATTAGTGGTTGTCGAAGATGGTGATCTAATGACCACAGTGTTGGCCACTCCTTTGGTCTTGGAGTTGGCATAAAAAGGTCTGGAAGAAGAAGCGTCATTGGCTTTTGCATTATTATTACGCAATTTGACCTTATCCTCTTCAATGGTGCGGAGTTCAAGCTTTCGAGCCATGGTGAAAGCTTCGTCGAAAGTGCGGAATGTCTGAATCCACAAGGTAGAAGAGATGTGTCTGGCACATGCTCGAGAAAAGAGCTCAATGAGCTCAGGTTGAGGTAAGGAGAAAGAGAGCTGGTTAATCAAGCCTCTCCAACAGGCGACAAAATCGAGTATTGATTTGTCGTCAAATTGCCTAATGGAGTAAAGGTCTATGATTGAGACTTGTTTAGTAATGTTTATAGAAAAATGGTCGAGAAATAATTGGGCAAGTTGAATGAATGAAAAGATAGAATGTTTGGTAAGAGAGCTATACCAGTCAAGGGCGGAGCCAGAAAGGGACATAGGGAAGGTGCGTAAAAGTAATGCATCGTCGTGGGCAATAAGATAGCAGGCATGTCTGAATGCCCGTAGATGTTGTTGTGGGTCCTCCTTACTCTAGAAGCGAGTGAATTTAGGAAGCTCCCATTGGTTGGGGTATGGTCAGATAGGGACAAAAGGATGAATGGGCTCGTTGTAAATTTGCTCATATGAGAGAGCATTGCATGAACCAGAGATAGAGGTCTCGAGACTGGACATTTTATCCATCAGCATTTTAATGACATCTACTGACAGATTGGTGGATGGAGCGCCCCCTAGGTTGTAGGGTGCTTGAAAGAGGCTAGAGGAGGCATACGACGTAGTCGGTTGTACCAGTAAGGGGGCAACATACGGATGACTAGTTGCAAGGACATAAGTGGAGGTCAAAAGTGGTTGAGTCATGAAAGTAGAAGGCATAAGTTGACTAGATATCGCCAAAGGTGGTTGCGTGATGGCACTGGTAAAAGGAGAGGTAGGCACTCCTGCATATATGGGCACAAGAGTGTGAGGGGTCGAGACAATCAAGTTCTGGTATGATGTAGAACTTGATTTAATTGTGTGTGGTTGAGGGGGTAATGAAACCCCGATGGAGGTTGGTCTAAAAATAGATGTGGAGGCCAAACTTTGCATATTGGCCATGGTCGAGTTAACGGTTGAGGCAAAAGGCTGGGTCATAAAAGGTTGGGTAGCAAATGGTGTCAGTGTCATCACCGCTTTACCCGAAAGGTCTCGCATTGGGTTTCTCGCGAGATAGTTTTGGAGGGCTGTGATGTTGAGGTCCAAGAATCTTTTGAAATCTTGGTCCCCTTCAGGGATGATGGGAGTTTGAGTTGGGGTCAGTTCTGTAGGAGTTCTTTCAGTCTCTGAGTGGAACTCCATTATAGGACTGGTCATAGATGGTGAAAGTGGAAGCGGTTGTTGTCTAGCATGGTCAAGGAGAGCCTTGGTTTGACTGCGTGTCAAAACCATTCAAGGCAAGAAAGGGTCAGGTTTCAAAAAACTGTGTTTTTTTAGTCTCAAAAAACCAGAATGGAGGTTTAGACAATCTAAAAGTTGGATTTTAAGCTTGCTATTTTTGGAAAAAAGAAAATAAACAGAGACCAATGTCGGTATAAAAACCGATGTTGGTGTCGATGTCGGTTAGATGACCGATGTCGGTACAGAAAAGTTGCCGACGTCGGTTACAGGACCGATGTCGGTTATTGTGTTTTCCAGAAACTCAAAAAAAAAAGTTTTTGGAAAATGAAGAAGACGTCCTTACTAGCTCAAAAAAGACAGATAAAAATAGAAAATATGATGATGACAAACAGATCCTAGTGTTAAATTCCTAGAAACAATTTTATTAAGATCGTGTGGCTTATGCCTTAATGTGATGTTTGAGGAAGTTGGCTGTAAGAAGGGTCCTAGAATAGGTAATCTAAAGATGGTTTCAGGTATGTTTAGGTGCTCAAAAGTCTGTATTAGGTTCCATACAGGCCTGGTGCTAAGGAGCAAGCTCCCCTCACTTCACGATTCCAGTGGTTAGCTGGTCTCGCTTAGCCAAAATATACTTTCCCTATAGTTTAGACTCTGCCAGAGAACAGAGTTGGCTTTCCCCTTGGTGGTGAAATCCAAGTAAGATTGTCGGGATGGGTAAGGTATCCGCTGGGTGATGAAATCCCAATGGGCCTTGTCTCAAGTGAGTTTGGTATTTAATTAAGTGCATGTGGTCTGGTTGTGTAACATCAAGTGATCTACGATTTATTCAATATGCATTTTACTAATTACTAAGTGTGGACTAAGAAAATGCAAGAAAGCAAGAAATGGAATGCAGTATATTTTAAAGTCCCAAATTGAAATGTTAAATTGGAATGAAAACAAGTTGGAGAAAGGGTTGAAGAAAATGATTTTTTTTTACTAGTCTAGAAATGCAAGAAAAGAAAGAAAAAGTTCTTTTTATTTCCTGCTTATGATATTTTTTTTAGAAAAGAAGAAAGAGGTGAAGAGGAAGAAGCCTAATGCACATAAATGAACAAAGAGGGAAAGGAACCCAAGGAAGGCCCTAAGGGTCCCATCGGGCGTGCCAGAATGTTTCTATTCAAATTTTGCTTTCAATTTCAAAGGAGAGAAAATGAGAAACTTAAGAAGGAATGGTCAAGGCTTGATGTGTACCTGGATATAGTCTGTGCACCATAATCTAGATGTTGTGAGTACTCCTCTTTGGCTTTGGAGGAATGACACCTGCAAAAAAAGAATCTTGGACAAAAGAAGGCGTTAAATGGACAGATGGTGGGTTTCCAAGCGAAAGCTTGATCCCAGAAGTCTGAAGACTTCCTTAAGGGATATAAACCCACTAATCAATAAAAATAAGTGTCTGATAAGCAATAGAATGATAAAGAATTAAAATGATAAAAGATGGAATGAAAAAGGGAAGCAAAGGCTTACTTGAAAGAAGCTGTCGAACTGATCACAGTCACCGACATCGGTTGGTCAAGGTGCCGACGTCGGTTAATATGCCGACGTCGGTTGGGGTAGTGATCAGCGTCGGTCGGGGTAGTTAGCTTGGATGGGGTCTGGGCAGGTCTGTGGTCTATGGACAAGGCCAAGGAAGGGTTTGGGTTTGTTAACAGTCTTGAGACAAAGTTTTGGGCTTGGTTGAATGGTCTGGGGTCTGGGTCTGAGAGTCTAGTTGAATGGGCAGAGTGTATGGTCCGATAGAGGACGGAGGAAACAGGGAGGTGGATAAGTCAAGATTCAGGTCTGGCTTGGTTAACAGTCTGGTCTAGGGAGATATTGTTTGAAAGCAATAACTGAAAAGAGAATAAAAACATAGATAGTATACTTACCTGTGCCTTGTGGAAGGTGTGCTACTGATGATTCCCATACCTGCTATTGATGTAGCCTGTGTGGAGAACCTGTTGCTGATGGAGAACCTAAAGCTGTTGCTGCACCTGAGGGAGAGAGTGAGAGGCTTGACTGAGAGATTTGGCATATTGACGGATGGTCGAAGACTGAAGATTGAAGGATTCATGATTTGCTTCCAGAGATTAGTCGATTTTTTATTTTGGTCGTCAAAGAGTCAGAAAAGCTGGTTAAGTATAACCGACGTCGGTGATTCCGTCGGCGTCGGCTGACATTTGACCGACATCAGCAGGGTTAGAATGGGCAAAAAGAGCCACTAAGCCCATTTTTCATCTGCCAAGTGCACTATCCATTAGAGAATGTCGAGGGTTGGGCTAAATAAGCACGAGAGTTTGTTAGGCGGTTAGAGAGAAGTAAGAATTGGTCTTGGGTGAGTCATAGGATGGGAATTAGTCCAAGGCAAGGTGTCCTAGGTGACGTGTCATGGGTGATGTGTCCAAGGAGGGGGGTTAATTCAAAATAAGTTTATTATTTTAAATTAGTAATTGTTAGGAATGGGTTAGGAATGGACCAAGGGTTAGACACTATTTAGTTGTCTACACTTTCTCTATATTCCCTCAAAAACTCAATGATTACTTATTTTGGGCCCCCACTGACTCAAGGGTCAAGGGTTCAAATCTTCACCACTACTCATTTACCCACTTTGCTACTTTGCTTCCCAAAACTGTTGAATAATAACCTTCCATAACCTATTAGTGACATTGTTGTAGAATGTGAAAAATGTTGACTTATTTATATGGTGATGAAATAAACCATATGATCACCATGGTAATTTGAGTAGTTCCAAATTTTCCAAATCTTGGTACCACATATTTCTACCTTTTCTTTTCTTTATGATGGTGCTAGAAACTTCATGCTTCAACCTGCTTATCCATGGCTACAAATTCCTTTTACATATTTGATAAAATCATCTAAATACATCCTATCTCACCTTATCCATTGCTTCTACCACACCTATTAGAAACTATTTGATATCCATCTTTTCCACCCTTTGGTGCTTCCCTTTTCCCAATGTCCTTCACTTGGACCTACCTATATGATATCCAATTGGGACAACCAAGTTAACCAACACCCTTTGCCTCAAAAGAACTACATTTGGCCTGACATTACTTTTGGATCCATATCTATGAAACTATGTAGGTAGTGACCACTTACTATGTGCATCTGGAGTCAACTTGACCATCCCCTTCTAACCCATACCCAATCCACCCATGCTTTCACCATGTCCACCTTGATGTCAGTTATTTTTGATCCAAAACATTAGTGATTTTTATAATAAATTTTGCTTGTAATGACCAACCTTTCCATGTTTAAATCTTAAACATTTTCACCACCTCATGCAAAACCAAACCATTTTTGTTTTTCTCAAGAGCGCTTCATACACTAGATACCTGAGTCAACACTAACCCTATCTAGGAACCTTGATAAGAATAACCTAATCAGCTATGAGCAATGTTGGGGATTGGTTACCTTGTCTTTATCTTAGAACCTGACCTTTTTTATCAACATTATCACCTTTAGTCTCTATGTAATCTTGACTATTACAATTAGTCATATTTTATGAACCAATTGGCATTTCACATACCCAACTACCTTGTGGCACCACCTAGTGCCTCCCCATCAACTGCTTATCAAATGTACACTTGATTCAACCTTTCCTCATCAACTCTCAGTTTGAGGGGGAAAACCTTCTCCCATACTCAAGGTACCCTAACCTTTGACCAAGTGATTGATTTTTATTTTTTAGCTTGTTAATTCAAGGCTACATAACAAAAAGGGGTAAAATATAGACACTAGAAAATTGTACACTTAAAATTTTTGATGCTTAAATGCCTCGAAGTCCCCTAAAACTTATTAGAGCTTCCTAAAACCCCTCTTAACTAGCCAAATCACTATTTTCCTAGTCACAAATATTATTCAAAATCACTATTTGAAAGTACTATTCACCCTCACTATGGGACCCACAATCACTATTCATGATGACATGGCAAGTGACATGGGATGTGATTTGGGAGGTGATATGGTAAGTGACATGGCTTAGAAGTGATGTGGCTTGTGTGGGACATCATACCCCATTTTGGACCCTTCCCAAAGTGCTTGATGACCTCTTTCAAGCATCACAAGGCCGTACTTGAAATTTGGTGAATTTACCCTTAAAGGGTCATTATTCAACATGTATTTTTGTATTCCCACATGAAATTAGACTTTAAAAGAGGTACCTACCTTTTTTAGACTTTGGGAAAGACAAATATCACCCATCTTTGACTTTTTAACCCAAATGGAGGCTTACCAACCCAAATGGGAGACTTTCCAACCCACATGAGAATCCTCACAAACCTCATCTTAGAATTTTCATCCCCCCACATGTAAAATGGTGCCACATCTGGATGAAGATAAATATGGGTAGGAAAATGTCTTCAGTCTTATTCAAACCCATGTGCATGATTTCCATTCAAACTTGGATTCATGTGCAAAGTGGAAGATTTTCCAACCCACATAGGAATCCCTACCAAAATCACCTTGAATAAAACATGCACCACTTAGATAAATTCGAATTGCCTCAATATTCCTCTATTTTGGCATGTTTCTTGACACAAAAATGCTATAAGTACCCTCCTCTCCTTCACCCAAGGTGAGGTTGGAAGGTAGCCTTTTGTTGTTAACATTTTTATTGTAGGTTTTTGAAGGAGGCCATCATTTTGAGGGAGATCATCATCATATTGGAGAGAATATCCAAAGCATTGAATTTATACTAAATTTCTACCAAAATTGCTTCAACAACATCAACACCAACATCTTCATCAATATTCTTCTTGAAGCTTGGAAGGTGACCTTGGTTTTATTTATTGCAATTTAATTTATTATCCATCTTGGCCTATTATTTCTTAACTTCTAAACCCACCCTTTATCCTTCTTATTATATTGGCCTCCATATCCATTTCCCTTAACTTCTTCATTTTCCTTTCCCCTTTATCTGTTTACCTTTTCTCCTATTTCTCTCTTCACCATCTTTACTCTCTTTATCCCCTTACCCTTTTGCCTCCTTAATGATATGTTTCCTTATACTTTAAAACCTTCAACCCTTAAACCTTCACCATATCAACCATTTTATAACCCAAACCAAATCACTCTTTTGACCCTTGCCATTTCACCAAACCAAGAACTAAAACTTTGCTTTTAGCTAATTTTCAGCAATTTTAATTATTCAGACTATTTATTTTAGTTTAATCATCTTAGCAAAGCATTTAGTTTTAATTAATTAAATTTAGGTTATTTTATATATTTAATTTAAATTTGATATTTTAAATACATGTTTCCTTAATTTTTATCTATAAAGCTTAAGTGTTAAAAGCAAGTGGATTCATAGCCTCCTAGAAAGCTTTTGCTTCTAGGATCTAGCTTACACTAGGCAATCCACCCATCTCTTTGTCTAACAAACAAGTATGTGGTAGTGTTTTCTTATTTATAGGTATTATTACCCAGAAAAATAAGAGTTATTCATAATCATCTAGATTCAATGTGTGCATTTTAATAGGTTTTTCTACACACCCTTCATAACTAGTTTCTACTCTACACACTTAGAAAAAGCAAAAAAATTAGATAAAAATAGTGCCGTTAGATCTTTTTCATTATTATTGGATTCTTAAAAGTGTTCTTGTATATCTTTAATTATTTCCTTTGAATCCTTTTCATTTTTATGAATAAGGATCTTTAATCTTTGATTTTTCTTCTTAAGAGGTTTTAACTCTTCTAAGGCACAAACAAGTTCTCCTTTTAGATTTAATTCATCTTCATCATGTTCTTCTTATTGATCATCTGTTGTTTTGGTTGTGGAGGTATATTCATGTATGGCCATGAATATAATCTCTTCTTCTTCTGAATCACTAACTCCACTATCTTCGGTTGAGCTAGGATCTTTAGAATACAAACTCTTCTTCTTGAATCCCTTCTTAAATTTTCCTTTGAAATTCTTCTTGTATGTAGAATTTCCTTCTTCATTGTCACCATTACCCTTATTTGGGAACTTATCTACAAAATTTACAATATTTCCATAATTAAAACATTTAAAAGGTAATTTTCTTTGATATTAACTTGTACCCATTTTTGGCTTGTAAATGAATAGATCTCCATTGTCATCTTGATTATCACTAGAACTGCCACTTGATTCTTTAATCTTAGCTTTATCTTATTTGGTATACATCTCATATTCTATAAGAATACCATGTAACTCATCCATTTTTAGCTTGGATAAATTTGTCATCTCTTTAATTGTCAAAACTTTTGCATCATATCTCAATGGTAGAGATCTCAAAAAAAATTGTACCATGATTGATTCTTCTAAATTTTCTCCAAGACCTTGAATATGATTAACTATTTGATCAGCCCAAAATAGGTAACTTGATATATTTTCTTCCTCTTCCATCTTCGAAATCTCAAACTATCTTCGAAAAGATTGAAGCTTAGCTTGCTAAACCTTTTCATCACCTTTGTAAATATTCTCAAACTTTACCCTTGTTTCATGAGTAGATTTATATTGCATAGCTTTAATAAATTATAATTCACATAAAACACATAAAATAACATTTAAAGCTTTAGCATTGTTTTCACTCACCTTCTTTTCCACCAGAGTAGTTGTAAGTGTATGTGGCTCTTCATATTCCTCTACCACTACTTGCCAAATGTCAAATACAAGGGCCATCAAATAAGTCCTCATCTTTATACTCCAAAAAACATAATTTTTCCCAAAAAAAAGGTGCCTTATTTATAGAAAAAGCTTCATGTGATCCAGCCATCATGCTTTCCCTGATCTACCTTTAAGCTGTAAAACTTTTTTAAAAAGGAACTGGCTCTAATACCAATTAATAAGCATGAAATATATTGAGAGGGGGGGTGAATCAATATATTATATATATATATTACTTAATCTGATTTCTTTTATTTAATCTAATTAATCACACATTCAAGATATGCAATAAAATTGAAACAATAACATGCACCCCATAAGATAGAGAGACACCAGATTTTTACATGGAAACCCAAAGTGGAAAAAACCACAAAGAAAAATCTCAAGTATATGAATGAGCACCAACTCAAATTACAAACTTTTTAAGCACCAACTTGTAGGAGAACCAACACTTTTTCTAAGCACCAATACATCAACTATTTATGAGCACCAAACCCTTACAAATATTTGTGAGCACCAACCCACAGGAGCACCAAACCCTCTTGTGTATAAAACAAAACTATCTCTCAATGTTGCTTACTCAACAAATGATATAAATCTACAATATATACTAATTTTCTCTCCTCTTTTCTTATATAAAACAATTACAAAACCATGCACTCTCTTGCATATTATAAATTGCTTCTAAGGCCTTTATTTATAGCTTTCCAAATGACCTTTGACATTCACCCTTTGTGACCCTTCAATCCTCATGGAAAATGGTGCCAAACTTGAATGACCCTTCATATCCTTGCATTTTAAAAGTCATATGGTGACCCTTCATAAACAAATATGTCATTTCCTATTTTGTCTTTATCTTTGTGACCTTTTGAATTCCTTTAAGATGACTCTTCATGGAAAAATGCACCATACCCTCTTTTGTCTTCACTTAGTGACTTTTAAAATTCCTCAAGATGACTCTTCATGGGAAGATGCATCCCATTCCTCTTTTGTCTTTATCTTGTGACTCTTTGACTTCTGCATGGGCCCTTTTTTAACTTTTATCAACCAAAAATATATTCATTAATATTAAATAAATAATAACACACATTAGCCAAGATATGAATATTAAAAACAACATTAAATGCTATAGGGCCTTTATCACCAATGCTAGACCTTTGACATTAATGATATTATTTACAATAAGTTTGAGATGTGCCATACACAATATATAGGGAAATCATTTGTTGGATAGATTATGTGTGAGGATCGATGTAGTCAGACAATACATGATCATGTTCTACTATAGTGTGGGGATGATTAGAATGTGATCAGTTTAAGATACATAGTATACCAGTTGTAGTTAGGGTAGAGTCTACTTAGATGACTCACAATTATTTGCTTCAATCTTTTTATACCCCTTTGGATCAAGGGGGAGTTTGTTGGATCATTTATTAATCCAAAGTATTTAATTTATTATTTTTGTTTAGTTTTATTTTATTATTTGGTTTCACCCATTGGTGGTTGGTTTTTGTAACCACCTTATTCCTTCCATAAGATTTATAAGCTTACTTGTGTAAAAAAAATTTAAAAAACATGCTTATTATTGAATATATTTTTGTTGCATTATTTATCAATGATCAAGGCTTGAACAAGAATAGTTAGTAGGGCATACAAGTTGAAAATAAGGTTTTTGGATGGAGATGTGTTCCCTAAAGGATAGTGAATCTCTACATGATTTGGATGGATGGTTGGATTCTAATCTAAGGTGGGTAGGTCTCAAAACAAACTCAAAAAAAAAGAGTGAAGGGTAAGGCATAAAAAAAGGTTTTGTGGTTTTCAATAACTACTTTCCTACTTAGTTTTTAAACGGACATGTGCTTTTAGAATATATGCCTATTGCTAGCATTAATTACATACAAACAATTAGATATAATTAATAATTCTAAGGAGATAATGATGCATGAAATTAACATGCCTTAAATAAAGATTGCTACTTTTAGGGTAGTTATTGCACACTCTTACTCAAGAGATTATGGTTTGGGATAGTGAAGTATTTGAGGCAACTTTTGCAAACACATAGAAAACTACATCAAAGAAAGCACTAATACACATTCAAAATTATGAATCAATTTGAACTTAATTATCCTAATCAATATATTTACCAATATTTCAATAGCTATTTCACATCTACGTATCAGTACATCAATTATAATAATCAAGAATCTATTCACAACTATTGCACACTAAATATTATTGAAACATACAACTAGAGAAAGTAACAACTAATTACATATAAATTAGAAAGAAAATACATAAATACATTTATTGATGATCAAAATTGATGTTTCTCCTACATCCAAAATTATCTGACCAAAATCCAAGTTGGATTATAATTGTTTATATAGACTTGGGGAAGGGGTTGCCTCATCCTCCAAGTGTATGCAAGGTCATTACATGTGATAGTCAGAACTTGGAATCTAATTGTGGTTAAGAACCATATAAAAGTCTACTTATAATTATCAATTTAATATAACCTTTGTAAAATCTATGCAACATGTGCATGTGTATGAGTAAAAAGATAATTTTTTTAATAATTATAGCTCGAACTACATGAAAAACTTCAAAATATATGTGCCATTTACAAAACCATACATGCACAAAGTCTTAGCCTTTTAAGGCTGTGTGGTCTGAATGGTTGGGGTTGTGAAAACTATAACTTCAAGTTGTTTATCAAAGATAAGTATCACTGTATCAATGCTTTAGAACTAATGAAATTGTGACTAACTAAAAATAACTATGAATTGTATGTCACTCGATCCTTACTTTCATATTTGTTAACTAAATTAGTTCTAAGACATGCATGTTCATATTCTAGCTGAATTATGAGACCCACTGTCTATCATTAAATATAGATCAAGTGTCTAAAGATCTACATGCTCTGTTTATGTCATTCCATTTGATACCTTTCAAAATATGACTATTTCCTTTAGGACATGTATCCTTACCTCATTGGGTCTAGATCTTAGAAAATTCCATTATCAAATTGCACTATTGATCTTCTACATGATAGATTATGAGCATGCCACTTGGTAGCTCCATGAGGTTCCTGTACTCTTCATAGTCCTAGCTCAAATTTTTTTGTGCCACTTGCCAAATACTTGTTTATTTAAAGACCTTTGAATTTTCCATGTTGATCTCACACCATCAATCATCTGTATAGATCAATGAAGCCCATCGATCTGCCTAGGCCCACCAACCTGATTTGCCTAGGTCCACTAACCTTTGAATCTAAATGGCTAATTTACGAGCTTAAATTTGATGTCTACATGATTGTACAAGATGTCCTCATGAATATTAATGATGTCCACATGACTATCACAATTTAATCCCCTATCATTTTCTTACTGATCTTAAATTTGATGTTTATACGATCATCAAAGATGTCCTCATGACCATCAAAGACATTCTCATGACTGTCAATGACATCCATGTGACTTTCAAAATTTAAACTCATGTCTTTTAGTTACTAAGACTAAATTTGATATTTGTGTGAATGCCAAAGATGTCTACATGATTGTCAAATCAATTTAACTCTTTATCAACTTGACACTTGTCATTTCCTGATTCATTTTGCCCTATAATCACAAATGAAAAGGGGACTTAGAATAATACTTTGGGAAATATAAAAGGACCCTGCACAAATATTCTAACCTAAGGTCTTAGTTGTATTAATTAAAATACAATTAGGGCCTAGGATAAAATTTTAAATTTAAGCTCAAAAAATAATAAAATGCTCTCTAAGTAGGGGTTCCACTTGGCAATTTTGTGGGATTTTTGGTCTATTGATCCTAGTAATAGGGTATTGTTTTACCCATTATGTACAGGGGAATTATTGTGAACTTTTTTTGGGGGCATGTATTTCATCGAGGAAATTATTCTAGACAATTTTTTTAAGAAATTATCTTGATATGTCTATTTCATTAGGCAAAATGCCTATGAAAAAAGTTTGAAGGGAAAGTTCATTAGGCAAATTCCATTGGTAAATATGAAGGGTAAATTCCTTAGGGAAATTTTTTTTGATAAAAAATTCCCAAAGGGTCTAGTGGACATTTAAAAAAAGGCTAAAAGGTAGGTCCATAGGGTAAAATGACCATGACATTTATCCTGAAGGGTAAGTGCAAAAAGGTTTGAAGGGTCTACTTCATGGTAAAAATTCCCAAAGGGTCTAATTCACATGGTAAATTTTAGTGGGGAAAGGGAAAAATTAAAAAATAGAAGTCTTGAAGGGTAGGTTGCACAAATCCTAAAGGGTAGGTTCAAAAGGGTTGAAGGGTCATTCTCTCAGGTAAAATGGCAAAAATAAAAACACTGAAGGGTCTACTTCATCAGACAAAATGTCTAAAATAAATATTCCAAATACCTAATTATGCCAGACAAAATATCTAAAATAATTATGCTGAGGCAAAGAAGTATACGACAAAAAGTTTGATAGAATAAGTTTGAAATAAATAAGTCCAAAATGATAGATTGCATAAATCTTAAAAGAAATAATGGACAAAATACCCAATAGAAAGAGTTAGTCTATGAACACATTAAAAAATCCACCTTGCCAATGTATGAAATGCCAATAGTTAATATTTTCCTAGTTTTTGCATAAACATATGAAAGAGGGGTAGAAAGTCAAGACCATAGTCTAAAAAAAAGTGGGTCCCCATTTCCCTATGGAAAAGGGGGTTTGTTAGGTACAACATAATTATTATATAAAGGTGGAGTTATACCATGAAATTTTATCTAGATATGGAAAAGGATAGAGGGTACCTATAAATGCCCTTAGAATCTCCTAAGCAATCATAACTTTTCCATACAAGGTAAAATACAGTAAAAAAAGCTACAAGCCTTGAGAGAGCATTGTGTCAAAAAGGTGTGGAATGAGAATTTAAGATTTTTTGAGTGCTTGAAGGAGGTTTTACCAAGTATTTTTTGATCATCTAAAATCATATGTGATAAAAAATTGAGCTTCTTGGAGCATATACCAAGATTTCATCCTTGAGTCCCAAAGAAGGTGCCTTGTAAGAAACTCGAAAGAGATTGAGAACAAGTTTGTGAATGAGATGAATGGAACGAGGTAAAGGATGAGTTGTGAAATTATGGATAGAGGTCATTTTCATTAAGGAGGTGATAATAAGAGTACAAGGAATAAGTACTAGGTGTAAGAAGTTGTAAAGCCCAAGGAGTCAAAGGAGGAGCCAGATTATGAAAGTAGATTCAAATAGATTGTGAAAGTAGATTCAAATCAAACCATAGAAAGTGAATGTGATCAATTGGGTTTATAACTATTTTATGGTATTTTGGTGAATTATCCACTCTACCTTTACATCACCTCTTTGAATTCAAGTAATGAAAGATAAAAATGCATGGGATTGGTCCCAAATCATGAAGAACATACTTAAGATTTCCCATCTTCTTGTGTACTCTTATTCAAATACTTTCCTATAATTTAAATGATGAAGTCTTAATAAAAATAGTAGATTTACCATATTTGAACTTATAAAATGTATAATATAACCTAAAACTGCACAACATTCTCTACATAGACCAATGCAAGATCTAAATAAGGCACATACCATGAATATTTTTAGAAAGGACTTAAAGTAGAAGGAGATTGGGATTCAACCATTTACATAGGAAAATACCCTCAACATCCTTCGAGAGATCATGACTATAAGAATCCAAATCTCTATGCAACATTTAATGCATAACCATGCATATGAATTTATAAATATGGGCATGTCATAACTCTATTGCATGCACAAGATGATGAGTTAGAACACAAGGATTTGCCTATACAACTACACATCAACAAGATGGCCTAGGTGGATTAGCAGGTGATTTCCAAAAATATGAATGGTGGTTGATCTTGATTAGATATCAAAAGAACCAAATCATGATAAAATTAAATTCTAGGGTGGTTATTAGGTTGTCAAAACATGGGCACATAATCTCTTCTAAAAAATATCCCAACTATTTCTCCACATCAATATTAAATGTTGTAACTAACTCGATAGTGGGTGATATTTTATTTAATGACCTGTGAGCTCTTCATTGTCTATAAAATCTTATGTCTTCTATTATAAAAGGGTCAACATTTCTAGGCACAATAATGATACAAAAAGTTTCCTACTATGAGCCCTTTACTACTTGAACCTTTCATTTTAATGAGAATTGATTTCACCTCCCTTCATTATTATTTCATTTTATGTGTGTCTTGTTTATGTTGATGTTTTTTATTGATTACCTTTACCCCTTTAGTTATTATCCATTCCCAAAACTTCTATGTAGAGATTGGAATTCATTTTTAGGTCATATTTTATGCATATTTGGGTCTATCTATGCATTGTCTATGGATCGTCTATCTTCCCTCTCAATTCTATGCTATGTTACCATGCCTCTATATGAAACATTTATGCAATTGAAGCACCCATTTTGGATTTTGTGTGATATTTCCTTGTTATTTATTATTTATATTGTGTTATTCAAATCTTATGCAATGGCTCTATCTAGTCTTCATGCATCACCATTTTTTAATTTCAACAACTCCCCCTCTCCTTTTTCCCCCACAAAGTTTTAGAACTAGGATTAGTTATATAGTTCTTTTTAGCTCTTTTAGGCCTACATTTTGATCCCAAATCAAGTGCATTTATATTAGAAAGAAGTTAACCTTATCTAGAGGTCCATCCCAAGGAGCATAAGGGTCTCAAAACCTTGGGGATGTTCCCATTATTCTACTAAACCAATTCTTCTAATTTAGTGAGTGCATAGTTCAAGTGATAATAATACTTGGTGCATTTTTGGTGGTATGTGACTATGGATAAGGTCTACATGACCTTCCTGAGAGATTTGAATAATTGACTCAGAGCATCAACCACATTTCCAACTAGACTTGTAGGGAATGAGCTATTCACTTTGGTTTGAGTGCCTAAACCTGCTACTTCATGTCCACCATGAGTTTTGTAGAAAGGTCATGTGTAGCTCAGAGCACAAAGACTAGGTCCTTAGCCACCTTCTCTTCCCCATTGGATGTCCTCACTTTGGTGAGGAAAAATAGGTCATATTTGGTTTTCCATACTAATGGGTCTCCTTCATATGTTAATTTTTATGTATGAATCCTCCTCATGTTCCCAGACCTCCTATTGAATTCCCATTGGATATTAAGGTAACCTAACAAGATCATCTCTGGTCCCTATGATCCTAATTGTGCTAAGGATATGGCCTAACTTGGTCCCATGACAACTTCCATGGTAGAAGATGATAATGGTGGGGTGGTAGAGATAGAGGTGAAAGGTAGAGGCCTAAGAAGAAGAGGATGGGCAAATCAGAGGGATGGAAGGAAGAGAGTAATTGAATAAGAGGAGACACAAGTGTGAAATGGGGAAGGACAAATGAGGAAGCCCACATTGACATCTAGGCTTTCCATTAGATTTTAATCAACTTGACTCACGGGTAAATTTAATTAGGGAGAGGGGATTTTAATAATAATGATGAAATTAGTTGTTTAAATCCAAAAAATTAGGCATTGGGGGTGGTGGAAAAGGAAGACTAAGGAGTGACAAGAGGAGTAATTAAGAAATAAAGATAAGGTAGAGAAGGAGTCAATTTTTATTTCTTCATGGCCCTTTTATCTGAATTAGCTTAGGCCATAATAATAGAAGGTGCCATGGTGGTGATAGTGGATTGATTAGATCAGGGAGTCTACAGAGTGACTATAGGTGCTACTAAGGTGGCTAGAGTTAGATAGAATGTGTGTGTGTGTGTCTGTGCGTAAACTCATTTTTATAGACTGTTGAATTGAGATAAACTATAGGTGGTTAAACTTGGGGAGGGTTCAAAGGGGATGCCAATCTAAGAACCACCATTCTTATCAATGTTATAAAGCTATGGGATACCAGGATTTGAGTTGGCACGAGTCTTGTGGTAGCTTATTACTACATACTAAACATTGGGAATGTTAGGGGCTAGGTAAAAAAATATCTTGAAGACTAAAGGTGAGTCGTAGGGATTCCTAGGGATGGAATGGTCTGAGTGGAAGGAAATTGTGATGTGAGGATGTTTTACATGGTTGAAATTAGAGGAACATGTCTGAATCATGGAGGGGGTGTAATGGGAAAGAGGGGAGGCACAACCTAAGGGATTGTGGTAAGGATAGGGAAACTAGGGGGTACCATAATGGGGTATTAAGGGATGGAAGTAGCAAGGGAAGGAATATCCATGGGTGCCTATTTTTGGTCTTGATCTAAGATTTATTTATGGATAATACTAACATAAAACTATAATACTTGTACAACTGATGGTTGAGTATCTTGATTCATGAGAGGTGGTGGAGTTAGAGTAGAGATTTGAGGGAGGCAAAACTCATGGAGGAGAAGGAGTTGGGACCCCCTAGATTATCATCATTGAAATCTAAGGTGTAGTTACTTTATTATCTCCCATGGCCTAAATTGGCATAGGTAGAGTAGGGTTACTCTAAGTGGATGGCCTATGTTGGACCTAATTTCCTTTCTTCTTCTTTGACTCAATGGTAGCCAACACCTCAATGCCATCATCAGGGTTGAGGTGAACCTTATCATCACCATGGGGCACATGGTTATACGTGATGTTGAGGTGTGCTTATTAATTCACCACATGGGCCCTTATGACATAATTAGGTCCCATTCTTGGTGCTCTACTTTACCTAGGGTGTAAGAATCTATTCTTACTACTATCTTCTAAAATGAAGGGAAATTATTGTATACATGTTGGTAGATGATGATGGGGAAGGTCATGTAACCTTTATGCTAGTGGTTGAGGGAGTGGCCTAAAACACCTACTACTAGTTAATAGTCTATTTCTTACTCATCTAATTATTCTATCCCCTGATAGGGTAGGAGGAGGCCCCCTACAAATTCCTACTACCTAGATGATGGGGTCATCCATGTAATACCAATAATCACTAATGGGGATGATGGACTATCTAGTCTTTCTTAAGAACTGAGGCATGGTTATCTAATTAATGTCCATTTATATCATTAGGTAGATTGATTCATATATCTATCATATGTGATTTATATAATGATGGCCATATAGTTTTTAGAAAACTACATGCACCACAGTGCCCCTAGGAGTCCATGGTGGGAACATAGAAGGTTTGAAAAAAAGGATGGCATAAATGATGTTCACCAAGTAACTCATCATGTAAAATTTAACACCATCCCAAGCTTTCTTGATGTAGTGAACCAGTTAGAAGTTGATAGTGCTAGCTAGGTCTAGGATCTCCTCTCCTTTAAGGATGTGCTAAGCAATGGCACCTAAATAAGGTATGCATGCACATAGTCATTTACCCTAAACAATTTATTTAGAAATATCATCCTAAACTTTACCCCTTCTTAAAAGTTGCAGATAGTATAGGAGTCAATGTCCTCCCTGTTAACCCACTTGACATTGGCATTAATTTCCCATTCCTATATAACTTCATATATATCATGGGTGTTGGCCCATGCATATATGGTGGTATTATTTTATATGACCATGTAATATAATATATTTTAATATACTTTTAATGAAACCCTAGAAATGTCTACAATTCTATGCTTGGAACCTATAAAGTACACTAC
This sequence comes from Torreya grandis, assembly GCA_037957365.1. Taxonomy (NCBI): domain Eukaryota; kingdom Viridiplantae; phylum Streptophyta; class Pinopsida; order Cupressales; family Taxaceae; genus Torreya; species Torreya grandis. The sequence continues at coordinate 3,370,202 of JARHVA010000954.1, forward strand.
CTCTTTGGAAACATCTTGAAATTGATTGGAGATGAGTAACATATTGCCAAAAAGGTTAGACAATGGGAAGACCTTTAGTTTGGATGTAACCTTAATTAACCTACATTTCTCATATGCCCTAAGGTCATCTAGGAACCTGGCTTCATTTTCATCATCATTGGAGGTGGGTTTATGCACTTCAATTGCTCTAAACATTTCATTATAGTGATTAAAATAGGTCAAGTCTATTGGGATGGTTATATCCATATACTTTGGCTCAAGCTAAGGGTTAGAGGATGAATAATATATGGTAAAAAGGTTAATCTTGATAGTATTTAAATTTGAGTAAGTAGGGCACAAATGGTATAAGATTGAGCTAAAGGAGGAGACAAAATCTAGGAAATTGGGAGCAATAATGGTAAATTAGTTCACCTTTAGGCACTTATATGGATCCATAAAGATTTCATACATTCATATAATTTAGTGCCCATTTTGTGCAAATTATAAATTTCTATGGCAGCAAAATATACTCAATGATTTCTATATTTGGCATTAATTCAATAATTTCAAATACATGTTCCCCACTTAGATTTAACAACTATGATGAGATGTTTTGAATTATCTAATCAAGGCCTACTCTCCCATTTAATTAATGTGATAAGAATGGTAGGTACATGTGTTTATTTCCCCTATTGTATCCTATGTGTCTTTAACATGTTTCACATGTATGTCAATGGTTGGTTTTGTTTATAATGGATTCCACCTAAGTGTAGTAGGGTACTACAATTTTAAATGTTTGAGAGCCATAACTAGACACTTGGTGTAGTGAGGTGACATGTGGAATCCTATTATTATCTTTTTATTCTTATTTTACCTCATCTTAATTACATCAAGGTGCTTTGAGCCTATTTTTTGATATGTACAACTATGTTATGCGGTGTTTTGTCATTAGTCGAGCTCTCTTGAGATCTAACACTTCTGATAGCCAAGTAATTTCATTGATTAGGTTCTTCCAATATTTGAGACTTGATAGGTCTAGGAGATTGACACTTTTGAAAACTAAGTGGTCTTATTAATTAAGACCTCCCAAGATTTGACACTTTTGATAGGTTTTATGTGGTGATCTGCTATTCACTAAGATCTCTTGTGAGATTTTATAAAAAATGACTAAGTCAAAATGAAGGCCACATATTCAATTAAAATATCACCTACCTATCATCAAAGCTTTATGAAAAACTAAGTAGGACTTCAAGACTGATACTTTGGGAAAATTAACATGAGTCAAATTTTGTGAAAAAACATAGTTATCCAAAAGATCTAGGTATGAAATCCTTTTGTTATTTTATAATGTTATAAAGACTAGACTATCTTTAGATGTAAAATTATATAGTTATCTTCAAAAATACCAACTCATAATCAAAAATATAATGAGACATTGGTAGGTCAAGGCAAAACAAAGGTTCAAGGTTGATTAAAAAGGGATTGAAGCTTTGAGAAAGCTTTGAGTTGAAAGCTTCAAAAGCTTTGAGTTGAGAATTTTCAGAGGGGTCCCCCACTTATTTGAATAAGGGGGATAATCTTAGACACAAAAATTACACTCAATGAAATACATTAATTAAATCATAACCAACCAACATAAACATATCATACTAGTCCCTATATATATGTTAGTAAAAAATGTTAAGTAGATAGTATATCAAGTACATTACAAAAGATATAAGCATAGATAAAGTCATGTATATATGAGATCAAACATGATAATGTAACATGATCATCGAATGATATAACCTATATGTAACATGATCATATAAGTGGATATACCTAACATCCTAGTGATGTGAGGAAAGGGAAAACCCAACATCCAAAAGTGCATTGATCATGTATCTATGTAATGCCTATATCACACCCATAAGATGTGTGAAACACTTATGTAAATAGAAAATAATGATATGCCATATACCAACATGGAACTGACAACATATATTACAAGGAGCTAATAGGATATGTAAATGTTGGACATTTTTTAGATGTTTGAAGTTTTTTATTTTTTTTAGGTATTTTTGTAATATATACAACTATTTATTCCAACAAGTCTTCAAATTTAAGATCCAAGGTACTAAGTGGTGGATTTTCTTTCCAAAATTATTTATATTACGTAAGTTCAAAAGTGTTGTCTTTATTGGAAACTCACTACTAGTAATTATTGGTACATGTCCCCCATATTCGTTATATGGTATATGAACCTCCTTGTTGTCATGTTGAAAAAGAAGATAATGTTTTGTAACACTAAAAAATGCTTTCATATCAGTCAACCATTATTTTCCAAGGTGTAAAGTCAAGTATGGTTGTTGGTACATTACCCATAATGGCAAGGTTCACTACCTTTGGGTCATATGCAATGGGTAATATGATATACTTATTAGATTGTGGAAAAGATGATGAGTGGAATAACTCATAGGTATTATTTCCTAATTTTTATAATGTAAGTTTTTTCTTGATTATTTACATCAACATTGAGATGCAATAAATGTACCCCATCAGTATTTATGGTAAGTATTTATGGTAATGTTTATATTCTCATGATTTTTACACTTTAAAGGATTATTTACTTTTTAAAAATTAGAAGTATTAGGTGACTTCCATGTTTCAGATACAATTTGTATATGTCCTTCATTCTTGTATTTTTGAATTTGGTTCTTCAACACCTTGCATTAATTTGTATAATTACCACTGATTAGATCATAATTACAATTAGTAATCACTCTTTAGGAATAAGTCTACTGCTTGATCTATGCTTGTTATAAGGTAAATATATCATGCGATGCTCAAGTAATATAGAAAGTATTGTATCTAACACATCCTAGTTTTAGAAAATGTGTACAATATGTTGTGGGGATTTTTGAGAAGCCTCCACATTGTTCACATGATGTAGCTACATTTAAACTTTGTAAGGTTATCTCAAAGTGTGTATCTAAGAGGGATGTATATAATAATAAGCATTTACATGATCACATGATATTTGTGCTTTGAACTTATCTTGATTTGGTTCTATTCTTACATAGGTGAGTTTAGTTTATATGTACTAAGACCTATAGGTTTAAAGAGGTTATGCAAAAGAAGCTCAAATGGATCTAAATTAAGTTTTCATAATGTCTCATCTGTCATATCATGGGATATAACATCATCACTATCATAATAATTTGAAACATGGCCTTCTTGCTGCTCAATATTAACTAATAAAAGAAGTTAAAATATTGGAGGTACTTATGATTTTTGTATCATTGGTTCCTTTGGTATTGGTTGTTGCTCTTGAGGTGCATATATGTGAAATTTAATGTCTAGTGCCTTATATTTATTTGGAGATAATGGAATCATTGTACTTGACTCACCCAATTCATAAGTATGGATAATTTATAGAGGAATGCATTATGTAGGAGGAGGCAACAATGTAGGAATACCTTCTTTATTGGAATGTATCATATTACAAAATTTAAAAGGGTCATCATCGATAGGCATTTTTAATAAGGTCACATCATGTATGAATTTCACACATTGATGTAAATTATATGGGACAACCTCCATAATGTATATCCAAGGTTTACCTAAAATCAAATTATAATGTAATGATTGAGACATTACATGAAAGGTGGTTGGAGACTTTTTTGGACCCAATGTTACATCCAAAGTTATTTGGCAAATCAGGGGGATATGTGAATTACAGAATCCATTGATATGTATCACTAGTTTTTGAAAAATATTGGTGATTTAGGTATATTTTACCATACTTTTTACCTAGGATATCTCCACCCCTTTAACCCTATATTCCCCATATCTATATTTTAGGGTTAAACATATACTAAATTTATTATGTTGAGATGTTAAATATATAAAGTATAATTATGATAGATATTGAAATGATAATGAACAAAAGATAATTAGTTTTCTTATGTTATACATGTATAGATTTGGAATGGGTATAAAGTAGACTAGATGTAGATTATGGATCAGTCACCTAATTCTAAAAATTATACCTCTATAGCTATGGACACTTGCATCAACTTGGGATGGTTGTGTCAATCCTATTGTCTAACTTAGATGTATGTGTCTAGTAAAAAATACTTATTTAAATTAGATTCAGATACTTGGATGCTTTTGGGTTATATATTTTCTTTGTTATGGTGCATTTAGATCTAAGTCATAGACTATTTCTCCTTGTCAAATAACAAAACCCTAGTTCTTCATCTTCAAAATAGATGTGGAAAATTTTATTAGTGGGAAAACTATGTCAAGATACCCCAAAGACCCATCTATTAATGAATTTATCCTACATAGGCAATAATATAAATAGAGCCTCATACTTATGTAGTTATCCCCTACATGTTGTCTGTGTGTGAATCATGTAATGTGTGATAATAAAGTACAATAATGACCTAAATTGTAACTTGGAAAATATGGCTCTTGGATTATTCCTTCAGTACTTCATATTTTTAGATATGTTTTTCCTATGACTAATATGGAAATAGGATAAAATAAGGAAATATTTTCTCTCTTGAGTGTTTTTTTGGTCTGGCTAGGTCTTTGAATGGATAAGGATTGATCATATATTTATACCAATCCATTTTGAGAATATATCACATTAAATCACTTAGGTCAACCATAGGAATATATTTAATTTAAAATATTGATGGATTTAGGACACTAGACACTTTCATTGGAATAGGACACTTGTTTTGACGTAGGTGTCTGATTGGGAGATAAGTGTCTGGGCAGTTTAAAAATAGTTACAGGTCCAAAACTTGTAGATATGGAAGATAATAAATTTTATAACATTATGGACAAGATATAAGGACTAGGTCATCAAAATAAAATTGGTTGGACTAATATTTAATCAATGAGGCATAAAGAGATATTATACACAAGACTTTTGGTAGTGGGAAAGGTTTAGAAGCTGAAGGTTTATCCATGATATGTATTTGCCAAGTGTACAAGACTGAGGAGTTATATAATTCATAAATAGTGTCTACATAAGGCTATGTGAAAAATAATAATGTCATCCAATGTTAAAAAAAATAAAGTCAACTCAAATCCAATATATAAAAATACAAAAATATTGTAAAGTATGTTCAATGTAAATAAGTAAAGTCTACTTAAATCAAACAAGGACAAATGATTGTAAAATAAAATAAAGTCTCACATGAGTGAAAAATTGAAATCAATGTTTGTTCTAAAATATGATGTAGAAAATCATAACCATCTAAAGACATGAATATGATGATTAGGATGGTATGGATAAGAATAGTGATAGGCATTTGTGAAGAAGGCTTGGTTGTAATCCATAAGGTCTTACAATGTAACTCACAACCTAAAAAAGCTAAGTGTTGTTATAATTGGTAGTTAAATGTCAAATATGAAAAATAATGGGAATGCACATGATCATCTAAAAGTTATATTTATCAATGGGATATCAAGAAAGACATGATGAAAGTATAAGGATGCAAAGTGCCACAAAGGTGATGTATAAATCCTTAGTGGAGATGAGACATTCTAAACACATGAGCAAGACCAAGAACTATCAACATCAAAGACTTGGGGAAAACTACCTAGATAGCATAAGTTGGGCTCATAAGTGAAGTATATAGATCATCCCATTAATGTTATATGTCTGAAAAGTAAAAGAATACTACCTTCCCATAATGTATTCCTTGTTCCTTAGGACCCCTTACAAAGCTATCAGTCTACTATGAAGATTGGGTACTTATGTGAGAAAGTAGGTAACATTAAGAAGTAATAATATAGTAAATGATGAAATGAGATCTCCTATCCTAGTCTATAGGCCTGCCACACCCCAATTAGATTAGCTATATTGTGATCCCAATTGTGGAGTTTAAGGGTTAACTAGAATAGGAGATGTGCTAAAAATATCTTGTCTTTTTATGTTATCTACATTTTATGTTTTGATTTGTCTTTTAGTATTACTTTGTCTTATGACATGTATTTTAACTCTTTTGTATTTTTCAATTTTCCTCCTACATAGACTTATAAAAGAAAAACATTGGTGATATAGATAACTAACATAAGAGAGATTATGATTGACCACTAAAGATAAGAATTTAAAGATGATGGCACCTAAAAAAATCTTAGATACTCCCCAGGTGAAAGTATGCAATATATAAATTAGCATAAGCATACTTAAAATAAAATGAAAGGGGAACATAAGGATCAAGACAAATCCAATTATGTATAAATATGATAAAATGATGAATAGGCTGATATAAAACTAAAAGGAGTGATAATTATGCTTAAGAAGTGACTAGGATATGATATGAAGGTGATAATTATGTCACCAAAGGAGTTATACTAACCTACATAAGGTCTAACATAAGAAATAAACAAATAATTCATCCTAAAAGAGGAAGAATACAAAAATGACACCAAATAATCAAAAGGAGACCAAGGCTAAATGAAAAATGGTAAAAGTGTGATAAAAGAAACCCAAATGTGATACATTATATCCAAAAGAAAATAAACATTGTCTATAAGATGATATAAATTCTAGATACAAAGCCCATAGGTGATACATAAGATCCACATAGAAACAAAGGTCAACTATAAAATGGTTATACATGATATAAGATAGACATACATGGTGAAAAATAAAGTGTTTCTATTGCTAATTCACTTTCTACATTCAAAAGATGAATAAAGAAACTAAGGAAATGGACAAGGCTAGAAGTATCTGGATAAAGATTGCGCACCGTAATCCAGACGCTTGTGAGCACCCCTCTTTGGCTGTGGAGGAATGACACCTGCAAAGAAAAGGAACTTGGACAAGAAAATGTTAGATGGATAGGCAGTGGGTTGCCAAGTGAAAGCTTGTTCCCGGAAGTGTGAAAACTTCCTCAAGGGAGGTCAACCCACTGATAACAGACAGATAAAAGACCAAGGAAATATAGAATGCCAGAATACAGAAGTGATAAACAAATTAGAAAGGAAAGAAAAGACAAAGGATTACTTGAAAGGCACTGTCGGGCTGATGACAGTCGCCGAGGTCGAAAATGTTGCCGACGTTGGTTATCTGGTCTACCGACATCGGTTATCCTACCGACGTCGGTTGGGGAAGTGACCGGCGTCGGTCGGGGTCGTGGCCTGTAGTTGGGTCTGGTTTGGTTTCTACACTGTGGATGGGTCTGGTTTGTGAACAGGGTCGAGACAGAGTTCAGGGACGAATTTAGATGGACTGGGGAATGATTTGGTTCTGATTAGGTGCCCTGTATAGGGTCTTTGTTGGCAAGGGGATGAGGAAGTTGTCTGGGATTATATAGAAAGGGGGATAGTGTGAGATGAAGATGGACAGAGGACAGGCCCTGAGAAGGCTTTTCAGCCTCTCAGGGGGAAGGGCAGAGGGAGTAGGAGACAGCAAATATGCCAGATAACTAAAAATTTAAACAAAAGAATGAAATAACAGACTCTGCTTACCTTTTAGCTTGCCGAATGAAGAGTGGGAGTGCTGTTGTTGAGACCACAAAAGACTTTACAAGAGGAAATCTCTGATCAAGAGTCTTTGCACCTATTGTTGTTGTTACACGAGGTCCAAATGGAGAGGAGACGAATGCCAAAATGCCAAGAGAATTCAATTTGCGAGCTCAAGGGTCCAGGGGCTGTAACGGATGCAGAAAGGGGTCTTGAAGGCTGCCGATGCCAGTAGTTTCACCGACGTCGGCTGAAGGGTCACCGACGTCAGCAGTGGCAGAATGGGGACAGAGACTAAAAATAGCCTCTGCCCATTCTTGCACGCCGCCGGGGGAGGGATTGTGGGAAGAACGGTCATGAGGATGCTTAAATGGGCGTGGGAGGAAGATAATGAGAAGATTTGGCATAATAAAAGGCTAAGAGGAAGGTGGAGGGATTCAAGGGAGGATCTAAGGTGGTAAGGGTGAGGTGGAAAGGGGGCCACTTAATTAAAATATTTAAGTTATTTTAATCAAATGAATGGAGAGGACTAAAGCCAAGGGTTAGGTTATGGGTTTGAGGCGGACAAAGGGGAGAACCAAGGTGCAGACACATTTGCGGTGTCTACATTTGCCCCTTTTTGTCTTGTTGGTTGTTCTTGACGAACTGCAAGACAAAAATAGGAGTTGGTTGCCCCAAGAAAAGGATGAGGTGTTCCCCCCTCAAAGCGATAGTCAAGAGAAGGGAACCGAAGATCGAGTGTCGATTTGACAGAGAAATGGATAGAAGAGAGTGAGTGAGAATGCTGCAATAGTCGTGATTGTGCATAAACCACTTCACGGGAGGGTCGGGTCAAATTGTCGCATGTCGAGGGTCAAGGAGTGCCAAAATTAAAGTAATCGAGCCCCAACATTTAGTCGTCTGTTGATCGGGTCACTCAATCTAAGCTGAAACTCCAAATGGTCATCGTGTTCCAGGTATCCCAGGCTCAGGAAGTGCTCCTAGAGACACAAAAAAGTCACAGGTAGTGCGGATCAACTGGCTTGCGATCCTATACTTGTGAAGGGTCAAAAATAGGGTCTGCAGACAATTCTACTAACTAGCCGTGAGGTATTTCACACGCAAAAACAACCAAGGCAACATTGGCTTGGAAGTAGTCAAAGGTCGAAGGAGATACGCATGATCTCCAATGGTCATTGGTCAAGAGGATGGATGGACGAAAGGATGTGGCTGAGCTAACCTCAGAAAATGTCATGTGATCTAAGTGCTGCCTACATAGCCCCTGTCGTTAGGGGCCTCAGGCCTATGTAGTTCTCCCTAAAAGGGAGGAAGGGTCAAAGAGATTGATTGGTCATGGTCAAGGTCATTGAAGGGAAGGTTTGTCCATCAAAGAGATGAACAAATGGGGGTGGTCGAGCTAACCTCAGAGGATGTGGTATCTAAGTGCTGCCTACATAGCCCTGGTCATAGGGCCTCAGACCAATGTAGTTCAGACAAAAAGGTTTGATTGATCAATGATTGGATGTGGTCAAGTGTCAAAATGATGAGGGTAAGATGATGCTACAGATGTCACATTGGTCGAGAGGCTTTCATCCCTAGCAAGTTTCCATAGTCGTGATGGATGTATGCTAAAAATGAAGGGAAGTATATTTATGCTTCAGCAAGTATTGGTTTATGCTTAACATAAATTGGGTCTAGTCGGTAGTTTCCATGTGTATTGGTGTCCATAGAAACTATGTGAAATGGACTAGGATGATGTGAGCTGAAAATGATAAAAATGGCTTGGTTTGAGATGAGTCGACAATTGATGTGGTTAAATGTGACCAAAGTGTAGAGAAAAGATGAAAGGCAAATTGCTCTTTCATTGACAAGGACCAGAAAGGAAGCATAGATAGGGGTTATTAGAGCCAAAGCCCCGTTCATGCATTACGTCGTTGACCAGTGTGGTGTTAGAACGGTAATCGAATCACTTTGACATTAAAGTGAGCTCGAAGTCCCCTAAGCAGGTGATAGGAGGTGGATAGGGTAACCCAGTTTAAGAGCAAGAATAACCTTGCCCCTTTTTATAGGAGACCCTGAGACAACTACAAGCCAAGTCCATGACCCATTTTTTTTTTTTTAGGTGCAGGCTGATCGATGCGGGAAGCCTACATAGAGATGTCTTTTAATTTAGTGGTCATGTTGCGAAGCTGATCAATGTGAGAATCTTCTAAGAAAGGTTGTTGTTTGTAACAAGATTTGATCATAGCCATCCTTCGAGGGAGTGGTCTATATTTTTGCTTTATAATGTTTGAATAGCTATCCTTCGAGGGATCAGTCTATTAGCTATAGCAATGATAGTACAGCTGTCCTTCGAGGGATTAGTCTGTCTTTTTGAATTTGATTTTGTGACCTTGGATATGTTTTGACATTTTTTTTTTTTTTTGGGTCATGGACAAGACTGTAGAAGTTCAAGGACTCCCTTTTATTAGGACAAAGCATCCATGCGTCATAAAAGGGTTGTAGAGGACTTATTAAAGGGGAATAGGGTTGAAAGGAATGAGGATTAAGAGGACGAGGATTGCTCAAGGGATGAGCACGAGTTACGTGTCAAGTAGATGAGTACTCAACTAACAGAAGAATGGTCGAAGATGCAATGCATTAAGAGGCTCAGGTTCTGGCCGTCCGTCGAGGGAGGACAGACGATAAGTTCCTGACTCATACTTGTGCGTGATGATAAAAGGTCTAAGCCAATTGGGGGCGAATTTGCCTCGTTTACTTCACTCCATATTGGTCACATGCTGATTCTCTTTGAGGATGAGGTCTCTGATGTTGAAATCTCGTTCTCGTAGACTTTTGTCGTAGGCCCGCTTTATGCGACTTTGGTAGACATGGAGATGATTGAGGGCAGCAAGACGGCGCTCGTCAAGTAACTCAAGTTGAGCTAAGTGATCTTGACAAAAGTCATCATTGGAGAGAATGTCATGTAAGGAGATGTGGAGAGACGGGATCTGTACTTCGAGAGGTAAGACAGCCTCAGTTCCATACACGAGGGAGAAGGGAGTAGCACCCGTAGAGGTTCGGATGCTAGTGCGATAGGCCCACAAAGTGAAGGGAATATGAATGTGCCAATCCCTTCCTGTATCATTGACCACCTTCATGAGAATTTTAGTTAGAATTTTGTTGGAAGCCTCAGCCTGCCCATTTGCTTGTGGGTAGTAAGGCGAAGAAAAGCTGAGTTTGATGCCAAATGAGTCGCATAGTTTTTAGACAGTCTTGTTTTTGAAGGATTTGCTGTTGTCGATGATGATTTTGTGAGGGACACCGAAATGACAGATGATGTGGCTACTGATGAAGTCAACAATTTTGTTGGCTTTTGTGGAGACAAGAGGAATGGCTTCCACCCACTTGGTGAAATACTCAGTGGCAGTGATGATGGACTGATGATGAAGGGACGAGTGAGGGTTGATCTCACTGATGAGATCCAAGCCCCACTGAGAGAAAGGCTAAAAATCTTGAGCGACTTGCAAGGCGTGGCTGGGGAGATGAAGCAGGTTAGAGTGTTGCTGACACTTGATGCAATGTCGAACATAGTCGCTACAGTCTTGATGAAGGGTGGGCCAATAATAACCCAGGCGAAGGATGCGCTTGGCAACCGAGTTTCCACTAAAGTGTCCACCACAAATCCTATCGTGGACTTGCTTTATGGCTTGAGAAGCTTCAGTGGGGGTTAGACAGTGAAGGAGGAGGTCGTTGAAGCCTCGCTTATAGAGAAGACCTCCTAGCATGGTATAGCGAGCTGTGCGCTTGATGAAAGCTCATTGCGCATTACTAGAGAGGTTGGGAGGAGTGACAGAAAGAGACAAGTAGTCCACAAGTTGCTTATACCAGTCACCTCGTGGGCTAGGATTGATAGTGTTGATATGGTCGATGTGAGGAGAGATGTATGAAGGCAAAGGTACGCGATGCACTGTGACAAAAAGATGGAATGACGATGATGAAGACGGGATATGCGAAGCAAGAGAAGCCATGGTGTCGGCAAACTTGTTCGTAGAGCATGGAACAGTCTGCAAGAGGTAATGGTCGAAAGATGTCAAAAGAAGGTCAGCACGATTTGTATACCTCTGTAAAACTTCATTTTTACAGAGATATGAATCGTTAACTTGATTAACAACGAGCTGCGAGTCGCCGAAGATGTTGATAGACTTGATGTGGAGGGAAAGGGTAGTTTGAAGTCCCAAAATTAGGGCCTCGTATTCAGCCATATTATTGGTACAATCAAAGTCAAGCTTAAAAGATAGAGGCATGGGCTCCCCTTTGAGTGGGATGAGGATGACCCCCGCACCCCCACCGAGTTGACATTTGGAGCCGTCAAAGAACATGGTTATTTGGTAGACGGTGTCATCGGTGGAAAGTGTGGCGATAGACTCGTCAGGGAACTCACAGTGTGAAGGTTGGTTGTTGGGAAGAGGGGCATCTGCCAGTTGGTCAGTGATGGTTTACCCTTTGATAGATTTCTTCTGGATGAATTTGAGGTCAAACTCAGCAAGCAGCATGAGCCACCGAGCCATACGTTGATTCTGATATGGCTTGGAGTGCATGTACTTGAGAGGGTCGATGTGAGTGATGACAAAGGTTTTGTGGTTGAGAAGATAGTGGCAGAGCTTGGTGGCAGAAAAGACTAATGCCAAATAGAGTTTCTCAGTATGAGTATATCGAGTTTCATAGTCGACCAGTGTTCGGCTGATGTAGTAAACCGCTTTCTCAAGATGATGCTCGTCTCGGTGCACGATCATGGCACCTAACAAATGGTTGGTGGCAGAGATATAAAGGTAGAAGGGTTGGTCGTCTTTAGGTGGAATGAGGACTGGTGGAGAGACCAGATAGCTTTTGAGGGCTTCAAAAGCCTCTTGACAGTCCTCATCCCATTTAAAGGAGACGTCCTTCTTAAGGAGGTGATGAAAAGGTTGGCAGCGGTCTGAAAGCTGCGAGATGAAATGGCGAATGGACTGGAGCTTCCCTTGTAGACTGTGAAGCTGCTTGAGATTGGTCGGGGGTGGCATTTCGAGGATAGCATGGATCTTGGCGGGATCTATCTCGATACCACAGAAGGAAATAATGAAGCTGAGAAGCTTGCCTGAGAGGACCCCAAAGACACACTTCTTGGGGTTAAGGTAGACATTGTATTGTAGAAGGTGAGAGAAGATGATTGTGAGAATGGTCAAGTGGTCGCGGTGAAGTTTGGACTTGCCGAGAAGGTCATCCACATAGTCCTCCATGATTTTGTGGAGGAGATCATGGAATATGTAGGTCATGGTGCGCTGATATGTGGCACTAGCATTTTTCAAGCCGAAAGGCATGACTCGATAATAGAAAGTCCCCCATGGGGTGATAAAGGTAGTCTTGTGTTGATCTTCTGATGCGATCAGGATTTGATTGTATCTTGAAAACCCGTCCATGAGAGATAGCATTTCATGGCCAGCCATGAGATCAACAAGCTGGTCAATGTTAGGAAGAGGGAAGTCATCTTTGGGACAGGCTAGGTTAAGGTCACGATAGTCTGTGCAGATCTGAATCCCCCCAGTTGTCTTAGTAACTGGGATGATGTTAGAGACCCACTGTGGACAATCGATGGGTTGGATGAAGGAGACAGAAAGAAGGCGCTGAAGCTCCTCTTTGACAAGGAGCGCAACGTGAGGATGCATTTTTTGAAGCTTTTGCCTAACAGGCTTAGCCTCTAGTTTGGTGATAATGTTATGGGTAGCAATGGTGGGGTCGATGCCAGGCATGTCGCTGTAAGTCCAGGCAAAGGCCTTGCTATGGTTGGAAAGGAACTGGGCATAGTCAAACTACTCCTGAGCGTCTAAAGATTGGCCAATCTTTAAGACGTGAGGAACATCAGAAGAAGAAGGGAGGTTGATGTCAATGGTGGATTCATTTAACATAACCTGGGTCTTGAAAGGGAGGGAACGCTGGATGAAAGAGTCATCGGCACCCATGTAGGAAAGGATGGCATCATCGTCAATGCAGTGGACAGTGTGAATGGTTGCCGACTCATCCTCTACCATGCTAGGAAAAATGAGAGGGAGAGACCTGGACACCCCATTGAGCTGATAGGTCAAGGGTTCCAGGCGAATGGTGTTTATGGAAAAAAACTAGGAGGGATGGAAACCACCGACTCTGTAGGTGAGTTTGGAGGAGATTGGTCAATGGTTGGCTCGGGACAAAGGTCGGAAGGAGCCTGAGTGGGGTCATGATATCCCAGGCCATACCATTTCTTGGCATTGTGATCATTGAGCAGCTCGATGGGTTGATGGGGGCCCTACTCATAATGTTCAAAACCAAAACCCTTCCATGCACACCTGTGAAGGTAAGTGTGTGCAAAGGCAGGGTTGCCAAGAAATGAGAAATCAGATGTGAAAGGTTGGGGTGAAGAGAGGGAATTGCCATTGGTAGGAGCTTGATTGAGCCCCCCATAGACAAAGTTGGTTCAGAAGTGAGGAGGACCATAAGGCATGACCATCCCGATCTGATGGTCGTAATTGAGACTGAGGTGAAGGTGTCCATACTCTTGCAGAGTTTGGAACATGTCTAGGGTAGACAAGCGATATTCCCCAAGTGATAGTCATTGGAAGATGTCTTTCATGGGGTCTTTGGTCGGTGCTTAAAGAGGAGGGGTGAGGGCGACCGTCGATTGCAAACTGGTCAAAGCTTTCGCAGATGGAGGTGGTGCCGGAGTTGACGGCTTGATGGGAATGAGAACATCATTGGGATGGTAGGTTGTATTGCAAGTCTTGAAGGGTGAAGGGTCAGCGGGAATGGTGTGGACTTGCCCATCATGCTCAAACTTTACACAACGGTGCAAGGTGGAGGGTATATAGGCCATGGCACGGATCCAAGGTCGGCCCAGTAGAAGGTTGTATTGAAACTCTCCTTCGATGATATAGAAGAGCTCTGAGACTGTGCGTTGACCAATGCAGATGTGAAGGATGACTGTGCCAATGGTCATGGCGGTGGTGTCATTGAAAGAGCGTAAGATCGCGTCAGTTTTGGAGACACAATTCTTGGGAAGAGCCAGCTGATCAAAGGCATGGGTAGAGATAATGTTGATGCTAGCACCGCCATTGATCATAATGCATTTAATGCGTGTCCGATCAACATAGGTAGTGATGAAGAGGGCGGCGTCCTGATCTTCTGTGTTAGATGTGGGAATCTCAAAATCGCTGAATGTGATGGAGGTGATAGGAGATAAAGAATGGATGAGGGCGGCGAGTGGTTGGGGGTCCTCGGGTTGGACCTCCGCTGCCTACAAGGCTTGGATGAGGGCTTGTCGGTGCTGAGGCGAGGTTTGGATAAGGTCATAAAGAGACATCTTTACAGGTGTCTGGTGAAGTTGTTTCAGCATGGAGTCATGAATTGGCCCAGAAGAGGAAGATGAAGAAGGCTGGGATGCACCAAGGATAGAAATTTTAGGCTTGGGTGCAAGAGATGGCTTGACGAAGGGATAGGTCCAAGGAATGGTAGATTTTTCTTTCGCCTTGTCCTTTTGTGACCTAGTGGTTATACGAATAGCATTGATTTCGAAAATAGGAGGTGAAGAAGGGGTCATGTTTTGCTGGTGAGATGTTGACGTGGTTGAAGAGGTTGGATGGGAAGGAGTCGGGGTCTGGTCAAGAGTGTCCTCAAGGAGAAGAGTGTCTTTCTCCATATGGCGGTGGATGACGGCCTTGAGGGCACAACAAGTCTCAGTATCGTGTCCTGGCGTACGATGATATAAGCAAATTTTTGTGTCGTCAAACCAGGAGGGCTTGGACCCGAGAGGTTGGAAAGGTCGGATGGGTGGAAGGGTTATGTTGGAGGTCTACATAAGTCAGCGCAATATTAACGAGTATGAGCCCACTAAAGGGTCTGCACTAGTTGATATGCGCGAGGTTGGTGACTTTTGCTTAGGTGAGGCTGGAAGAGGTTTCCGTACCACCTTATGGGTTGATGGTGCGGTGACAGACGGAGACGGCTCTTTCTTGGTGATTGGTACTACCTTTTTGGGAGAGGGACGGTTGGAGGTAGGTAGAGGAAGCAAAGGAGGCAACGAGTTTTGATTAGAGGCCGGAGTGGGAAGGATGCTAGCCAAGGTCAAAGGATGGGGGCCCAAAATGGATGGCAATGGTGACGGGGAAGGAGGCATTCGCTTCTATGGTCTGGCAGTCTTCTTTGACTTGGTTAGAAGACTACTACTGGTCGAGGTCTGGTCTAGGTCCACCTTCACTTGCGGGTGAGTGAGGATGGAGACAGGACGAACGCCAAGTGATTTGATGGGCTTAGATGAGATAGATGCAGGTTTCAGTTTTGACGGGTTTGGTTGAGGTTTGAGAGTCTGGTCTTTGTCAAGAGTCTGATGAGATTCTACCTTGGGAGGATTAGTAGCATGTGATGAGAGGGCATGGGTATGTTGAAGGGCTTTAAGACGCTCCCACAACACCTGAGGCATCACTTTCCTCGAAGGGAGAAGTTCAATTTTCTCCACTAACCGAGAAAATGGCTGAGAAAAAGATGTTGATGGTTGCAAGGTTGAAGACAAGATGGGTGTAGTGGTCTTAGATGCATGGTATGGTGAAGACAAGACAGATTTAGATGAAGACGAAGGGGAGATAGGTTCTTCCCTGGGTGGAGAAGAAACCGGGGAGCGAGGCTCCTCCAGTGGGTAAAGGGCAGGGATGATGGTGCCCTCCACTTGCGGCTGAGGAGTAGGAAGGGTCAGGTCCTCCATAGGCAATAAAAAGGAGGATGGCGAGACTGGTGGTGCTGGTAAAGCTGAGGCGTCCTCCAAGATGAGAGAGGTCAATGGAGAACCAGCTGGGGAAAGAGGTTCGTCCACATGTGACAGACTGATTGATGGCCTAACTGCTTGAGGTTGATTGGGGACGAAGGGAGAGACCGTATTGACGGTTCGAATGTTGTGCTCATGATTGTCATCAATTAAGGTCTGGACATTGTTTTGAGTTGGCGGATGATTGGGAAAAGGTTGTTTGAAGATGTCAATGGCCTGATTAGGAGGTGCATTTGGATTGTCTAAGATGAGATCTCCCTTTTCAAGCATATATTGGATTATGTTCTTAAAAGTTTTGCAGTTTTTTGTGTCATGTCCCTTAACACGGTGGAAGCTGCAGAAGTCATGCTCCCTATACCACGCGGGGATGGCGCGTGAGGGATCGAATTATGGAGGAGGTCAGGCTTGAGGGAGATTGAGGGCCCCCTATTTAACAAGCTTTTCCAGCACAGACGCGTATGATTCTCTGAGAGGAGTATACCGTCATTGTACGTATCTTTGTTGGAATTGGCGAGTGGCGCTCTGAGATGTGGATGGCTCAGGCTAATTGGTTGAAGAAGATGAAGGTCTAACAACCATGACATTAGTTGAAGCCTTGGATTTAGAATTGGATGATGATGGCTTAGCAGAAGAAGAGTCATTGGTCTTAGAGCTGGGATTCTTGCTCCGCAACTTGACTTTATTCTCCTCGATGGCATGCAACTCAAGCTTGTGAGCCATCGTGAAGGCCTCGTCAAAAGTGAGGAAGGTTTGAACCCTCAGGGTGGAAGAAATATGTCTGGCACAGGCTTGGGAAAAGAGTTCAATAAGCTCGGCCTGGGGTAAGGAAAAGGAGAGTTGATTGATGAGGCCTCTCCATCGAGCAACGAAGTCAGCTATGGACTCGTCCTCGAATTGTCAGATAGAATAGAGGTCTGTGATCGAGACCTTCTTGGTTATGTTGATGGAAAAGTGATCGAGGAAGAGCTGGGCCAATTGTGTGAATGAGAAGAGAGAATGGCTAGGAAGGGAGCTGTACCAGTCAAGCACAGCACCTGAGAGAGACATAGGAAACGTGCATAAGAGTAACGCATCGTCATGGCCAATGAGGTAACAGGCATGTATGAATGCCCGCAAGTGTTGCTGTGGGTCTTCCTTGCTTTGAAAGCGAGAAAACTTCAGAAGCTCCCACTGGCTAGGATATGGTCTGATTGGGACAGAAGGATGAATGGGCTCATTACAGATCTGCTCATATGAGAGAGCGTTGCGTGAGCCTGAAACAGAGGTCTCTAGACTGGTCATTTTGTCCATCATCATTTTGATGATGTCTGTCGACGGATTGACGGGTGGCGCGCCCCCTAAGTTGTAGGGTGCTTGGAAGAGGCTAGGGGAGGCATATGATGTAGTCGGTTGTCCCTGTAAAGGTGCAACGTAGGGGTAACTAGTCGTAGGGATAGATGAAGAGGCTAAAGGTGGTTGGGTAGAAGGCATAGCTAGGCCCGATGTTGCCATGAAAGGTTGGACTGTGGTAACGGGGGTCAATGGATAAGAAGCCACCCTGGTGTTGATAGGGGCCAGGGTAGGCAGAATAGAGACGATAAGGTTTTGAAAAGGAGTGGATAGCGGTTGAGCGGGTTGAGGTTGATAGGGGGCTGGAACCCCGGTGGAAGTGGGCCCAATGATAGAGGGAGAGGCCACACTTGGAGGATTGGTCAAAGTCTGGTCAGCGGTCAAAGTGATGGCTTGAGTGTCCAAAGGTTAAACTACGGATGCTGTCGATACAGCCGTAGTTACAGCAAGGGAGGTTGGCATTTCATAGATCGGATTGCCCAAGGAGTCTCACATTCGGCTATGTGTGAGATAGTGTTGCAAGGCTTTGACGTTGAGGTCCAAGAATCATTTGAAATCTTGGTCCCCTTCTTGGACAATAGGAGTCTGCGGCGGGGTTAGATGAATAGGAGTTCTTTCGGTCTCTGAGTTGAACTCCATTATAGGCTTGGTCACGGATGGGGTAGATGGAAGTGGTTGACGGCTAGCGTGGTTGACAAGAGCCTTGGCTTGGCTACGAGTCAAAACCATGCAAGGCAAAGAAGGTTCAGGTTTCAGAAACTGTGTTGTTCAGTTTCAGAAAACCAGGATGGAGTCTTTGACAGAGAAGGGACAGGTTTTAGGCTGCTGGTTTTGAAAAAAAAGGACAGTGACAGAGACCGACGTCAGTTGAAAAACCAATGTCGGTAAGAAATATGGCCGACGTCAGTCAGATAACCGATGCCGATAATAGGGGAAAGCCGACGTCGATGGCAGAACTGATGCCGGTGACTGTGTTTTCCAGAGAACCAAAAGATTTGAAGATTCTTGGAAAAACAATGAAGAAAGCGTCCTCACTCACTCAAACAAATAGATGAGAAGAGGAAAACAGAGAGAGACAGACAAGCCTAAGCGATAAATCCTAGGAATTAACTTTAGAAACTGTGGCTTAGGCCTTAGATGAATGTTTGGGAAGATTGGCTGTCAAGAAGGTCCTAGAAGAAGCAGTCTAGAGCTGGTTTCGGGTCTTGTTTTAGGTGTTCAAAAATTTGTGTTAGGGTCTGGTACGTGGCTTGGTGCTAAGGAGCAAGCTCCCCTCACTTCACGATTCCAGTGGTTAGCTGGTCTCGCTTAGCCAAGATATACCTCACCTAGAGTTTATCCTCTACCAGAGAACGGAGTGGGCTTCCCCCTTGGTGATGAAATCCAAGTAGGGTCACCGAGACAGGTAAGGTATCCACTGGGGGATGAAATCCCTGTCGGGCCTTGTCTCAAGTAAGTTTTATGTTCATTTTAGTGCATGTGGTTTGGTAGTGTAACATCAAGTGTCTACAATTTACTCAATATGCATTTAAGTTACTAGATGTGGACTAAGAAGATGCAAGCACAAGCAGAAATGAATGCAAAGTGTTTTAATGCCCAAGTTGAAATGTGATGTTTGTTATGAAGACAAGTTTGAAAAAGGGTTGAGAGTATGACGTTGGACTAGTCTAGAATGTGCAGGAAAGAAAAGAAAGATTCTTTTTAATTCCTGCTTATAGTGTCATTGAGAAGAAAAGAAGGAGGAGAAAAGGTAAGAACCTAATGCTCCTACATGAATGAAGAAGAAAAGGAACCCAAGAGGAACCTAGGGTCCCACCGGGCGTGCCAGAATGTTTCTATTGCTAATTCGCTTTCTACATTCAAAAGATGAATAAAGAAACTAAGGAAATGGACAAGGCTAGAAATACCTAGATAAAGATTGCGCACCGTAATCCAGACGCTTGTGAGCACCCCTCTTTGGCTGTGGAGGAATGACACCTGCAAATAAAAGGAACTTGGACAAGAAAATGTTAGATGGATAGGCAGTGGGTTGCCAAGCGAAAGCTTGTTCTTGGAAGTGTGAAAACTTCCTCAAGGGAGGTCAACCCACTGATAACAGACAGATAAAAGACCAAGGAAATATAGAATGCCAGAATACAGAAGTGATAAACAAATTAGAAAGGAAAGAAAAGACAAAGGATTACCTGAAAGGAGCTGTTGGGCTGATGATAGTTGCCGAGGTCAGAAATGTTGCCGGCGTCAGTTATCTGGTCTGCCGACGTCGGTTATCTTGCCGACGTCGGTTGGGGAAGTGACCGGCGTCGGTCGGGGTCGTGGCCTGTAGTCGGGTCTGGTTAGGTTTCTACACTGTGGACGGGTCCGATTTGTGAACAGGGTCGAGATAGAGTTCGGGGATGAATTTGGATGGACTGGGGAATGATTTGGTTCTGATTAGGTGCCCTGTATAGGGTCTTTGTTGGCAGGGGGATGAGGAAGTTGTCTGGGATTGTATAGAAAGGGGGACAGTGTGAGATGAAGATGGATAGAGGACAGGCCCTGAGAAGGCTTTTCAGCCTCTCAGGGGGAAGGGCAGAGGGAGTAGGAGACAGCAAATATGCTAGATAACTGAAAATTTAAACAAAAGAATGAAATAACAGACTCTGCTTACCTTTTAGCTTGCCGAATGAAGAGTGGGAGAGCTGTTGTTGAGACCACAGAAGACTTTACAAGAGGAAATCTATGATCAAGAGTCTTTGCACCTATTACTGCTGTTGCATGAGGTCCAGATGGAGAGGAGACGAATGCCAAAACGCCAAGAGAATTCAGTTTGCGAGCTCAAGGGTCCAGGGGCTGCAACGGATGCAGAAAGGGGTCTTGAAGGCTGCCGACACCGGTAGTTTCGCCGACGTCAGCCGAAGGGTCACTGACGTCGATAGTGGCAGAATGGGGACAGAGACTAAAAATAGCCTCTACCCATTCTTGCACGCCGTCGGGGGAGGGATTGTGGGAAGAACGGTCATGAGGATGCTTAAATGGGCGTGGGAGGAAGATAATGAGAAGATTTGGCATAATAAAAGGCTAAGAAGAAGGTGGAGGGATTCAAGGGAGGATCCAAGGTGGCAAGGGTGAGGTGGAAAGGGGGCCACTTAATTAAAATATTTAAGTTATTTTAATCAAATGAATGGAGAGGACTAAAGCCAAGGGTTATGCTATGGGTTTGAGGCGGACAAAGGGGAGAACCAAGGTGCAGACACATTTGCGGTGTCTACATAAAGTTATAAAATGTAAAAAGATCATGATATAAACAAGATAGGTACAAAGAGTATCATATATGATAAAAATAATAATATGAAATCCAATCATGTGATAATGTGAATTAGATATGAAACAATTATCTACTCACAAGTGTCTATTGAGTGTGGAGCCCATTGGGGCTATCACATGACCTTGTTGGTACACTTTGGGGGCTTAGTGAGCTCCAAGGATGTGGGGAGTGAATTTTGCCTTTGCTCCTCATGTGGGTGAATATTATTAAATGTTTATTTAATAATTTTCATGTATACTTGCATGTTTTTTGGAAGTGGGATTGATTTTCTTATTCTAGGGAATTAATTGTTTATTTAATATTTCTATAATTCATTAAGAAAAAAATATTAAATGATGTATTTAATAATTTTCATGATGAATTAGGAGAACTTATTAAATGATGTATTTACTTATTTATATGATGTATTAAGAGGAGAAAAATGATTAAATGTAGTATTTAATAATTTCTTGATGTATTATGGAAGTGGGTTAGACTTCCACATTGGAAGTTGTGCCATTTGGAGAGGAATGGTGTGTTTCTTCTTGGTGGGGATTATTAATGAGCATGGCTAGGTGGGAATGGTGTATTTCCTAAGTGGATAAGGTCTCCTTGGATGAGGATGGTGAGTTTCTTCTTGGGAGTATGATTTCTACATCTTTTGCTATTTATATAGGGTGTGGTGTGACCTATGAGAGGTTATTGATAATTCTTATTTTTAGGTGTGTATTTTGATAGATAGAGTCAAAGTTCAAGTGTTTTTTGAAGTGTAGGTGTTCATTTATAGGGTGTGGTTTAGAATTTTGTGAGGTACAAGATTGTGCAGGTGTAGGTGAAAGTGCAACTTTTTATGAAACATTTTCTATAGGAGATTTTTCTATCTCAATTAGAGTTCATTGTAATCTTGTTTTAGATTACTAATTTATTTGAGGACTTTATTATTGGATGTATCACACATTGGGTGAACCACAGTATATTTGTGTTATGTGTTATTACTAGTTTTGTTCTCTCCCCTTATGCTTTCATTAAACTATGGTTTAAAGGTATTATTTATGCATAATTAAATATGATTTTCACACATTTAAAATCTAGTTTTGTGATTTTATGGTGGTTAAAAAATCTTATTTACATTCACTTAATTCCTAAAAATTGGTATCAGAGCTTTGGTGGTTTTTTAGCTAAAGTGGTAAATCATAGGAAAGGTTCTTTAGCTTGAGTGGGAGCTATGGGAGAAGAAATCAGATTCAAAGTGAAGAAATTTGATGGTAAGAATTTTGGTTTGTGAAAAATGTAGATGGAGGATTACTTGTATCAGAAGGAACTTCAACTCCCCTTAGAGGGGAAAGGAGGACAACCTACAACCTTGAGTGATGCAGATTCAACATTGCTTGATAGGAAGGCATTGGGAACCATTCAATTATGCCTTGCATCTTTTGTTGCATTTAACATTATAGATCAAACATATACAAAGGATCTCATGGATAAACTTGGAAAGTTGTATGAGAAACCCTTACCTTCAAATAATTTTTTTCTTATGACAAGATTGTTTAACATGAAAATGTCTGAGAATGGTTCTATTACTAATCATTTAAATGTTTTTAATATGGTTGCATGTATGCTCACTTTAGTTGGAATTAATTTTGATTATGAAGTTAGTGCTTTGCTAATATTATGTTCTTTGCCAGATAGTTGGGATAGTTTGGTTATGGCCGCGAGTAATGTAGTCCCTACCAAGGGAAGCTTGAATTTTGAGGATGTTGTAGGTGTGATTCTTAGCAAGAAATGTGAAGGAAAAACATTGGTAAATCATCTTCAGGTAATACTTTGTCTATCGATACTAGAGGGAGGCAAAAAGACAAGAGAAAAGGCAACCATGGAAAGTAAAAAGGTAGATCTAAAGAAAAGATGATATGTTGGCATTATGGGAAGAGTGGACACTCAAAGAAGGATTATTGGTCACTTCAAGGTAAGAAGGGAAACAAAGAGGAGATAAATGAGGTAAATGTGACATTAGGTAAAACTAGTCAAGATACCTTAATTATTTATTTGGATAATTTTACTGAGTCTTGGGCATTAGATTCAGGGGATTCTTTTTATGACACCCCACATAAGCATTATTTTTTTGACTACGTTCAAGATAATCTAGGACATATATATCTTGGTGATGATGAACCATGTGAGATAGTAGGGAAAGGTTCTATTCAGGTGAAAATGTAGAATGGTATGTCATGGCTACTTAGGGATGTCAGACATGTGCCTATGTTGAGATGGAATTTGGTTTTAGTGGGGCAATTGGGTAGTGAAGGATGTTTATTTATGTTTACTGTAGATTATTTAAAAGTTACCAACATATCTCTTATGATTTTGAGAGGTAAGAAAATTGGTACTTTATAATTTACTAATAGTGTTGATTCTTGTGATTTAGTTGTTACAAATGGAGATGCAACTATGTGGCACTATAGGCTTGGTAATATGAGCCATAAGGGCATGGAGATCTTAAAAGATAAGTTTCCTAGATTGAAAGATCTAGATCTAGACTTCTATGATGATTGTGTGTATGGGAAGCAACATCAAGTTATGTTTCTAAAAGTTAGACCCACAAAGAAAGAGCACAAGTTAGAGTTGGTACATTTAGATGTATGGGGACTAGCTCAAGTATATTATATTGGTGGTTATAATTATTATGTCAATTTTATTGATGATACAACTAAGAAAGTTTGGGTTTATTATATTAAAAATAAATCTAATGTAT
The DNA here is from genome assembly GCA_037957365.1 of Torreya grandis. Classification (NCBI taxonomy): domain Eukaryota; kingdom Viridiplantae; phylum Streptophyta; class Pinopsida; order Cupressales; family Taxaceae; genus Torreya; species Torreya grandis. The sequence continues at coordinate 3,393,800 of JARHVA010000954.1, forward strand.
TTGACACTTTTAAGAAGTGGAAAGCCTTTGTTGAAAATGAAACAGGTCTCAAATTGAAATGTCTCATATCAGATAATGGAGGTGAGTATTGTAGTAATGCTTTCTTTGATTATTGTTCTAATAATGGAATATATAGGCAAATGATTGTTCTAGAAACTCCACAATAGAATGGGGTGTCTGAAAAGATGAATAGAATAATAATCGAACATGCTAGGAGCATGAGGTTACATGTTGGGTTGCATTTACAATTTTTGGTAGAAGTAGTTAACATGATAGTATATTTGATTAATAGAGAACATTTTATGCCTTTATATGGAGGCATTCCTAAACAAGCTTGGTCTAGTAAGAATGTTGATTATTATTTTCTTAGAGTCTTTGGATGTGAGGCTTTTGCCCTTATCAATAAAGAGAATAGGACTAAGTTAGAGGCTAAATCACAGAAATGCACCTTTGTTGGATATGGTGAGGATGACTTTGGTTTTTGTTTATGGAGCATTAAAGATAATAAAATATTTTGGTCTAGAGATGTAGTCTTTAATGAAAACATCATGTATAAGGATCAATTGTAGGAATAGGAACATGAATAGAAAGAGTAAATAGTATTGGATGACATTAGAGATGGAAAAGTATCTAATGAATCAGTTCAAGAATCTTATACAAAATGACCCCAAACTCCTATGGTGAGAAGATCTTATAGGGTAAGAAAAACACCTGAATGTTTTTCTCCTTCTTTGAATTATTTATTACTCACTAACAATGGAGAACCAGAATGTTATGAGGAAGTAATGCAAGTAGATGCCAGGTTGAAATGGGAACAAGTAATGGATGAAGAGCATAGATCTCTCATAGAGAACCAAACATGGGATTTGGGAAGGCTACCCAAGGGTAAGAGTGCATTACCAAATAGGTGGATCTTCAAAATAAAAGAAGAGGATCAAGGGAGAAAAAGGTATAAGGCCAGAATGGTGGTCAAGGGGTTTGCATAAACTTAGGTATTGATTTTGATGAGATTTCCTCTCTTGTTATAAAAATGACTTATATTAAGACTATTCTTGGTTTAGTTATAGTTGAAGATTTGCACTTAGAATAGTTAGATGTGAAAATTGCTTTTCTTCAGGGTGATTTGGATGAAGAGTTGTATACGAAGCAACCATAGGGATATGAGGTCAAAGGGAAGGAGAAATATGTGTGTAAATTAAATAAGAGCTTTTATGGCCTTAAACAAGCTCCATAATAATGGTATATGAAATTCAATTATTTTATGTTAGAACAAGAATATCAAAGGTGTAATTCTAACCATTGCATGTACATCAAACATTTTGATGATGGTTCCTTTATTATTTTATGCTTTTATGTGGATGACATGTTAGTTTTAGGAAAGGAAATACATCTTATTCATATGCTCAAGAAATAGCTTAGTGACTATTTTGTTATGAAGGATTTGGGTGCTGTAAAGCAAATCCTTGGCATGAATATTACTCATGACAGGAAGGAGAGGAAGCTAGTTTTATCCCAATAAGAGTATGTGAAGAAAGTCTTGGAAAGGTTTAGTATGTTGTATGATAAATATATTGGGACTCCTTTGTTTGGCCACTTTAGAGTATCAAAGGAGTAGTGTTCCAAAATGGAAGCTAAAAATCTTAATATGTCCAAGGTACCTTATTCTTCGGTGGTTGGAAACTTGATGTGTACCATGGTTTGTACTAGGCTAGATATTGCCCAAGTAGTGGGAGTTATGAGTAGGTATATGAGTGATCTAGGTTATGAGCATTGGTAGATAGTGAAAAGGATTATTTGATATTTGAGAGGAACCATTTATTTTGCATTATGTTATGGTGGACCAGATACCACTTTGCATGGTTATGTGGTCTATGATATGGTAGGGGATATTGATAGCAAGAGGAGTATAACAAGATATATATTTATTTTTGGAGATATAGTGATTAGTTGGATTTCTAGGATACAAAAGGTTATGGCTTTGTCAACCACAGTCGCAGAGTATGTTTCTACCATAGAGGCTAGCAAGGAGATGATTTAGTTACAAGATTTGTTTTGAAAGTTAGGGAATGAGCAAGAAGTTGGGAAAATACATAGTGATATTCAGAGTGATATTAATTTAGAAAAAAAACTTTTCTTTCCACTTGAGGATGAAACATATTCAATTACATTATCACTTCATCAGGACAACTTTGGAGGAGAACTTGGTGAAGTTGGAGAAGATTCATACTAGCCAAAATCCTATGGATATGATGACCAAGGTGGTCACATTGGACAAGTTGAGACTATGTTTAGATTTGGTTGGCCTTAGTGGTCATGGAGCTTTGATAGATTTTATTTAGGAGAAAATTTCTCCAAGTGGGAGATTGTTGAGTGTGGAGTCCTTTAGGGCTATCACATGACTTTGTTGGTACACTTTGGGGGCCTAGTGAGCTCCAAGGATGTGGGGAGAACTTTTTTCCATTTCTCCTCATGAGGGTAAATATTATTAAATGTTTATTTAATAATTTTCAAGTATACTTCTATGTTTGTTTGAAGTGGGATTGATTTCCTTGTTCTAGGGAATTAGTTATTTATTTAATATTTATATAATGCATTAGGAGAAAATTATTAAATGATGTATTTAATAATTTTCATGATGAATTAGGATAAATTATTAAATGTTGTATTTACTTATTTCTATGATGCATTAGGTGGAGATAAATTATGAAATGTAGTGTTTAATAATTTCTTGATATATTATGGAAGTGGGTTAGACTTCCACATTAGAAGTTGTGCCATTTAGAGAGGAATGGCATGTTCATTCTTAGTGGGGCTTGTTGATGAGCATTTCTAGGTGGGAATGGTGTATTTCCTAGGTGGATAAAGTCTCCTTGAATGAGGATGGTGAGTTTCTTCTTGGGAGTATGATTTCTACATCTTTTGCTAATTATATAGGGTGTGGTGTGACCTATGAGAGGTTTTTGATAATTCTTATTTGCAGGTGTGGATTTTGAGAGATAGAGTCAAATTTAAAGTGTTTATTTATAAAGTGTGTTTTATCATCTTGTGAGGTATAGGATTGTGCAGGTGCAGGTGAAAGTGCAGCTTTTTATGCAATGTTTTCTACAGGCAATTTTTCTATCTCTATGAGAGTTCATTGTAATCTTGTTCCAGATTACTGATTTATTTGAGGACTTTCTTGGTGGATGTAGCCAACATTGGGTGAACCATGGTATATATATCTTATGTGTTATTACTAATTTTGTTCTCTCCTTTTATGCTTTCATTAAACTATGGTTTGAAAGAATTGTTTCTGCATAATTAAATCTAATTTTCACATATTTAAAATTTGGTTTTGTGTTTTTATGGTGGTTAAGAAATTTTATTTACATTCACTTAATTCCTAAAAGTTGGTATCAAAGCTTTGGTGGTGTTTTAGCTGAAGTGGTGAATCACATGAAAGGTTTTTTAGCTTTAGTGGGAGCTATGGGAGAAGAAATTAGATTCAGAGTGGAGAAATTTGATGGTAAGAATTTTGGTTTGTGGAAAATTTAGATGGAGGATTACTTGTATTAGAAGGAATGTCAACTCCCCTTAGAGGGGAAAACAGGACAACCTATAGCTATGAGTGATGCATATTAGAAATTGCTTGATAAGAAGGCATTGGGATCCATTTAGTTATGCCTTGCATCTTCTATTGAATTTAACATTGCAGATCAAACATCTACAAAGGATCTCATGGAGAAACCTAGAAATTTGTATGAGAAACCCTCAGCTTCAAATAAATTTTTCCTTATAAAAAGATTGTTTAACATGAAAATGTCTGAGAATGGTTCTATTTCTAATCATTTAAATAATTTTAATATGATTGTAAGTATGATCACTTTAATTGGAATTAATTTTGATGATATATTTAGAGCTTTTCTAATTTTATGTTCTTTGCCAAATAGTTGGGATAGTTTCGTTATGGATGTGAGTAATGCAGTCCATGCCAAGGGAAGCTTGAATTTTAAAGATGTTGTAGGTGTGATTCTTAGCAAGGAGATGTGAAGGAAAAGCATTGGTTAATCATCTTCAGGTAATGCTTTGTCTATCGATACTAGAGGGAGGCAAAAGGACAAGAGTAAAGGCAACCATGGAAATTCAAAAGGTAGATCTAATTCATGATCTAAAGCCAAGATGATATGATGGCATTGTGGGAGGAGTGGACACTCAAAGAAGGATTGTTGGTCACTTCAGGATAAGAAGGGAAACATGGAGGAAATAAATGAGGTAAATGAGACATCAAGTAAAACTAATTAGGATTTCTTAATCCTTTTTTTGGATAATTTTACTGAGTATTGGGTATTAGATTTAGGGGCTTCTTTTCATGCCACACCACATAGGCACTATTTTTTGGACTATGTTCAATAGAATCTAGGACATGTATATCTTGGTGATGATGAACCATGTGAGATAGTAGGGAAAGGTTCTATTTAGTTTAAAATGCATAATGGAAACTTATGGCTACTTACATATGTTAGAGATGTGCCTATGTTGAGACAAAATTTGGTTTTAGTGGGGGAAATGGGTAGTGAAGAATGTTCTTATATGTTTACTATAGATTCTTGGAAACTTATCAAAGGATCTCTTGTGATTTTGAGAGGTAAGAAAGTTGGTACTTTATATTTGACTAGTAGTGTTGATTCTTGTGATTTAGTTGTTGCAGATAGAGATGTAACTATGCGGCACTATGGGCTTGGTCATATGAGCCATAAGGGCATGGACATGTTAAAAGATAAGTTTCATGGATTGAATAATCTAGATTTAGACTCCTATGAGGATTGTGTGTATGGGAAACAAAAGCGGGTTAAGTTCCTAAAGTTTGGACCCACAATGATAGAGCACAAGTTAGAGTTGGTACATTCAGATGTATGGGGAATAACTCATGTATCTTCTATTAGTGGTTCAAATTATTATGTCACTTTTATTGATGATGCAATTAGGAAAGTTTGGGTTTATTGTATTAAAAATAAATTTGATGTATTTGACACTTTTAAGAAGTGGAAAGCTTTAGTTGAGAATGAAACATGTCTTAAATTGATGTCTCATATCATATAATAAAGGTGAGTATTTTAGTAATGCTTTCTTTGATTATTGTTCTAAAAATGGAATTCATAGGCAAAGATGGTTCTAAGAACTCCACAGTAGAATGGGGTGTCTGAAAGGATTAATAGAAAAATAATAGAATGTGTTAGGAACATGAGGTTACATGTTGGGTTGCCTTTACACTTTTGGGCAAAAGCAGTTAGCACGACATTATATTTGATTAATAGAGGACCTTATATGCCTTTTGATGGAGGTATTCTTGAATAAGCTTGGTCTGGTAAGAATGTTTATTATTCTTTTCTTAGAGTCTTTGGATGTGAGGCTTTTTCCCTCATCAAGAAAGATAATAGGACCAAGTTAGAGGCTAAATCAAAGAAATGCACCTTTGTTAGATATGGTGAGGATAATTTTGCTTTCTATTTATGGTGCATTAAAGATAAGAAAATATTTTGGTCTAGAGATGTAGTCTTTAATGAAAAAGTCATGTATAAGGATTAGTTGTAGGAACATGAACAAAAAGAGTACATAGTATTGGATGACATTATAGATGGTAAAGTATCTAATGAACTAGCTTAAGAATCTTCTACATAAGGACCCAAAAATCATATGGTAAGAAGATCTTCTAAGGTAATAAAAACACCTAAATGTTTTTCTATTTTGAATTATTTGTTACTTGCTGACAATGGAGAACTAGAGTGTTATGAGGAAGTAATGTAGTTAGATGCCAGGTTGAAATGGGAACAAGCAATGGATGAAGAACATAGATATCTCATGGAGAACCAAACATGGGATTTGGTAAGGCTACCCAAGGGCAAGAGTGTATTGCCAAATAGGTGGATCTTTAGAATAAAAGAAGAGGATCAAGGGAGAAAAAGTTATAAGGCCAGGATGGTGGTCAAGGGGTTTGCATAAAATTAGGTATTGATTTTGATGAGATTTTCTCTCTTGTTGTAAAAATGACTTCTATTAGGACTGTTCTTGGTTTAGTTGTAGTTGAGGATTTACACTTAAAATAGTTAGATGTGAAAATTTCTTTTCTTCATGGTGATTTGAATGAAGAGTTATATATGAAGCAACCATAGGGATATGAGGTCAAAGGGAAGGAGAACTATGTGTTCAAATTAAAGAAGATATTATATAGCCTTAAATAAGTTCCACAGTAATGGTATAATAAATTTGATTATTTTATGTTAGAATAAGAATATCAAAGGTATAATTCTAACCATTGCATGTACATCAAACATTTTGATGATGGTTCCTTTATTATTTTATGCTTGTATGTGGATGACATGTTAGTTGTAGGAAAGAACATACATCATATTCATATGCTCAATAAATAGCTAGTGACTCCTTTTTTATGAAGGATTTGGGTGCTATAAAGCAAATCCTTGGTATGATGATTAATCATGATAGGAAGGATAAGAAGCTAGTTTTATCCCAATCAGAGTATGTGAAGAAAGTTTAGGAAGGGTTTAGTATGTTGGATGCTAAATATACTAGTACTTCTTTGGTAGGCCACTTTAGATTATCAAAGGAGCAGTGTCCCAAGATGGAAGTTGAAAATTTTAAGATGTCTAAGGTGCCTTATTCTTTGGTAGTTGGTAGTTTGATGTATGTCATGGTTTGTACTAGGCGGGATATTTCCCAAGAAATGGGAGTTGTGAGCATGTATATGAGTGATCCAGTTTATGAGCATTGACAGATAGTGAAATGCATTCTTCGATATTTGAGAAGAACCATTGATTTTGCATTATGTTATGGTGGATCAAATACCACTTTGTGTGATTATGTGGACTCAGATATGGTAGGGGGTATTGATAGAAGGTGAAGTATGACAAGATATATATTTATTGTTAGAGATACAATAGTTTGTTGGATATCTAGGATACATAAGGTTGTGGCTTTGTCATCTACAGAGACAAATTATGTTACTATTTTAGAGGCTAGAAAGGAGATGATTTGGCTATAGGAGTTGTTTTGAGAGTTATGGCATGAGAAAGAAGTTGAGAGACTACATAGTGATAGTTAGAGTGTTATTCATTTGGAAGGAAAAGAACTCTGATTTCCACTTGAGGAAAAAACATATTTATTTACATTATCAGTTCATTAGGACAACTTTGGAGGTAAACTTGGTGAAGTTGGAGAAGATTCATACTAGCCAAAGTCCTCTAGATATGAGTACCAAGGTGGTCACATTGGACAAGTTGAGACTATGTTCAGATTTGGTTGGCCTTAGTGGTCATGGAGCAGTGATAGATTTTGTTCAGGAGAAAAGGTCTCCAAGTGGGAGATTGTTGAGTGTGGAGCCCTTCGAGGCTATTACATAAACTTGTTGGTACACATTGGGGGCCTAATGAGATCCAAGGATGTGGGGAGTGTATTTTTACTTTGATCCTCATATGGATGAATATTATTAAATGTTTATTTAATAATTTTCATGTATACTTCCATCTTTGTTTGAAGTGGGATTGATTTCTTTGTTCTAGGGAATTAATTATTTATTTAATATTTATGTAATACATTAGGAGAAAATTATTAAATGATGTATTTAATAATTTGTGATGCATTAGGAAAAATTATTAAATGATGTATTTACTTATTTATATAATGCATTATGAGGAAAAAAATTATTAAATGCAGTATTTAATAATTTCTTGATGTATTATGGAAGTGGGTTGGACTTCCACATTAGAAGTTGTGCCATTTAGAAAGGAATGGAATGTTCCTTATTGGTGGGGCTTGTTAATGATAATGGATAGGTTGGAATGGTTTATTTCCTATGTGGATAAGGTCTCCTTGGATGAGAATGGCAAGTTTCTTCTTGGGAGTATGATTTCTACATCTTTTGCTATTTATAGAGGGTGTGGTGTGAACTATGAGAGGTTGTTGATAATTCTTATTTACAGGTGTGGATTTTGAGAGATAGATTCAAAGTGTAGGTGTTTTAAAAATATTAGGTATTAATTTATAGGGTGTTGTTTATCATATTGTGAATTACATGACTGTGTAGGTGAAGGTGAAAGTGCAACTTTTTGTACAACATTTTCTATAGGAGATTTTTCTCTCTATGAGAGTTCATTGTAATTTTGTTTTAGATTATTTATTTATTTGAGGAATTTATTGGTGGATGTAGCCCACATTGGGTGAACCATAATATATCTATGTTATGTGTTATTTCTAGTTTTGTTATCTCATTTTATTCTTTCATTAAACCATGGTTTGAAGGAATTGTTTTTGTATAATTAAATCTGATTTTCACACATTTAAAATCTAGTTTTGTGATTTTATGGTGGTTAAGAAATCTGATTTACATTCACTTAATTTTAGTGGAAAAACTTATTTACAGTCACACCCTAAAGGAATGAGAAGTCAAACTAATTTCAATGGGAAAACTCAAGTATACAAGTATCGCAGACACAACTAATAAGACTAACATTAAAGTCCCATATAAAGTAAAGGTCAATGATAATAAGAGTCAAAATCAATATATAGATAATGTGGCTTTAAATCCCCCTTAGTGAGTGATTTTATTAGAACCTCCTTGGTGTACCTTTACCAATCTACCAATTTCTCCAGCCAGAGTTTTACAGTAACTATTAGAATGTAACATCATATTTCTTCCTCCTATTTGGGAAGTTGACCCAACAAATCCTATTCCATGGGGATATGATAAACATTCATGTTGAAATTTTCATAGGGTGCCACATCATACAATAAATAGATATATTATTTTGAGACATAAGATACAAGATTTAATAGATGGAAATCATATTGATCTTGGCACTTCAGTTGAGCCTCCTCAGGCCAAACTAACATAGGATAAAGCATTGAAAATATTTTTAGATCCTTTTTCATAACATTATAAATAGGATATAGGAGATACATCAAAGCTTCACCATCCATATCATGTACATCCCCCACTAGATACGTATAGGGCACCTTCAATTGAGTTACATCATTTGAGCATCATGATTAATGTATATAATTTTAGAGTTTATTGGGTGAGATTGTACTTCATCTATAGGTTGGTCCAACATATGTGGCCATACTATTCACTATTGTTCTTAGTGTAAGAGTTTTTGATATGCTACTTTTTCAGCTATGGATTCAAAAACTTTGAGCAGTATTCATAGATGCATGGAATTCATTCACACTAATCAATTTATTATAGTTGGTGGAGTTATATATGAGTTACCACTCCCCACTTCAGAGCCATCTTCTACTTTATAGTCACTAATTTTAGTTAAGCCTCCAATTTCAAAAAAATTCCCAATTTTAGTTATTCCTCTAGTTTAGATTCAAACACAATTAATGCCTCCATCACCAACACAAAGGGTTCATACACCTCCATAGCATTATGATTCTAGATAACTTCTAGCTACAATGTTCACACCTAGGGTAGTATCATTGAGATATCATGCATATACTCACAAAGTACATGTACAGAGGGCTTTTCCTACTACTAGATGGGTCCCCAAGATCCCTATAACTACATTCACTTCTTATAGTTACAAGAGTACTCCACACTTAGTTTCTACCTTAGATATTTTAGATCATTTATATCATATATAATTTATTAAAGCCAAAATCTCAACATTTCTATTGTGCTTCACAATCACACATGATTCCTCTCCTTAGTATAGGACACCATAATAAGGAGTCTCCCATGAGACTCATCAGTTAGTATCATCCTTTCCTAGTTTTACCTGTACATAGTTTTTATTACTTAATAGTACATAGATCAAATCTCAAAAAATTCAAAAACATTCAAATATTTGAAAAATATAAAAAACATGCAAATAATTCAATAACACCAAAAATATTTCAATTGTATGCATCATCCATGCTGTAAATTTCTACTACTATTCTAAACTTTTATTGGCTTTTCTATACTATTATTTATCAATTTATCTACATTACCATGCTTCACTTGATCTTGTTTGAGTGTGTGCAGTGATATCTAGCTCCTTGATTGCTTCACTCTACCCATTGAGGGGGCATCCTACTTTTACATCAAGACATAAATCAATATACATACACATTAGGGTAATCTTCTATATGACTACACCATCCAAGTTATGTCATTCCTACACCACACACTTTAGTTATTATGTTGATGAAAATTATTTACTAGCTTATACAGATTATTATGTTGACATCTCACTAGTATATCACACTTGTGTATTTCTTAGCATATACCTAGTCTTGTATTAACATGTCTTGCATACTTTCCCTCTTAATTTGATTAGTTAGATGTGATTGTATTTTCAGTTATCACATGCTTTCATTTCTTGATTTGTGTGGCTAGATTATTTGCATTACTCAGTTCCTATTTTATCTCATGTATGTGCCTTAGGATGTTTGCCAATGTCCTTTTCTTCTATGTCTTGTATGTGCTTTTGGAAATTTTTCAATGTCCCTTGTCTATAGTCTTCTATGTGTTTGTTTCAATTATATGTGTATGTAACATTTGAACATGCCTTGTATGCTTGATTTATAAATTGAGTGACATGTGACCATGTACCTTGTTTACTTGGCCCCTTGGCCATCTTTTGTATGCTTCTTGCTTCTTTCCTTGTGTGTTTAGTGCTTGATTGCTTTCCAATTGTTTGCAATGCCATGATCTTAATCATACATTATCTTGCTTTCTTGGATACCATGATGGACATCATGTTGTATACCTATAACTAGTAACTAAAAAATAAAAACTAGACATATTTTCAATTCTAGTTAAGTAAATTACACATGCTATTACATTATTATATCTATTTAGGCACACCCCTATTAATCTAACAATCTCTCATTACAAACCATGCTATATCTTGTGATATCTTGTTGATTACCATTACTATATCATGTGTCTTTGCATCATAACAAACTTGGAGGGCTCTTTCTTTTAAGGATAGTCATTGTAAGGTATTAATTACTAACCATAGAAGACGGGGAAACAAATAGGGGTCTTATCACAAAGATCATAACTCCTTATAGTAAAAATATAGCTTTTACAATAGCTCAGAACAATAATCAGAGGTCAAAGCAAACAGAATAGATTAAAAAACAATAATGACTCCAATAATTTTTTTAGTTTCAACAAAGGACAACAACATTGAATATGGACAACATCACTAGACATTAGGGTGTCCTATTTTTGGTGCTCCTATCCAAACAATAGAAATACTATATTTTCTAGAAGTAGGCAAAAAAGTAGGTTCAACTACAATTTTATACATTTAGGCTAGTTGAAAATTAGTAGTTTATCATACACTTTTGCTCAGAGAATCTAGATATAGGGGGCATCATGTATGGAATGATGGCTCTCACTTTTAGTTTTAGATATGAAATTTGGTATAAATTTTAGATAAGAATCCATGTTTTAGACACCAATGATTAGGGGTAATGTGTGTGGCACATTTATTTTCTTTTCTTTCCAATTTTAGCATTACCTAGGCATTCTCAGTAGTTACATGCCTTATTTCATCTACAAGTGGTTGGCATAATTTTAGAGTTTATTTCATACAATCCTAATCTCCACATTCATGAGTTATTAAGTTCTTGAGTGGATTCCACATAAGCCTAGTTTCCAATTTTAGAGTGGCTTTCATACAAGCATAATCTCCATCTTTTGGAGTGGCCAAGAGTGGCCTAGTTTCCAATATATGTTTGACTATCTATGACAACATTGTCAAATCATATTACATTTATGGGCTTCAGAAGCCATCTCATACAACATACATTTCATACTGGTGTTAGTTCATAACTTCACTTCATGGGGCAACAATGGAGCCAAAGGACTAGATAGCCTTTGTATTCTTGAGCCGCCTATTTAGAGGGATTAGACACATAGTTTCTACATTGATTATCACACACATGATAACTTAGCTTCACTTAGTATGTGATGATGGATCCAAAGGGCCAGAATTTGCATTCTTAATCCACTTCTAGTAAATTGATCACTTAGCTCTGTTCATGATATAACTCTTAATACAACATCATCTAGCATTACTCAACGGAATCCAACATCACAAGTTTTATATTAGTTCACATACCTAGTGAGGCGTATTCATTCCTTTCTCTTCCTCTCTATCTTTTACCTATATTTGTACATTATTATTTTAGATATAGTGTATCTAGTGAGAACTGATCTACTCTTTATTTTTTCTTGTAGATTCACACTTCAAAACATGCTTTATATATGTACACCCAACATCACACAACTTCATGAGCTTCACCCTTTCAGGTAAGTTTAGGTATGCTTTCTATTTTTCTTTTATCTTAGTATTTTGCTTTGATGCATCACTAAAATATAGGGGGGACAACTGTAGTCATAAAAAATTCAAAAAATTGGTAACTTGAGTGTGGCTAATAAAACCCAACCCATAGTTCCCTCTTGCTTGCTCTGATGACCCTTCTAGGTACCTTTTGGTTCAATCTCAGTCATTCATAGGCTTTTAAGACCCTATTATAGATTAGTTGAGACCCTTTTCCATGATTATTCCATATCCCCAAGTCCCATACCCTCAAAATAATAACACTAAACTTGGATTATAGCACTAGACCCTAGGGTGTCCTTTTTTTGGTGCTCTTGGCCAATCACATTTCAAGTCCAAATGACCATTTCCTTCCAATTATTATCACTATTCTTGTTGGCCTTGCATGATTTCATTTAACCCATGACCAATATATCCATATAAAATCCTAATCAAAGATCATTTCAAAAGGGTTGGCAAATTTCACTAAGCAAGCAAGAATATAAACAAGACTATTCAAGTAATCTTCCATATTCTCTGCATACAACCAACTAATACACTTACAAGCTCATTAAAATCCTTACACTATCCCTTAGCCACTTTAAGCATATCTTATTTTAGTATTTCTTGCTTTATCATATCATAAATGCACTGAGCACTTTCAAAGGGAGATCTACACATGGCTCAATCCCTCTTCGATGTATTGGTATATAAGAAGTGTGCCCACACATAAGGTGTGAAGCACATCTAATGCATATTACACACACTAACCCATATCTTTTCTCAAATTCCAATTTAACCTTATTATAGACCCATGATCAAAGATAAATCAACTCTACAAGGAGCTCCTTTGAGAGTTAAACTTTGAAATTTCACAGGTAGGGTCATCAAGAATGGTGGACAAAACCTAAAAAGTTTATACCTCTATGACTAGTTTGGATAATAGTAGTAGGAACACCTTTATAGCACTAGATCCTAAAGTTTCCTATTTTTGGTTCTCTTATCCTTTCATTAAATTAAAGCTAGATCTAGGATCTTGATACTATCTTAGTCCTGCATAGTCAATATCAGCATTTGTCTTAGTTAGATCAGTATAGTTCTAAGCTAAGTTATATTTCTCTCTATTCACTTGCTATTTTTAGAAAGTATAACAACAATCAAAATTAACAAATTAGTAAATTGATTATGGCATACTTATTGACTAATTTAATTTTCTCATACTTTTAATGAAATAGGAATAAAAATACCAATTATTCATAAAAATGTTAAATCATAAATCTAGTTATGTTAATCATTTTATCCTCAAAATTTTTTATGTGTATAACTCTTTATTTTTTTCCAAATTATGCTATGCAACACCTAGTTTCATATGTTAAGGTGTGGCACATACTATTTACAAAATCCATCATCCAATGAAAAAGGATTGGTGGGCCCACTTTGTGATTTCTTTTAGTCACTCAATAAAAAAATTAAAAATAAATGTAAAATAGAATATGCCATAAATGATAATAAAAAAGGTCAAAGTGAGAATATGAAAGGTCTTTTCACCCTCCTATGTGTTATAAATAGGAGAGATGATGATTGTATGTAGGTTCTTATTTATTTCAAGCTCTTAGGGAAAATATTCCTATAATTTTTTGTGCGCTATGTAATTTTCTAGTTTTAATCAATAGAATATAACAAAGTAGCTGATATTAATATTTGAATTTATGGGTTTTTATGTTTTTTATTTATGAATTATGTATTCCCATTTGTAGATAAATAATCCATTGAAATCCCACACCTTCCTTGGTAATGGGAAAATCATAGTGTTTCCAAATTTTATGTTGTAAACCTCATATATGGACCTTGTATCAAGTTTGCCAATCCAAGTTGTGAGGATACTTTGTGCTTCTAGGAAATCCTTTCATTTAAATTACATAAATTGATCATATGTTCATTTTTATGTGAGAGGAAATCTTTTTGACCCTTTCATTTAATTTTGAGTTATTCTGACAGTTCTATGAACTCATTCAATTATTCATTTCTTACCTCCATGTTCCATCTTTCTCCTTCCACCATTTCTTAAGTTTTTTTTCCTTGTTTTGCTTTCTAGTTAAAAGTACATAAAAAAACACATATCATATGAGCAAACTACCCCTCTCAAATGTAGAGTAAAATCACTTTATCTATTGTGATCCCTCCAATTTTTTGAAAATTTGTGTCACTTCTCATTAGGAGAGTCATAAAACTAATAAATATAAAAGTGACCTAAATATCCACCAACACTAGGTAAGGGATCAAGGGTTGGTATTTTAAAGACACCACATTATTGGAATGGTTGAAAATTCACAAGGGTTAGTATCACCTTGAATAATATAAATAACACTCTTGTAATGAATTTGATCCACTAACATGTATAAGAGTCTAATGCCTCTATAGACACTAGAAAACTATATTAGATGTCGAAATGCCTTAGGATACCTTAGGAAACACCTAACCCTTCTCGAACCACTAACCAAACTATCAGACCTTGGGTCTAGTTATCCACTTAGATAACTAAACACAATGACTTACTAATAAACCTTAATCCACCCTTCTTAACTCACCTTATTTTCCTCTAGACACTTGACCATTCATGATCAACTTAATCATCGATGGTTAGCCTGACCATCAATGGTTAAGTCTTTAACTTTATAACACATCACTAACTATGTGTGAGATAATGAGGCATAATTAAATATGTTTGCCTTATGTGGTGCTAACAAACTCCCAAGCATCAAAATTAATAATCCAACCTACTATGAACCTTCTATCCTCCATCTCTCTTTTACTATAAAAAGAAGGGAGTAGGAGGTGAAAAAGGATCATCACAAGAATTCTAGCTCATAGGTATTCAATATTTCCAACTAATCTTATTCTAGAAAATTAATAACAATAAAAAAGATCTAAACCTCTTCCCAAATTGCTCTCAAGGCAAAAGTACTGTTACTCTACCAAAATTTCTCCATCCATTAACTATCTACCACTTCACAAGTAATAGGTATATTTATACTTCAACATTGTTATGTTGGTTTCTAACCTTTCTACCCCATCAAACCTTTTTGTACCTATCTTCTAAAATTTGATTTCTGATCAGATCCTTAGCAGACCATTATTAGACATTTGACCCAACCTACAACCTCTTTTTCTAAATACTTTTATAATCCATAGAGAACCATTGAGGGTTACCTAAACACTGACAGTCACCCTCGACCGTTGATGGTTACCTAACCATCGATGGTCAGCTTAACCATTTATGGTCAACCCAACCATCGATGTTCATTGAGGCATGAAATAATAACAAATTATTTTTGACCTCTTACCCCAAACTAAATCTGAACTTTTGTTTTCCTATCTGTTCATAGACCCTTGCTTGATTTTTTGAACTTGACCTGATCTATCTTACCACTAGTATTAACCCACTTTTGTTATATTTAGTCATTTTTTCTATCAATCATTCATCTACTTCTTATATTTAAATTTTAGTTACTTTATATTATTTAATTCAAGTATCTTTCTTTTATTATTTTCAACATAATTGTTATCAAAAGTGGATTTATAGCCTCCTAGCAAGCTCATGCTTCTTGGATTTAGCTCACACTAGGAAGTCCACCTAACTATCTTTCTAATAACCACTTTTGTTAGTGATTTATTATCTATAGGTTATCCCTTCCAATCCAAAGAGGATCTCTCCATACTCATCTAGATCATATGAACATCAACAACCATGTATTTCTACCACACCCTTATTACCAGTTTCTTATCTTCTTCCAAATTAAGAAATGAACAAAAATTAAGAGAAACATTTTGGCATGCCCAGTGAGACCCTAGCATCATCTAGGTGCCCATTTATTCCTTTATTATTTTCTCATATAAAAAAATCTAAAAGTGTGTTTTGGGCTTAAAATAAACCTTGCATACCTTGATTGCTTACTTGTTTTAGTTTATCTAGTAATTTAAAAGTAAAGTAATTAATCATAGTTTCACTCTTGTTATCACACACTTTACCAAACCACATATCCAAATTATGGTATGCCTCCCCATATTATGGTGGGTGCTACCTCTACCCAACCTATGATCACCCTAGCATCCTCTTCCAGTAGTATCCTATCCAACACCACCACCCAAACCTAATCCAACATCCCAACCAATAGCCAAACCCCCCTACACCAACTAACAATTCCAAGATAGGAGAAATATCACCTCTTTTTACCCATACCTCATCCACCATAGTGGTATATTCTACCCCTATTTCCATCATTCCCCCTTTTATTACCAATCCACCAATTTTTACCTCACTTAAAAATTTGGTACTTTCCATACCTCTTACCCTTCCACCTATTAGCACAAGAGTTACCAATCAACCCCAACCATGTCCTAGTGAATACATACCTCCAAATAAGCCCCTATTAATCCCTCAACAAATACCCATGACATCCTACCAATATCTTCCTAATCCACAAGGATACATAGCACCTTATACCCAACCTTTTGTGCCCATCAACCCTTATGTGGCACCATTCCAACCTTCAATGACCACCTACCAATATGTGGTATCTTCTCAACCTTATACCAATTATCCATATATTGTTGACACCTTACCTAAACCAAACCTACCATCCATTATGGATCTTCCCAACCTCAAATGGATTTGTTCAAAATGTTAATGAACAAAATGACTAAACTAGAGTCATCTATTTCTGGGGCTCATAACCTTTTATCTTATGATCAAATATGCAATGAACCCATTCACCCATATGTCCCTATCTGATATTATCCTCATAAATTGGAACTACCCAACTTTTCTAAGCTCTAAAGTAAGGAGGACCAACAACAACACTTGAGAGCATTTCACCATTCTTTCTTTTTGATTACATATGACGATGTTCTTCTCCTTCATCCCTTTCCCATGTCTTTATCAGGACCAACCCTAGATTGGTGCAGTTATCTCACCAAGCACTCCATATTTTTATTTTATAAACTTTTCCAAATCTTTTTAGATCATTTCTCAGTCAATATATCTAAAAAGGTCTCTATTACTGACCTCTACTCCATTAGGAAATTTGATGATGAATCAATTTATGATTTTGTAGCTAGATGGAGAGATCTTATCAACCAAATTTATTTCTCCTTACCCCAACCCAAATTTATTTAAATATTATCTTGAGTTTGTTCCAAACATCTTTCACCTACTCTTCAAGTTAAAACTTTCCAAACTTTTGATGAGGCTTTCACCATGGCACAAAAATTGGAAATCTAAGCCATTGATGAGGGAAATTGAAACTATAGAACAAAACTTCTAGATTTAAATATAATGACCCTTCATCAAACAAAAAAACCAATCAATATAACCATCCAAATACCAAACTAAATGCATCCACCAATTTGGTTGTCCTTAAAAACACTCCACCACCAACTGTTTACCAACCCAACCAATTTTTCTAATTATTCTAACCAACAAAACCAAAACCAATACTAAATTACCCCAAAATAATATAATTTGATAAGGGAGTATTATGATTCAATTTTGGATAAATTAATTTAAGAAAAAATCATACAACTTCCTCCCATAAAACCTCCCTAATAATTTGATGCTTCTCACCTTGCACCTGGTTGGTATAATGAGAATGATCTTTGCACTTTCCATCACATCATTGGACATGATATTAGTAGGTGAAATACATTTAAGACCATTATCTAGAACATGATTGATAAGGGAGAAATTGTATTTGATAATCCTAATTCACCCCCAAATTAGTCCCTTGACATCTTTTGCAAACCTTTCCCTAATCATGCTCCTTCTACCAACTATGATGATAATAAACTGAAATCATCTCACACTCATGAGGTCCATATGGTTAATGTAATTATTAGTGAACCCATAATTGAGGAGACAATTATATCATTTATTCTTTCTTCCATTCCACTCATTGAAGTGGTGGATTCACCCTCTATTCCTTTGGACACCCAAATAGAGGAAGTAACCACCCCTCTTTCTTTACTCGAGGAAACCATAGACTTATCTACATCTCCTTTGATATAAATAATGAAGGAGGAAACCATTGATACAACTACCTATTCACCCACTCAATCTATTGAAGTGGTTAAATTACCCTCCATTCCTTTGGACACCTAAACAAAGGAAACAACTATCTTCATCCCTTCACTTGAGGCCAACAAACCTTCCTCCCCTATCCTAGAACCACCCATTCTCTCTTTGGGAACCATCCAAAAATAAGAGATCACCTTACCTATACCTTCCATGGAGGAGACATCCTTCCAAATCTTGGAACCTTCCACCAAGAACATAGATGAAGAAACTATCCCCTCACCCCAACCTATGAGCTTAGATTTTGAAACTAATGACCAAAGGATCAAACCCATTTACAAGCCTTTTTATAGATTGGTCCAAAGTCTAAATTTCACTTCTCAACCCAACCTAGATAGAGCCAATTCTTCACATCATCTTGGGCTCCCTTACCAAAACAAACCTGAACCTTCAACCTCACTTACATCCAACATCAAACCTATATTTACCTCAACCCCATCCTTAAACCCTTCTCCTTTCAAAACCATAGGAGAACCATCCAACCCACCTACATCTAAATTTGTCAAATCACCTTACACCTCTCTAACCAAACCCATCAAGAATCTAGGAATACTCCTTACACCTAACCTTTTTCTTGATTGTTAGTGGTAAACTGCCTAACCTACCTTCCTACAAACTACTCAAAACATCATAATTTAGAAACTAAATTACTTGGCCCTCCTTTTTACCCTATCTTCAACTAAAATACCCCTTTAAATTTAAATTTCACTTACTAATTTTCCCAATTTTACCCAAAACCTAAACTAGGGAAAAACCCCCCAAAACCATATCCAACTAACAACAAAATAATCAAAGTTAACTAAACCATTGACCTAATCAATTAATCTACCAATTCAAAACGTCACCTACCTCATTCCTTGACCATTTTCAAGGATGAATCCTATGTCTAGGTACTTAACCTCATCCTCATCCACATTGTGTCTTGGTCCTCGCTAAATCACCTCAAACACATGCTCAAACAATCAACAATTGGAACCTCAACCAAATGCTCAATCAATCCTATCATAACTAAATGCTAAATCACTAGATCATCAAACCACATAGAAAGCTTAGAGGTTAAATTGCAAAAAAAGTGAAAATGAAATTTTATTTTCACTTTTAATCTCCATCCTTTTAGGTTTTGCCCCTAACTATCAATGGTTAGGGTGATCATCGACAATCAACTTTAGGATCCCTTACCATCGACAGTTAAGAGAACCCACATTTTAAATTTGTTTTAAAGGCACCCACACCTAGGTGCCTAATTTTTGAAGATTAACATTTCTCCCCCAAACCAAAACCTAAACTTTTAGAGATTACCCTTCTCCACCCAAACATTAGACCACATCCACCTTGATGTTGGCCATTTTTGACCTGAATACTCACATATTTTATGATGACTTTGCTTGATATTTATGACCTACCTAACAACCTTGTCATGTTGAACATTTAAATTTATACCACCTCATGCATAAATAAATAATTTTTGTTTTTCAAGGGAGAAATTCCTACCTTAGATACCTGTGAGAACACTAACCTTGTCTAGAAGCCTTGATAGGAATAACCTGATTAGCTATGACCAACGTTGTGGCCTAGTTACCCCATCACTTGTACTTCTAGAACTAACCTTATTTTTACCAACATTGGAAACCTTAGAGAGAGAGAGAGAGAGTATGATCTTGGCTATCACACATAGTCATATTTTATGTTCATGTTTATGTTTTAAACTCCCAACCACCCATTTTTCTCACCAACCTCATGAGTCGCCATCAACCACTTATAAAACCCCAACTCAATTTTAGTTTCACCTCATCGACTCCTAGTTTGAGGGGGAACACCTCCTCAAATACTCAAGCTAACTAGACCTTCAACAAAGCAATCCATTTTTATTTTGTAGTTTGTTGATTCAAAGATGGATAACATAAAGGGATAAAATGTAGACACTAGAAAACTATACTAGATGTCAAAATGCCTTGGGACACCTTAGGAACCACTTAACCCTTCTTGACCCACTGACTAACCTATAAGACCTTGGGTCTAGTTAGCCACTTAGCTAACAGAACTTAATAACTTACTGTCAAACCTTAGCCCACCCATTTTATCTCAACTTGTTTGCCTCTAGACACTCAATCTTCAATGGTTATCCTGACCATCAATAGTTAGTTATTCACCCTTATAACACATCACTAGTTATGTGCAAGATAACTAAGCACAATTAAATATGTTCACCTTATTTAGTGCTAACAAACTCCCAAGCATTGAAATCAATAAGCCAACCTACTAGGGAACCTTCTATCCTCTATCTCTCTTTTCCTATAAAAGGAGGGGAGTAAGAGGTAAAAAAGGATCATCACAAGTATTCTAGCTCATAGGTATTCAATATTTCCAACTAGTCTTCTTCTAGTAATTTAGAAATAGCAACAGAGATCCAAACCTATGTTAAAATTGCCCTCTAGGCAAAAGTATTGTTACTCTACTAAAATTGTTCCAACTATCAACTATCTACCACTTTGTAAGCAATAGGTATATTTATACTTTAGCATTATTATTTTTGTTTCTATATGATTCTATATGTTACAAATATGGAATGATACCTATTAATGATTCTCTATGGATTTTGAAAGCATTCAAAAAAGAGGTTATAGGCTAGGTCAAAGGTCTGATAATGGTCTGTTAAGGATCTAGTTAGAAATGGGAGTTTATAAGATAGGTACAAAAAGGTCTCATGAACTCAAGGAATGGAATTTAAGATGGGAACTTAGAAAGTTATTCTATTGGGTCTCATTCATCAAAGCCAATATGAGCTAGATAAGATCATAAATGAGTGATTGAATTATGAATCAGATTGGTTGTAGAAGGAACTAAGCTAGATTGAATCTAATTGGGAATAAAAATGTGTGGTATTGATATTTTTAGTATAGTTAAGATAGGTTTAGCCAATATAACTAACCTAGCTAATGTAATTGGTTACACAAATATATCAAAAATAAACCACATCAACCTGAGCAATACAATAGAGTTAGAATGAAGGGTATCAATAGATTGTCTCGATATAAATGTTATAGTAGAAATATTTTTTTCAATGAAACTAAATGTATCATCATAATTGATACTATTGCAAATAAATAAGAAATGGAATTTTATACCACATTAGCTGATATAGTTGGAACATGAACTGATGAAGAAATAAATTACACTGGGATAGTCGATATAATTATGAAAATAAGAAACTTATTTCCTACTTTTCTAGATCGAGAACTATATTAGCATACAAACTAGCTAAATACATTATTTCTTTGTCATTTTCATATCTAGCATAGTTGTACTTACTATTTTTAGCCTATCTCAATTTAATAAATTCAACATATGTTATATTTGAGTTTATCATTTAATTGGCCTTCTATAGATCTGATTATCACCATTGTCCATTATCATTTCTAAATTTTAAACCCTATCTACCCAAGTAGGATTCTTATCCATTTTAGGGTTAAAAATTTGTTGAAATTGATATATGTGAATGAATTTTTTTTGTTATAGGGCTTCCAATATTACTAAGGTTTTAATTGTTGGTTATATATTTTGAGATCTAAAACTTTACCATAAGGTTTTACAATCCTCTTGTTACAAGGGTTTCATGTGCATATGCTTGTAAGTTGATTCCTCCCTGATTGACACATTTTATCCTCCAAATAGGTCCATTTTATAATTATTCATAGGTATTTTTTACTCAAGTTGGTATACTAAAAAACCTCTTTTTTTACACCAAAATTTGATACAAATTTTCATTTTTTGTAATTTACCATTTTTAGTAAAAATTGGCATACAAGGTGAATGGTGTAATTATATCATAATTAATTTCTATGTTTCATCAAAAATGATATTTTATTCAAGAATTTATCTTATACCTTTTTAATAAATTCTAATTTTATCAAAAAATTTGATTCTTTATTTGGAATATTCTAGGGTTTTGCCTATCAATCATTCCACATTATTTGGTCTATTTATGATTAAAAATAGATCAAATTTTAAATTACACAATGGTTTTTCATAATTATTTTGATATAGACAAGATTATCTTTTGGTTTTAAAAAATAATTTTTGGATTTTATGAATTTAATATTTTACTATTTTTAGTAAATGTATACCTATAGGCCGTATATTATACGTTTATTTCCTTATTTTTCTGGTTTCATTTCATTTTCTATTTTTCATAAAAACCCATCTCATATTTTAAAAAATATTAAAAAAGCATTAAATTGATAAATCCTTATTCTAACATGATTGATTTCTCCTTAACTTTTATGTGTCTTTCTTATCCTATTCCCATATCAAATTTTAGAACATTTAAAAGGGATATAAAAGAGCCTCTTGATCCTCCTAACCTAAGGTGGGAGATAACTCTCATCTCTCTAACTAGGTCTAGGCTATCACTTATCCAAGGGGTAAGGTGGCCCATGATTTAATTTTAAATGAAGGCAATCAACTTGAAATACCTATGGGTTGTGCTTGTGAAGCCCTAAAAGATCAAATAACCAATATGAGCAAGTTAATAAACAGGTTACATAATTAGATTGCATACACATAGAAAATAAGACATGGTAGTATTAATTATGTGTTTTCATCCTCATATACCAATGTTGTTATAAACAAGGCTTCACATCCAAATGAAAAATTAAAACAAAGTACATCCAAAATAAATGATTCCAAAAGTGATCAAAAGGTTACTAAGAGACCAAGTGAAATCCTAAGAGAAATTTTTTAAAATACATTGATCAAATTACTTCCTATATGTCCTATACATAGATCCAAATACTACTATGTATATCATAGAATGCATGGTTATCATATAGATCATTATTTTTCATTGAATAACCAAATACAAATTTACAAACATAGTGTTGATCCTATAATTGATATGTCAATTAAGAAAACCACTTAGATTATGAGTACTTATACTAAAGTACAAGTGCCAAAACAAAAAATATGGATACCAAAATATAAGTCAAAGTAAGATAAGGGTCCAAAAAACAAAGAAATAGATAAAATACCCTTACTAAAGGTTTTTGAAATTACAAATGATACACAATTATTAAAGGAACCAATGCTACCAAAACCACTCAAAAATAAACCATGTGAGCTCCCTTTGTTGGTCAATCAGAAACAATAAAAGGACATAATTTAAAGTGATTATGATAATGGTGATACTATTTTCAATACCAATATGGTAGATGGACAATTGAGAAAACTTCATCTTGATCCACTCGATACCTTACAACATGATCTATTTATACCTATAGGGCTTGGTAAATATTGGTTGAATCCATCTCTAAAAAGTACGTAACCAAATATAGATAAAGGCAAGGTAAACCATATATTTCAAGATGTCAATAAGGTATTTACATCTAATGTGCACATAGATAAGAATAATAAAATACCAAAAAAGTCACAACCACAATATGGCATGGTTCCTTATTCATAAATAAATAATCCAAATGGTATATCACGTGTTAAAGAACAACCTAAGAAGTTACATTTTTATTATAACAATGATTACATTGATGATTATGATCCTAAAAATAGTATATATTGGTATGATCTTGATGATACTATATACATAACATATGAAAATGATAAACTTGATACTTCCATAGATACATTAGTTAAAATATTAGAACCAAAAATAGAAACCCAATTACCACATGATCATTATAGTCAAGCATTTTTATTCCTAGCTAGATTCCATTATGTATGGTGATTATCTCAGTTATCACTACATTAATGCAAATGATCCGACATAAGGGTATAATATTCCAAGAATACCCAAAAAATAAAAAAACATTAAAAAACCCAAAAATATTTTTAGTATAAACATGTTCTATTAGATCCTTGGCATCTATGTGTTAGTTCCATGTTGATGGATGGCATATTAGTTACTTCTACATACACATTTGTGTCATGACTCTATTTGAATATGATACAAGCATAAATATATACATGATTTATTCTTATTTCTATTGGGCCTTACCTCTACTCATGTTATGTGGACATTGAGATAATTTGCTTCTTTGATCTTGATACACACATGTTATACCATTCTATGGTCTCTTCATTTTCATGTTTGAGCTCTTATGTACTTACACATGACTTCATCCATGATTATAAATTTCACATTGATATGTTATGAACTTACATTTTTTGGTAACACATTTGATCTATGAGTTACTATGATATTTTTATGTTGGTTATTTATGCTTTCCTTTATGCACTTTCATGAGTGCCTTGCCTTGTTATTGTTTTGATTGTTCAAGCATTTGAATATGGTTCTTTTTTTGTAACCCCTGTGTCTATGTGTATTTTATTTTAAATTTGAATATGTCATTGTTTATTATATGGAAATTTGAATATGTCATTATTACTTGTGTGTACATTTGACTAAGTCATGTCCCTTCAATTGTGTGGCAATTGAACATGGACCTTGTTTGCGATCTCCTCGAACCATTATATGTCGACTTGCTTTTGAGTGCTCTTTTTATGTGCTTATTTTCTTATTAAGCTTGTCCTATTAATATATAGATGTTGACATTATCTTTATCATGCATATTAAGCCTTCATGTGATCACATTGTTTTATACACTTTTTACCTAGACATATTATTCTATATTACCACATCTAATTTCCTCTATGGATTATTTAAATAATTAATTAGTGGATTATGTGGTTAATGATTAATATATCTATTGTTTATTTCTAAGTTAGATTTATACATGTTATTTATTAGGTATACATATTACTTGTTTCATGATCAATATTTAGCTAAATAGTTGTTGCATATATTTTATTATGATTATGATTATGTTTTTTACATATTACTTGCTTTCAATTGTTTATCATTGGTATATGTTGATTATTATCATGATTTGAGTTAACTACTAGTTTTTTTGATGAGGTAGATGTAGTATTATTCTTCTAGGAGAGTATCATTAGAGAAGGGGGTACATATATTGACATTGGGGATTGAGAGAGAGATCTCTAGGGACTCATGCACACATGAAAATTAGTTGTTTGAATGAAATAAATGATACCTGCTCTAAATGTTCTAAACCATTTTTTCCTTGATTTCATTTTTAGTCATGACTTACATATGTGTGCTAATTATGTGTTTGTGATATGATGTTTCTCATTATATTATACCTAGTAGAAACATAAGAGTATCAATATAGTTTATTTGCTTATCTATTTTGTTTGGTTGATTGCTTTGTGCTTTTGATATATAACTTAGGAAATTGATTGACTATGTTTTGAATATTAGAGGTTGAAAGGCATTTATATTAATTAAGTTGTTTGAATATCTTTTTTTAATCATCAAATACCTTTGTTGATGACCTAAAAATATTAAGAGGCATTTAGGGTCAAAATACCCCTCCCCAATGCAATTTTTTTAAATTGCCACTTCAAAGTTTTATAATTGATAAGCTTTTTACATACTTAGGAAAATAGATAAAATTTGTTGTTTTTTAGAATCTTCATTACTCTTTCATTATATGATCCATTTACAAATATCAAAAAAGAAAAATGTGAATGAAATTATGGATTTATTTTTTTCATCATTATGATTTTGAGGATTGACTTTGCAAAAGGGGAAGAGAGATTAGGTAACCACCATGCTTGGTGATGGAACTATGAATGTGGGTATAACTGAAGAAAAACAAGGAGTGGTGTATTGAATAGGGTAGTTGTATGAGGTTTAGTGGTAGAATTGTAGGAGATTATGGTGGTCATGTAAGATGTGCATGAACAAAAATAAAAGAATAAAAATGAATGAGGGGGAAAAAGAAGACATCATGATAGATGGTAGAAATGGGAAGAAACTATCTTGGAAAGGAAAAAGAAAGAGGTACCTATTTTGCAATCATCCATTGAGCATCATTAACAAGGAAAGTAAATTTTTTGATTCTGTGTACATAAAATAATTGAGTTTTGTTATAATATTTGATTCATTTGGAAACATGTATAAAATGATTGCTATAACTTTTACAATGGTTGACCACATATATGGGCATATGTGTTTCTATAAAATAAGAAGAGTATCCCAATTATAAACCTAGAGATGAAATTTTATTCCATCCTTAGATATATAAAAGAGGTAGAGATATTAAACCTCTTTCCATTTATTAAAAAAAGAATTGTATGGCATATGACCTACATAGAAATGTTGACTCCCATCAAGGGTTTTATCTTGGTAAAAGCTATGTGTATTAGATCTATGAAGGAGGATTTTTAATACTTATTGAAAGTTTTAAAATATTTCAACTATATTAAGGGTTTTCACATTCTCATACCTACCATTACCTTCACATCTATAGGATCCATCATGACATTTTGAATGATTTTATTAAACAAGGGAAAATTAATCCTAGTGGGTTTTGATTTATAGATTTTTATCTTTATAAACCTATAACTATATATTTGATTTTAATGTGTAAAAATCAGTAGTTGTACACTCATCATATAGAATGAAGATAAAAAAATTTATATTTATATATAAATATGTATATAAATTTATATATATATATATATATATACACACACACACACACACACACACACACACACATAGTTATATATTAATATACATGTAAATATATATAAAGGATTCTACCATACCTTGAAAATAAATATGGGTATAATTGAAGGTCAACTCAGACTAAAATCCACTATAAAGAGTTGTACATGAAATTATTTCTCCTCTAGATAATATAGTGGTTGTAGGTATTAATGATATAAGTTGAGATTTAACTATAGGAAAGTACGAATTTGGCTTGAAGCATTTACAACCTATCAATCCTTATCTGATGGATGTAGTAATCAGAAAAATAAATATTCATGCTCAAATATAACATATTTTTATATCCTTATAGGTGGAATATAATAATGATTTAGTTTTGATTATCATTTTTATTATAAGTACACTCATGTATATATATAGTCTGAACTAAGTATAGACTTTTGGATAATTGCATGAGCAATAGACATTGGGGAAATAAACTAATTATGGTCATGTTTTGATTTTTTGAAAACTTAATTTTAAGTTTAAATTATATACATAAGAAAAATGTATCTTTATTCATTTGATGTATAGACATTTATACCTATATGAACTATATAATAGACTTGTGATAGAATAAAAGACTTGTTCTAATGGATAGTTGATTTCACCTATATAGTGTTTTAAAAAATAGATAGAATAAAGAAAAACAATAATAGTATTGTCTTTATGAGTTTATTACAGGATCTTGTGTGGATGTAGGTGATGACTTGAGTTTCTATGTAAGAATTTTTAACAATTGAATATTTTTATCTATGATAAGTTTGACTTTGGTTAGTTTGATTAGAACAATATTGATATATCAAGAGTAACCCTTTTTCTGAGTACTAAAGATTCATAGATTTTATTATAAGGAAATATAAGGTAGATATTATAATATAGAATATGACCAAAATATGGTCTTATTATGAAAGGTATACTTTATTAATAAAACATGATGAGTTAAAATGAAGGCATGAATTTTTTTTAAAGTATATAGTATTATATTTTGGTTGAAGATTCATGGATCTTTTATATTATTTTAGAGTAGAAAACATACTTGTATGAATAACTAGAATAGACTATTGGTTGTATATTGATTTTAGCTGTGCATATTTACATAAATGAGAATAATGATAAAAGGATATGTTGGAAATATAAGCATCAAATAAATTGAACCCTGTTCTAGTCTAATGAACATATCTGGCATGGAATCAAGTGTATTGATAAATCTATGTTTACATCTTAATGAATAATTAATTAGAATTAGTTGGATTCTTTTTTCATTATTATTTACATAATTTATTATTACATGTTATTGTACTATCCTACTTTTGAATATTTATGGTAGACTGCACTTGATAACAAGAGATACATATATGAGTATGCCAGTGGGTAACTCATATACATATCCCATGATATCATATTATGTCATGATTTAATAGAAGAGAGTTTTGTGTGAGTGAAATTGAATAATATTTTTAAATCTAAATTATATAATGAAAACTTTTGCCAAAGTAATGTTATAATTGAGACATTGTCATTTCACTATACTTATTGTTTACATGTGTTGGTTGATATCATTTAGAAAGAGGAATGGATTCCATAGTCTATTTGATTGATGCATATAATAGCATTAGTACACACACAGGTTCTAATTGTTTCTTGATATCTACACTACTCTTATCTACCCCTCCATGAAGGGTAGGGCCACTCCCAATGGGGAGGTGTGTCAGAGACTATTGGTTTGTGTTTAGAGGTATAACAATCAAATAAATTTCTCCCTTTATTAGTTGATTAAACCTTTGGGATTTTACTCAAGATATGGATGAATCATGGATCTATTTAATGCCTCATTATTATTATTATTATTATTATTATTATTATTATTATTATTATTATTATTATTATTATTATTATTATTATTATTATTATTATGTATATTTGACTTTGTACTACATTATACCTTATTATTAGATGTATATTCAATATAGCAGTGGATGTGTATTTGTATATTATTCTAAAAATTAAAAAAAAAAGTAGCTATAAGCACATTTATAGAATATATCAATAATTATTATATTTTTTAATTTATTGTACTTTATTGATAGTTATTTAGCTTATAGACTAGTTTATTGCTTGAGTAATAAATGGGTTTAATTTAGCTTTTGAGATAATGTTATTACATCATTTATTGCTTATATTCATTTATTTGTCAAGTGATAAACAAATAGATACAAATAATTTATAAGTATTTTTATATGATCAATTTTTTTTAGTGTAATTATTGGTTAGCCCAATGGGGTCAAATATTTTGGTATTAGAGCTTTAGGTTTAGCTCTCAGACCTAATGAGTCCACTAACATAATTATAATCTCCTAATTTACATTGAGAATAATGGTGTGATGTAAATAAAGTGGAGAGTGACCCACTAATAGAGAACCTACAGCTAATCCTAATCATCTAATAGCAGAACAAGATATGGAACTCGATCAAATTTTTGCTATTTTGAATGAGACTAGGGATATAATAATGGAACTAGAGTAAGAAGTTGATAAACCTAAAGAAGAAGAAGAACTAGAAGTTATAGAGGAACAACCTAAAGAGAAAGAATGCCTTAGGATCAAGGGCATGAGGAAGTGTAGCAAGTTTCTAGAGTTCAAGTAGTTTTAGAATTTACATGTGACGTGAAGAAAGTAAATCCACCAAAGTTTGATGGCATAGTTTTGGGTGATGGATCTAAATCTTAGCTCATAGAGATGGAAAAGTATTTAGAGATTCAAAAATATTCTAAGGTAACTAAGGATATGTGGGGATATTACCAATTAGATAGTGAGCCACAAATTTAATGGGCTAATAAGAAGCTTGAAATGAATATGTATTATACTACCACCACATTGGAGCAATTTGTGAATCTTTTTAGAGTATTATTGTTACCTCAACTCTATTTTGACCAGAAGTTGATAGATTTTTAGAACTTGAGACAAGGGTATTTATCATTTAATGAGTATTGGGAATAGTTACAAAGATCCTAAATTTTATTCCACAATATTAGAAGGATGAGCATTTTCAAATCAAAATATTCATTATGGGCCTAAAATCCCAATTTGGGTCTGAAATAGTCATCAAATTCTAAAAATATTATTTATGTGGCCTTGGATGGTTGCATCAATGTAGGTGTATGACTTTGATGCAAGTGTCTTATCAAGAATATTAAATAGATCTAGATGTAACCAACTTGAGCCTTCTTATTTTGATTTCACCTTTCTTTTGATGTATATAGGTCATGTGCATAGATTATTTCTCTTTATCAAAAATCAAACTACCCCTTAGAGTAACTATGAAAAACTGGATTAATTTTCTCATGGTGTTGAGTTACCCAAAATAACATCTATAAATGGGTGATAATTACATATCAAATCCTCAAAATTATGTAATTCTCCCCTACATGTTAGCTTATGTGTTTACAAGGATAAAAAGTGTGATAATAAAATACATGCAATGACCTAACTTGTAACTTGGAAAATATGGCTCATGAATTTATCTTGGAATGATTTATACATATGCAAATAATTTTCCTATGATTTATATAGAAATACGGATAAAAAGGGTAGGTTTTCTTAATTGAATGCTTGATTGAGTTCTTCTTGGTATGTGGCTTTATGAGTTATATGTGATTTCTAGGTGATTGATAGGTGAGGAATGAATGAGGGTTGATCTTTTATATATACCAATCCCTTCTATAAATATCATACACTAAATTACTTAGGATGACCTTTATGATATGTTTCTTATATAGATTTGAAGACTTTTTGGCATTAGACACTTTATAATAAAAGTGAACACTTGTCTTGATGTAGGTATCTATTTGGGATGCAAATGTTTATGAAGCTAGAAAATTGGTATAAGTCCATAACTTTTAGTGAAGGATAATAATCAGATGTAGATATTTTTTCATAATATAAAAGGCCTGGTCATTTAAACAACAATGGTCTTACTAAGAGAAAAAATTTGTCACAAGGAGATAGTCCACATGAGCCTTTAGATAAAAGGCAAGTATAGAACTAAAAGATACACTCATGATAGGTATTGTCCAAGTGTAAAAGATTGAGGAACTACATAACTCATATTTAAGTATCTATATTTGTTCCTACTTTAATATATAAATGAAATTAATAGTTAAAAAGAAAAATATGTATACCTAGGTGTGTATGAGGCACCTTATCTTCGTGTGATCCCAACTTGAGTGTTTTGTTAGTGATTGACCTACAACCAAGAGCATGTTATAGTATGTAATCAATGCAAGTTTTGGGCCTCTAAATATAGTTTAATGGTGTTTTATCACCAACCTAATATCCACCTTGATGTGTCTAGATATTTTTATAAGTGATCAACCTAATGGTTTTGATATCTAGCTGGAAGAAGCAATACAGAACATACGCTAGCTGGTTGATGGATAACCATCTCTTAGATAATCAAGATGTTGACAAAGATCTAAATAAAGGTGGTAAGTAGAGCATGGGAATCATAGGTTCATGAAGATATATGTTATGATGACAAAAATACAACTTAGTGCTTAGCATATAACTTCCATCCTAACAAAAATGCTCTTAAAGCCTATATAAAGAGCTGAAGCTAGAGAATGAAGGAGAGACCAAGAATTGCAGTGAAGCTTTAGTAGAATAGTTTTGAAATAACACCATATAAAAAAATAATTATTGGAAATTAAGGCTTAGATATAATATGAAGGCCACCTTGGATCTAATTGTATGTGGCCAAGTTCACCTATGAACCTTTGGGTTGTGGATAATATGTCTCTATATGCAGAATTATTACATAATTTGAATAATGAGTAATGGTATTGATTTGAAATAAATTTGGATTTATATTTGTTCACATGTTTTGGATGGGATTTAAGTTTTTATGTTATGTCACATCTTGGCTAATTATATGATTTGAAGTTCATGTGTTTTGCTAGTTTTGCATTTTAATAGAGTCTTTGTATTTTCATGACATCATCATAATTATACATGCAAGATGAGTATGGATTTGCATCCATGAACTCAACCCTTGTTTAATTTATATCTATTAAATATGGAAAATAACTTAAACTAAATTAGTCTTGCAACCCATTCATAGCCTATATGACCCATGGATTACCCTTAAATAGGCCTATGATTATGAGTGTGCCCCTTAACTAAGTTAATATGGTAGTGCTTGACCCCCCCTTTTTTTAAGTCTCACACCATGACATAAATAGCCCAACACAGACCCCAATTCCTTCTCAACTACACTTTAGGTGAGTGCATAGGGATTATGCTAGCATAACTGAGTGTTTAAATGTTAGCATAAAAGAAGCTATCCTATGCTTGTGCTTGTTTAAAGAAAAGACTTAATAGACTTTACACAACATTTTGGTTCCATTTTCAAGACCCATGTTGAATTTTGTTATTACAATGGTGCGATCAAATGATGTACTGACTTTATTTTGAGAATATTGAGCACTGGATACACTAGGTGGAAAATAATTTTGCATAGAAGTATCCAACTTGTAAGGGACAAAAGCCAAGAAAATGGGTTTAGGATAACCTATATGATGCTTTGTATGAAGCCATTTTTTGTGAGTTACATGAGTATGTGTATAAGTGGTTAGCTTCATATTCAACCCACAGAAGAATAAGCTATGGATGATGCTAAAGTAGACAAAGGAGATCTTAGAGAAGATTAGGACCCTAGATACTCTAAGGATAAGAGCAGTGGATAAATAGTGGTAATGAGCTCTGAATAGATATGTGCTTGAGTTCATAGTATAAAATTTTTCATGCCCTAAGGAAATAGAGTACCAATTCTTGTATGAACCTAGAGGTACATTCATGGGGGAGTTTGACATAGATCTTAATAATCTAATGGATTATTATACTTTTGAAACTTTAATGATGAAGGATAAAATCATTTCACATATGATCTTCACAAATGGGAAGAGGGGGATGTGTAGGTGAGGCATGATACAAGGGGATAAACTAATTGACACCTAAGAACTTATAAGATAAGCCTATAATAAGAGATGACACTTATTAATGGAGGATATGGAACTTGGAAGTGTTGAGAGGACCCAAAGTGAACATGAAGTGCTTGATGA
Organism: Torreya grandis; assembly: GCA_037957365.1. Lineage (NCBI taxonomy): Eukaryota > Viridiplantae > Streptophyta > Pinopsida > Cupressales > Taxaceae > Torreya > Torreya grandis. The sequence goes on from JARHVA010000954.1 coordinate 3,426,946, forward strand.
AGGATAGCTTGAAAAATAGCAACATGAAGATGAGGGGTATGATAAACTGATGAAACAAGATCGACACTTGAAAAGTGTGGAAATCACTTAGTTATTATAGAATTTGGTGAGTGAAGATATTCTTGATGTGCCTACCCCATTTAAACCTATGTTGCATGCTCACATATTAGATCCCCCACTTGAATATATTACAAAAGTGATTATTAACCTGACCAATGCCTCAAATCTTAGATATTTTGTAGATTTAGATTGTAACTTTATTATAGAATAGATTATTCCATACAAGGAGGTCAGCGTAACTACCTCTAGACATTGAGTGCTATCCCACCACAATAAATCATGAATACAAGCATACTAACATAGCTAATGTTAGTAATGCAAGGTGGGAAAAAGCCCATAAGAAGTAGTTCAACAACATAAATGAGTAACATAACACTGATGACATTGACTATGCCAATAAGAATGATGGGACCAGTGCCTAACCCTAGGGTGTAGGGTTGGAGGTGATAGATGAAACCTATTAGGAGGAGGAAGTAACATCCCTACTGGCACAAGACCACCAATAAGAGGGCAAGTACTAGGGGGACAAACACCATAAGTACTAGTTATCCCCTATACTATATCTACTATGAAATTGCTATGCACCTCCTAGAGTATCATGGCATGGAAAATGCTACAAAACATGTGTTGAAGTGTGAATTATAGTGGAAAATTTAAGGCATAACCTCACTAGGGTACTCAGTTTGCAATCAATATACTTGATCATACCCATACCTTCTATAGAAAGTTTGATCCTGAATAGGCCATGATTAACTATGATACCCAGAAGGATGTATTCCTGAAGGAGTTTGACATCTTGGAGTTTCAACAATAGAGAATCACCATGCTAAAATAAATTACCCAAGGACTCACAAAGAGTGTATGCTTATACAATGCCTAGTTAAGAAATATCCTTTCAAAGTTGTCATATGATATTCACCCTTCTCAACATGTGCAATGGTTCATTAGGGGGTTACTCATGCCATTTCCAAGGGCACTTTACATGAAGAGGTTTATAGACCCTTGAAAAGTTCTTGAAATCACACTTAGAAGTGAAAACACTAATATTAGCCCATTTATGGAGGCACACATTACATCTATGGTGTCCTAAATCTAAAAGCTTACTACTAGATCTATGAAGGACACTCAAAGTGGACTATAGTGCATTGATTATGAAGTAAAAGGCCATGTTATAACTAACTACCATCAAAGGAATGTGTGTGATATAATTATAAGCTATAAATTTTGTTAAGAAGTGAATGACATGAAAATTTACCCTTTATTGTACCATGCCAACCAATTCAAGAGAATCATCTATTGCCATTTATGCAATGAATACACCCATACAACTGTTGACTACTAGGTGATTGACAAATACATGAAAACATGGAAAGGGGCATGTGATAGGCTATAATAGCTATATAAGGGAAAGAAAAGCAAGAGAATGATGGATATGGATAATATAATGTAGGATTCAAGATACAAGTTACTAGAGGGTGAGGCAAAGGAAATAGTGGTGGAAGGTTCCTACTACACTCATGTTATAAGTGTGGCTAAACAAAGCACTATCAGTGTGACTACCCTTCACATACCACTTATGGGTATTGTTGAGGGCTTTATAAGGTTAAAAAATGCCCTAAACTTTATAAAAAGTTGACCCAAGGAAGGCCTAGTGTAGATAAGGGTATAAGGATGATCAGACTAAAGTAGAAGATGGAAAAATGGACCCCAAAGGCATATCCTATATCCATAGTGAAATTCAAGGTTTAGGCAACTACTCAAAGTGGGTTCATTACTCAGCTAGCACCTATACCAATACCTGAGTTATTCCTTGAGTATGGGGATAAGGGTTGAAATGAATGCATAACATGACCTAAACATGCTAGAAGTACATATTACAATAGGCTATCAGTATAATCCAAAATTTTTAAGGGGACCTCTAGTTAGCATAGGACTTAGAAGCCTAAAATGTCATGGCTTAAAAGAAACAAGATAACTACGAGGTTGAAGTACAATAATTGACTAAGATCCTATGCATTTTTTAGATCGAGGGTATGTTATCCCTATGAAATAACTTACTCTTAGAACATGTAAGCTAAAAGTAATTCAAGGTCACCATGACATGCATGGAGAGGGCATGAGAAGTCTGACACACTCATAATGTTGAATATGGCTAAGAAATCTTAGTAAATGCCACTATTGATGGATGGTCTATCAACAAGGTTCTTGTAGACATGGATGTCAAGGTCAACATCCTAAAAAATATTGCTTGGGAGAAAATAGGTAGCCCAGCTTTGAGACCTTCCCCTCATGTGCTATTAATGGCCATTAAGACCTAAGCACAACCTATCAATATTATGAAAAGCATAGTTATAGATATCAAGGACATTAAATTTTAGGCTAATTTTGAAATAATAGAGTTAGCAGAGCATGATAACTACCTAGTGCTTCTAGGAAGGCCATGGTGTTATACGAACAATGTAGATATGTGATTTAAAAAGTGTTACATGACCTTTGAGAATGGAAAGGAAAGAGTAGTCATACCTCTTTCAAATAACCAAGGATGCCCCATGTTGAGAGATTGGATATTGAATATGAAATCAACCATATTTATAACATCACAATGTAAGGCATCAAGACCTTAGAGCCAAATAATCAACAAATCCTCTCTTATAAAGATGGAGATTTAGCCTCAAACCCCAAAGATGTTTCTTTTAACTGATGGGTCAAAGAAGCATATGAGATAACTGGACAATAGTGCCATTTAGTGAGAGCAAAGGTGCTAAAACAAGTAAGATAGAATGGATACAAATTGATTGCACTCTTAAAAGTTGGATCCCTTACACCAAACAAAGGGGATTAAGAGTGTTTTGCATAAGTAAGGGCAAACTTGCTACACTACCAAGGTATAAAGATAGTAATCTTATCAAAGACTATATCTATGACATTGAGTCATGCATACCAAAGGAGGTGGATAGAATGGCTACACTAGTGTACACACTCAAAATAACTAGCACTCATTACTGGGTTACACAAAATCCCAGCTTGCCAACTTAGTAGGATGTTAAGGTGACCATTTTCACTAATTTTAGAAAAAAATTGAGGATCTAAACATTTTGGCTTACTCTAGTGACTCTAACCCCAGAGCATATTTACGAATTTGCAAAGAAACATGAACTAATTATGGTGAAGATGCCCCAATAAATCTATGGGCATACACCTTCTATAAAACATTAAAAAATTGGGCATAGGCATGGTACATAGTAAATGAGACATGCCATAAAATAATAGATTGGGATGCACTTAAGGAGTGGTTTGTTCATACCTTTTCTTTTTATTCATAAAACATTAAACTAATTAAACAATTATAGATAGTTCAAAGGTTAGTGTTTGAGTACATCGCTATATTGAAAGAGTGCCTAAGGGATATGTTCAATAAAAAAGTTTTAGCATTCCCAACCTTCTTTGAAAAACAAATTCTAAATAGTTAATCTAGCGATGAAGATGATGACACTTGGAAAACACAAAACTAGAAGAATTTGGTAGGAGGTAAGAGGTTAGTATGCCAAGTTAAGGATGGTGCCTCAAAATAATAAGACCCTACCCATATTTGGGTAGAGATAATTGAGGGTAGTAGACAAGTCAAATATTCACACTAGGAGAAGCATGAGCCTTATTGGGCACCATTAAAAACTATTAAGGTAGATATAAGCTCAAAATGAGAACCCAAAATTATTATTTTGGGTGCCTATTGGTCTGATGCTAAACTGGTGCATATTATTGATCTACTAAAATAATTCCAAGACATCTTCTAAAAAAATTATAAGGATATGAAATGCATCCACCCATACCTTAGGAAGATGAGCATCAAACTAGTCGATGGTGTGAGACTAGTCAAGAAGTGGCCCTACAGAATGAACCCAAATCTTTATGCCAAGGTCAAAACTAAGATCAATGTCATGCTATTCATAGGACTTATCTACCTATTATAGGAGTTTAAATGGGTCATCCCCATGGTCATCAACATCAAAAATTATGGGTACATTTAGATTTGTGTTTACTACATAATGTTGAACACCACTTGTGTGACTGACCCCTTCCCAACTCCATTCATTGATGAAGTATTAGATGGCATTATACGTTTAAAGATATACATATTTACTAATGGATTTTTAGGTTACCATCAAGTCCATAATAAGGAGGAAGATAACTTGGAAACCACCTTTGTAATTGAGTGGGGATGTTTCATGTATAATGTGATACCCTTTGGACTGAAGAATCTGCTAAAAATTTTCTCCTAGGTGGTGATCATTGCATTCAAAGACTTTATTCACAAGTTTATCTAGGTGTATTTAGATGATTTGATAGTGTATGGATTGGTAAAAGATCACTATGACAATTTGTGCCTAATGTTTGAAATGTGCCAATAGTTACAAATATTTTTGAATCTTATGAAGTGTATTTTTGCAATGTCATTTGGCACATTACTTGGGCACATCATTTGTAAGGATGATCTACTTATTGATGCATCCAAAATTCCAATCATCCTTCAAATTCAACCACCATCAATGTAGAAATATTTTCACACCTTTCTTGGACATTAAAAATATTAGAAGTTTATAAGGAATTATTCCAAGATTGTAGTGCTTCTAGAAGAATTATTACAAAAGGATGACCCATTCTATTAGGGAATGGCATAAGAGGATGCTTTAGAGACCCTAAATATAAATCTAGCAAGTGCACCGATACTGTAATTTATTGATTAGGTGACTCTTTTCCATGTCCATGTCAATGCCTTTAGTACTACAATTGATGCCATAATCACACAACCAAGTGAAGGGAAAATGGATCATCCTATTTATTTTGAAAGCAAGAAACTAACCAAGGTAGCACAAAATTACACCTAGACTAAGCATGAGGAATTTTCCATAGTATACACCCTAAAAATGTTTAGAGACTATTTGCTAGTGACCTAGTTTGACACATTTACTGATAATGAGGTGCTTAAGTACCTAGTTAACAATCCCATTTTACACATGTGCATTTTTTTGGATCATATTTTTCCAATAGTTCTAATTTTATGTTGTAATTAAGCCTAAAAAGAAAAATTTAGGCCTAGACCATCTGTGCTAAATCAACTCTAGTGATGTGGCCATGCTAATTTAATATGATATACCTGATGCATAAATCTATAGGATCCAACATGTCCCAAAAGACTTAGTAGATATCACAACATTTTTGACCTTTGGATCTACACCTCAAGCCATGAAAACTATAGAAAAGAAGTAACTCATAGTTCATGCCACCCCATTTCAAATCATTGGTGGGGAACTTATAAATTGGGTCATAATGAGATCATGTGCCAATGTGTCCTAAAAAATGAATGGAACATAATACTATAAGAAATACATGAGGAGATTGTTGGAGGCCATTATGTTGGGGACACCATAGCATAAAAAGTTCTATAATCAGGTTTGTGGTGGAAAACTTTGTTTAATGACGCAAAATAATATGCAAAGAAGTGTGACATCTACTCATGGATAAGAAAACCAAAATATCAGGATGAGATTCCCCTCATCCCTATCCTTACATAGGTACCATTTGAAAAATGGGCCATTGATTTTTTTAGGCCTGTCACTCCTATCACGAGGTGAACAAGAGCAAGGTAAATCTAATTACTATAGATTATTTTAATAAGTAGGTAGAAGTGGCACCAAAATTTTATATACATCCACAATGGTAAAATAAATCATTTTGGAAAACATTATTAGTAGGTATGGCTGCCTACTCATCTTGACTAGTGACTATGACACACATTTCATCAATGAAATAGTTCAAATTCTGCTATCCAAGTATATGGTGGTGCATCATAAAATGAAACCCTACTACCCCTAGGATAATGGAACCACAAAATAATTCAATAAAATACAAGGAACATGACTAATAATAATCTATGACATTGGTCACAAGGATTGGGATGACCATGTGTTAGTTATCTTATAGGCCTATCACATGACATATTAGTGCCTGAACAAGGCTACACCGTTTTAAATGGTGTTTTGTGTAAATCCCATTTTACCTATAGATTTATTAGTTCTTTCATTGTGCATCATAAATATTGGTTGGTTGGATGACCAAGATTTATTAAGTACATGCCTAAAATATTTGTAAAGGCTCAATAACAAATGTGCCCAAGCATAATGGAGCTAGCAGATAGAGAAGGCCCACCAAAAGACATGGCATGCTAAGAAAATCAAGGTCAAGGTGTTTAAAAAAGGTTCATTAGTACTTTTATATGATTATAAGTACCTAAGGAACCTAGGAAAACTACAAATTAGGTAGATGGGACTTTATGAAATTCACAACATCTTGGAGACTAGTGTATGTAAGCTACACGCATTAACTGGTGAAATGCTCCCTAAACATTTAAATGGAAACAAATTTAAAATATACCATCATTATAATGGTTATTACACCCTCTAATTCAAAATTTTTAGTTAAAAGTTAGGTGCTTTATATTATGAACATAAAAAAAAAATCACAAGCCAATTTTTTGCCTTATGTTTTATTTCTTGTGTTGTTTAAATAAGCATGGTACTTCTAGGACCATAAAAGATTATTATTGGCACTTGTACTCACATTAATGTAGTTGGGTGAATAAAGTATAATCACTTTATAAGCACCTATAACACTACACATAAGTTTTTAGGCACTTGTGAAGTCTACCACGCTAATTAATTTATAAGTACAATTTGATGAGTAAAGTGCATGGGAAGGTATTAATGCATATGAGACCAAGAGCAGATAGTAAAGTGATAGAGGACTAGTACAAGGATTTGTATGGGGTAAGGGATGCAAAAGAAAGGGATAGTAAAATGCAGATAAATAAACCAATAAAGTGAGGCATGCTTGAAAGGAAGAATAACATCAAACAAGAGAGGCAACTTGAGAGGCTAAATCATGTGCATATGAAGCATTGCACCCAAGTAACTAGAAGGAAGGTGAGGGTAGTGCCAAGATGAATAAATCACAAGGAAGTGATATTTTTATAGTTATAACCCACCCAATAGTTTTTGGAAAGTGATCATTTGAATTGTCTTTCACTTCCTTGAAGAAATTGTTAGTAAAGTTAATGTTACTGAATGATGATAAAAAAATAAAGATATGCATTAATGAGTAGATGGTGGTGGATTCTAGTGGATTTTGCTGATTTTAGAAAAAAATTAAGATCTAAATTATGCCATCCATTAGTTTAGTAGATGAGAATAATGTATAAGACCAAATTTGGTAGAGGTAGGTGGTTTACTTTTCATTTTCAAGAGATCAAAGTAAGGAGTCAAAGCTACCATAAAGAGAGAATGCTACTAGAGAGAAAATAAGGTCCCCAAAACCTTCCTAAGTGTGAGAAAAAGATAGAATAGGAGAGTGAATTTTTTCCTAAGGTGAAGAGGAGGAAAATAGATGAAATTTTAAGGGGAAATAATAAATTAGAGGTTTCATCAAGATAATTAATCTACCATTGAAGGGATAGGAAGCTCAAAAGCCAAAACATGTAGTCACATTTCTTGTGGCTATGAAGAATTCCAAACACCATTTTTGGATTTAATAGGATCAATTGGCTGTGATTTAAAAGTAACAGGTTCCAAATGGGGAAGAAAAGACTAAGCTCAAAAGTGCTAGAAGTGTATAGGGATGTGAATAAATCAAAATCAATTTGATAATTAACTACCAAAAAATCTGAGATGAAAATGGTATAGGGATTTATCATCATATAAATTGATCCAACCATGAGTTAAAATCTCATTTACCAAGAAATGGAATAACCTCTAGAAGTTATGATGGGGGAAAAGTGGGTATCCTTTGCCCATGTGTGTAAGTTAAAGGATTACAACCATAGAATGGGTAGTAATGTATAAGAGATAAATAAAGATTGGATGGTGGATATAGTCAACAAGATAAAGGTAGGTGTTGTGTTATTAATGTCTCCATTAGAGACAAGTTGAATACCATAGGTGCAACATAACTCATTGAGATACCAAATTCATCAAACTAGAAGACATGGTACTTTTCCTTCTCTCACAAGTGCATGGCAACCAGTTCTATTATTTTAGATAGTGCATGAGAATGCTTTATAACCACATAAGTAAAATCATAGGGATACCTTGCTCAGGTTTGGATATAAGGGAGATTCTAGATGATGATGTAAAAGTAGAGAGGGTCATAAAGCTCCTGGGCTATTACAAGTGAAGATTTGCATTCTCCATAAAATACATTTAGGACTAAGGCATAAGGGTGACAATGAATTTAGTAATCACTAAACTTTTACTTGACATCTAATGGTTAGACATAAGCAAAAATTTTGTTTGCATTTCCCACCACATGGTGTGGGGAGAAATTTTCAACATCTCCAAAATTTTCATGGAAGAGTTCATAAAGAACTTGAAAGAATGCCATTGATCATGTGAGACTTTTCAATGGGGATACATGATTATACTAATGGTGATGGAAGAGATAGGTGTGCTAGATGGTGATGACAACCACCTATGGGTGTTTCTACCAAATCAAAAATCCCTAGTGGTAAAGTACCAAGACTACATATGCCCTCTTAGTTTTTTGCAAAAATACAAAATTAGAGTGTAGGGGTGGTATGAAAAGTATGTGGAGGGATTTGGAAATGATTATCACATTCAAAAATAACTCCCTTAGTAGCTTATGAGAATTATGACCTCCATCATGATGGAACACTTCTATGTGGTGTGCCTAACATTCATAAATGGAAATATTTTAGGCTGGCTCCAATTGCCTTATACATTTTTAGCCAAATATTTCATGGCAATGCTTAAGAGGATCTTGAATGTGAAATAGATTGATATCCAAGCCAAGGCTATAGATTTTGATAAGAGGATGATGAAGCACCAATTTGTGCATCCTAAAACTAAGGAAACCAAGGATGAGGAGAATGATAGTGATAGACTTAACATCCATCCTCTTTAGAGGGTTATAATCAATGCAATAATTTTTAAGTTATATTCTTAGATGAAGATATGAAAAAAGGGTGGAAACCCTAGCAAAGATGATGATCACCTCCTCTTAGCTAGAGATGAGGGAAAGGATGCACTAAAATGCTAGGTAAAGTCACTCTAGAGGAAGCGGGGTGAAAAATTAGAGGAAATTATGGAGCACATATAATTGAAGGTAGCCTTTGAGGAACAAATCACACCACCTAACCCAAAGAAGTGCATAAAATTAAGAAAAGGGCTGCTTATTCTATCAAGCATCCAAGAAATATTAAGGGACCTATGGAATTACCTACCAAGACCCTTGTTAAAATGGAGAAAGAGGTAACCCTAACACTTATAACAGAAGAAAAGACTAAATAAGATAGGTTAGTGACTTATATCCTACAAATAGAGGAATGTGAAGAGGAGCTTGGTGCTAGAAACATTTAGGAGGCCTTGAAAAGTGGTGTGATTGTAATGCTAACAGTAATTGAGTAAATGACAAGCCTTACCTTTGATGAAACCTTTTTAAAGATCCCACAAAATAAATTAGTACTGACATCCAAAGATAAGGCTTCCCTAGTGGCCCCTTAATCTATTGAGGAGAAAAGAGTGGCCTGAAAGAAGATGGGGCTTAGCAAGGAATAAATAAATTGGGCTTTGTTTCTTGAAGAAAAATGGAAACTTGAATAAGAATAGAAGAAGGCCATGTTGGAGAAGAGGGTGACAAAATTACCCTTGAGCATAGAAATGGAAGTAAATGTGGTCAAACAGGCACCAAGTGGATCTACTAAATAAGTTGAAGAAGCTACTAAGGTATGCCCAAGTAGTGAAGGGGTGTATGAGCCAAAAGAAGGAAATGTTAAAACCTTAGATAAAAATGGGGATATTTAAGGAGTACCAACAGCAACAAGGCAACCCTGGAATTGAAGGTATAACCCTTTAAATAAACATTACGAAGCCCATGTATGAGGTGAGGACCAGATAAGTGACTCCTCAGAAGAGAATGTTGAAGAGAGAAATAGAGAGAGTGAAGAATAATAAGTGTACATAGAGGAGAAGGCCATCATTGAAAAGGGTGACAAAGAGCTTAACATTAGATAAACAAAGTAGAAGGATTGGGGGGATGGAAATTTATACTTATACAAAGCTATAACTCCACAAGCTACCACAATAAGGATGTGCAAGAAACTTTCATTTGCACTGGACTATTATATGGGATAACCATATTTTAAGGCACTAAAGGCTATAAATTCAAGACTAGAGGATATTAAGGAAGGGTAAGAATCTCTTCTTATTATTCTATGAGCCATAAAACCAATCCAATGTAGGAATATGCTAATAAGAATGGCCGTAGAATTAATGTGTCAAAATGTCATAAATGATGGCAAGGTGAGTAAAATAAATAAATTCCTTAAGGAAGCAAAGGAGGAATATTAGGCTAGTAGGTTCAAATTACAATAGATTTGTGAGCACATGGAGGTGGCTAAGCCATCTCTTTTGATCATAATTAACACCTAAGACCTATCAGAGGTTAATAAAATTTATGTATTATTGGAGTAAATGCTCCAAAGACTCCAAGCCAAGCCAACGTAAGAATAATAAGAAGAGGAAGACCCAAAAATCATGATAAATAAGGAGATATTATACAAAATCTCCAAAAAGTGGAGGATCTTTTTGCAAAGTTGAAGGAAGATGCATAAACAATAGACATAATCTTCTTCAACTTCTCCAACTAAGCCTTGGTGATAGATGCATGCTTGAAGCAAGTAAAGGATGAGGAGTAGTTGATGGAAAAGGTGTAATCCACATACAAGGTGGATATATCATATATTATGTAAAGAATAAATGAATAGAGAAATTAGATAAAGGATCAAGAAATATGTTGAGCATTATTTATATTATTGAGGTCTAGTATTAAAATTATCATTGATGTCAAAGGTTGCTCATGAGGTCATTAAACAATGTTTTTGTTTGATTCCATCCTTTAGAGGTATGGCATTGGCTGAGAAACATATAAGGCATGTGATCAAGGTGTAGAAACATCAAAGAGTGTTTCAAGATCAGTTTCCAAAGTTGTCAAGTGTTTTAACCTAATAAGAGACTTAGGAAGGCTTATGCATAGGATGCCTAGTCTTATGCATGAAAGAACATGATGTCGTAGTGATATGGATGCACAAAGGCATACGAGGCTATATAGAGTTGATTTAGTATGCATATGAGGCATTAGAACACTCAAGTGAGTTTTAAGGTAAGTCTATAGGGGTAGAACCTATAGACCTAGCATGAAACTAGACTAGTTCTAGATCCTGCCTGACCTAATGAGGTGTCATGAGTTATTGTTTTTAGACACCTAAATCTAGCCACCAATAACCTCTAACTAGGCTTTTGACCAACATCCAACTAAAGTGTAAAATTTGGCCTAAAAACACTAAAGTGCATTAAATGAGTTGAAATTGATAATATTCAAGTGTTGATTCTAGCTAGGGTATCCCTAAATGGGGCAATACAATTTATGGGCCAGCTAAATTTGATTAGATCATTCTAAGTCAAAATGCTAATTTTACACCTAGGTGCTCTATATTTTTATTTCTTATCAAATCTCTTACATAAAACACATGCCTTTATTTCTTGTTTATAATATCCTAAATGAGATAATGGATCCAACACATCTGACATCACCTTCCAATTCCAATCCAATCAAATTTTTGACCAATAACAAGGCATTTTGATCAATTGAATTAAATTTTACACAAAGTTCTTAAATATTCTTAAGAGATAATTAAACCAAATTAGATCCTAATCAATAATTCCATGGAAACTTGTTGAATAATTTGTTTTGGAAATGAATATTGCATATCTACATCATCAAGTGACCTCATTTCTTGGGAAGACATCCCTGGGTCATAAATGCCACAAATATCATGATTCATGCCCTCCATTCCTCATCAATACCCTCCATGACTCTTAATTACCCCCTTTTCCAATGTCATGATGAGGATGATTATAAACTTAATTCCAAAAAGTTAAATTAATCCTCAACCACAAATCTTCATCGTAGGATGGATGGTTCAGGTTGATTTTGATTAATCTCAAAAATCTATAAATAGAGTGGCCATGAACATAATTTTTAAGCTATTTTGGTGCAAATTTATTATGCTCAAATATCTTCAAAAAGCTTAATGTGTGCAAATTTATAATGTAAGATTAGTTCCAAAAGCTTCATATAGCTATTGTTACCATGCCAAATTAATTCTAAGCCAAGCCAAGCCACAAGCCAAAGGTGCCAAGGAGAGATGGAGGTAGAGAAGCTTCCATTTCAAAGGAATTCATGAGCATAAAATTGATCAAGCCATTACTACAAAGGAATTTGGAGCATCCAAGGAAGGTGAAGGAATTCTTGTGTTTTTCCTTACTTTTTAGTTGTGTTTGTCATTTATTTTTGTTATTAAGCTCACCCTAGTAACTAGGAATGAAGGTGTTAGCTTAGTGTGTTCTTTGTCAATTTATTTTATGAATTTTGTCACTAACACCATACTAATCTCCTCTTCTTATTCAAATTCCTAGTTCACATAATGGCATGCCCAGTAAGACTAGATGCATCCCACACATGAAGAAGATCATTTTTCAACTTTAAAATCTTCATTTGGATCATTAAAACTTTCACAATTTGATTTTATAACTTTGTTTTGCCATTTTTATTTGTCACAAGTTTACACAATAACCATCATCAGTTGGCATAACCATCATCGATCACTATTGGTATAACAGTTATCAGTTAGATAATCGTCATCAGTTAGTAAGTGTAATCATTGTTGATTAGTAGAACCAACATTAATCACTATGTTTTTCTTAAAAACACAAACCTAAGATCTCTTTTTTTCAAGTTCATTATTTCAAACCCAAAGTAGCTTCAAGTCTAAAGGACATATTAACATTTTTTTTTGTAGGTCTAAGATTGAAATTTTGTTAAAAGCATGTTTAGATCACCTTGTGCATGCTTTAAAATGAATTAGGAACCTTGTTTTGTGTTTTTTTTTTAAAAATAGATGTTTATGGTGAATGTTTTCAAAGTTTACAATTAAGACTAAGGGGTAAAAATAACACCATCACACCTTTACATTTGGGCTTAAAATGAACTCACCTTTCCAAGGTTTTTTTAATCACTTAGTTGATTAAATTAGATATTTGTTTGGAAAAAAGAGGGGTGTTATGTGTATGCTCTTCTATTTGTCCCCTTTAGAGAACCCTTAGAATCAAAAGTGCCATTCCTATTATAAAAATCCTATTCCAAGGCTTAGAAAGAATGTCATCTAAAACACTCCCCAAAAACTTGTCAAAGTTTGGGTGACCTTGAAGACAACCCTAAAGTCTTTCTTTTTATGTCTTTCATTTCATTGCATCTTGGCTTGTGAGGGGGACGTCATTACCTCCCATGAGTTCTTTAGGGAAGCTTTGATCCAAGGTTTCATCTCCTATCATTGACTTCACTTACTCCTTTTGAGTTGCACATGAGACATATCTACATTTAGACATCACACTACACTAAGTGAACAATAGGATGTAGTGGTTGTAAAAAGGACTAGACCTTTTTACAACTAGCCAATGCCACAATCACCCAATTTCCATGATTTTATTTTAAATTGTTTGATGTGAAATTCATTATGTAATTGATTCCCCTAGATAAATTCAAAACTTGATAGTTTAGTTAACCCCACATTACCATACCCTTTCTAGGATTTGGATGGTTATACTTAAAAAAGTATTTTGGTCATTTTGCTTGGTATGTTTTGAGACTAAAACTTATTTATTTGTCCATAAATCCATGTCAAAACCAATTTGTCTATACTTCACTCTTTTGTCTAAAGAGGTGTTATGCTAGCCATTTTACACCACAATTGTGCCTTGAATTTTTTTCTAAACTTGTTTGTGTGTGTCATTTAAGTTGAGGAGGGTAGTGTTATGCTGCCCAAAACATGTTAAAACCATTTTGCCTTTGAGTCTTTTGAATCATCACATAAATCACATCATTAGATCATGTTTATGCCATTAGTCTACTCAATTTATTTCAAGACTTGTTTCACCTTGTGCCAAGAACCATTTGTTTCAAACCATGTCATGCCTACTATTTGGACCTTTGTCTTATGCCATCATGCTGTCCAATATTGTCTAGCTTGTTTGGTCAAATCCTAGTTTTAAACATTGAGTTTTCAATTATCCTTGTTAAGTTTGGATCCAAACATTGATTGATTTCTATTTAAGACTTAGAAATGATGTGGTAAGGCCTCCTATTTATAGATTTTTGAGAATGTCTAGAATCAACCTGAACCATCCATCTCAAGATTGAGATGTGTGGATAAGGATAAATCCAATTATGAAATTAAAATTGATAAATAGGATCATCAATATTTGGGATAAAGGATAAATTAAGAGGCATGGATGGCTTTGATGAGGCATGGGAGGCATGAATCTTGATATTTGTGGCATTTATGGCCTAGGGATGTCTTCCCAAGAAATGAGGTCACTTGATGATGCAAGTATTCAAAATTCATTTCCAAAACAAATTATTCAACAAGTATCCATGGAATTATTGATTAGGCTCTAATTTATTTTAATTATCTCTTAATCATGTTTAAGCACTTTGTGCACAAATTACTCAAATTGATCAGAATGCCTTGTTATTGGTCCAAAATTTGACTAGATTAGAATTGGAAGGCAATGTCAGATGCATTGGATCCATTATCCAATTTAGGATGTTACCAGTAGACGATAATAAGGGCATGTGTCTCATGCAATATATTTTAAAGGAAAGATCAATCCAGAGCACCTAGGTGTAAAATTGGCATTTTGACTCAGAATGATCTGATCAAAGCTAGCTATCCCATAAATTGCATTTCCCTACTTAATGATAATTTGGAAAAAAATTGGTACTTGAATATATCAATTTTAAATATTTTTAATGTGTTTTAGTGTTTTTAGGCCAAATTATGCATTTTGGGTAGAAATTGGTCAAAAGCCTAGTTGAAGGTTATCGGTGGCTAGATTTAGGTGTCTATAAACACAAATATAGATAATGTTGTTTGGGATACAAATCCATACCCTCTTTTAAATAATAACTATATGGAACATAGTCAAGAACTAAATTATGATCCAACTCATGACTAGGATTATATAGTTTATGAGGAAGACTTCGATGCTTTGACTTGTGCAAGCAATCAAGTTCCATGACATCTTTTTGTTATCCAATCATCAGCTACCCCTAACCCTCCTTTAGATTATACAATTTATCAAGATCCTCAATATCCAAGTAATACCATTACCATTTTGAGACCTCATCCTTTGGCTTGTGCAAGTAATCAAGCTCCATAACACCCCTTCATCATTTTAGGATCTAGCCTTTTGGCTTGTGTGAAGAAACAAGCTCCATACCATGTTGTCATTACCATTTCAGAACTTCATCCTTTCACTCATGTGATAAATCATGATCCCTAGTACCCTATCATTATCCAACCATAAG